>JAVIWB010001998.1:0-279399 GCA_031893035.1 Dermolepida albohirtum | reverse complement strand
GTGGCCGTTGTTGACAGGTTTTACTGTAAATATGTATATACATATGTACATGTATATATATATATATATATATATATATATATATATATATATATATGTATATATACCATATACAACAGACCGTGTGTATATGCGTCAAGTAAATACCTATATTACTGTAATATGCAGCACACACCCACGCTTCAAGATAAAAATTTTTATTTCGGAGCTGATTGATTTATTAGAAACTTTTGCCTGAATTTCTGATGATTTATAATTATCTTTAGATTAGTTTCTACAATTATTTATTTGTTTACTTTTACAGCTTTTAATAGTCTGATATGTGGGAGACAACTAATTTTACACATATTAATTTCAACTTCGCCTACATCAACTACTTTTCTAAATAATATTAAAAATACTTGAACATTAACGTGAACACAACAAAAAACAAAAGCGATTTAAAAAATTCAAAACTAAAATTTTAAATATTTTAATAACCACGTACTAGTATAGAAATGTTTAATCGAGTCTAAAATTTATTTAATGTAGTGACTAACTAGCATCATTTCGTCTGAATGTTATACACAATTAAATGTAGATTAAAAAACTAGTTATAAGTTTCGAATAGTTTTTATTGTAACATGCCTAACTTGGACTGTGGATGGGTCAGGCTGTAAGTCAAAGTTTGGTGAAACAATCGTGTTACATTAAAAATTATTTGAAACTTGCAGCGAGTTATATAATCTATTTTAAATGAAATTTCATGTGTACTTTTCGTCAACAAGTTGTACACAAAATTTTTGATTTATTACTACTTTGAAAAAAGAAACAAGAAATATGTTAAAGTAGTTCTAACTTTATTCTTGTAACCTTGTTAGAGATGTCAGAAACATGCTGTCACTACAAAAAAAAAGAAATGCATATTTAAACTGGAAAACAGTACGGGTTCAGATTGCCTTTACAATGCTGCCTTTATAAAAGTTTAGCAATTAAATTCTGCTTGCTAATACTAATATTTGTTAAACAAGACTTTTTTTTTGAAACTCAGTACCTGATGTTTGTTATAATCGCAAACGTAAAATTACAAATACCTAATGTAAGCAAATAAACTCGAAAATTCTTGTTTGTTTGGGCTCTGTACCTCTTTTCTCTTTTCATGTACTTTTTCTCTTTCCATAATCACTTAAAATTTTCACTTTTTCACAGAAAAAAAGAACACAGAATGTAAAAACACAAATTGTATGTTAAACTTTGTATGTGCAATCTAGGAATTTTTTCCGTCGATTATTTTGAAACTTTGAAATTGTGCGAGATTTGCGCGGTATCGTCTCTTGCGAGAAAGTGCGCTTCCCTACTCGTCCGGACGCCGGCGACGCTTGTTTTAGACTGACGCTCCGAAAGTTTTAGAAGCATGTTCCGTGCGACGTATCTATGATAAATATGCTGTGACAAAAAAAAACGAGTTGGTGCGATTAATTATTATAATAACTAGGATAATTTTTAAGAGTAATCACATAAAGTTTTATAAGGACGTATTTTTATTAGCGTAATAATTACGTATTCTTGATCGGTTTGACAGTAAAGCCAATGATATCTAATCAATAATTTTGTCGCTATAATAATAATGATAATAATGGTTATTATTATTATAACGTTTCTTAAACATGTTATGAGTTCATGGTGAACATCCCTACACACAATCAAAGATACTGCAAACAACAGAAAGAAAAACAAAACATAGTATATTTCAAGAAGATTTGATTTTGCATTGCACTCAACGCTTTATCAAACATATTAAACGTAGCACGACAAGGTTATAGAATAAACTACTACTAATTGAAATATCAAACCCATAAATCATCTCTATATGTTGTTCATTTAAAAATATACGCAAGCACAGGTCAACAACTTCACTCATTTCTAAGCACAATAAAAATCTTTAGCTCCGACATCAAAATAAGTTTGAAGAGAATACGTGTCGAACAAACTATATAATTAAAAGAAAAATGGATCAACATGAAGGAGATAATGTACAAGCTGGCGAAGGACGCATCAAGAAGATGAAACATACAAATATCTTGGCGTAGCACCAAATCCTTTAATGAATCGTACACTAGTTGAAAAACTAATTCGAAAAGAATTTACAAAGCGTTTACCAAAAATGTTTGATATTTAGTTAAATGTTACGAATAAAACTGAAGCAGCTAACACATATTCAATCCCGCTTCTGGCTTACTTAGAGTTAGAATCCATCAATAGACACACCAGGTTAAGAGCACAAAAACCAAAGAATTCAACATTCTTCAGTTGAAAGAAGAACTTTCAGTCATATAAAAAATGCACACTATAAACATTAAAAAACAAAATAATAAGAACCCATCCTCACCATATAACATAAACATATATTGACCAACAAATGATCGAAAATTGGAAATATTTAAGAAGAAACTGATGGTTTTATAATTTGAATATAAGACACGCAGATCAGCCATTACACTAACTCATAAAAAATACCTAAGAAGCATATGTAATTGACGGCTCTATACCCAACACCTATAACCTTAAACAAAAATATACATAAAAACGCAGTAAATATATTCCTCTAGCATTACCACTTCAATAATTTCAAAACAATTTCATGAAAGCGTTAAAGAACTTGTTGATCACAATCCAAACACATGAATATACACAGTTTGTGGCAGAGAAAAGTGAACTTTTTAAAATAGTATTCTTATTAGCGCCTTCTATTAACAAAATATGCGTCAGTAAGGTAGATCTTTCGTCAGTGTTATGTCAAAATATAATGACATTTGCATCATTAGAAGCAGAGAAATTGCGCATAAAGTAAGAGTGTGTATTTGGCATTGGTCGAAAAATTAATATCGAACAAAGAGCAAATATCAAGTTCTGTTTTAAACTCAGTAAATCGCTTACTGAAACATTTAATTTGATGAAGCAATATATGGTATGGTGATGCTCGTTTATCACATACGAGTGTGTATGAGTGCTATAAACGATTTAAAGACGGTCATACGGACAGAAATGACTACAAACATTCTGGAAAGTAAACTAAAGTATATATAACGAATATATCAAAAATCTTCTGGGTATTGAGTAGGTATTCAAAATAACAGTTTTATGCATTTATATATATATATATATATATATGTATGTATATGTATATTATACATTATACACAATAAAGACGAACTTAATTTAATCTGCATTTAAATACAAAGATTGATAACTATGATGAAAATCTATTAGTTTACCGTTTCATACCGTATAATAATGTCGCAGTATCAGCCAAGTACGGTCCGAGCTTAAACGCATAGATATATTAGTTAAGTACATCTCCCAGCTTTAGGCTACTACAAAATAAATGTTAGAAATCTACGCCATATTTATAATAACAGATATTTATTTGCCAAATAGAAAATTATTCCACTTTATATACAAAATAAAATAAATAATAAAAAGATACCTTACATAAACGTAAGCGATACACAACAAAAAAAGAAGGAAAAAGACGTTGTTTAAAGTGTATTAATTTGACAGAAATATTAAAAATATCACTTTTAATTGAGTTCACCTTCATCAATGAGCCATTTACATAAAAGTGGAACTTTAAAAGTTTTGCTATGTCTAACTGACATTATTGGAGTACACTAATATTTAGATATGTTAACTAATACGTAGAATCTGGCTTACCACTCACTACTATATGAATTAAAATGCGCATTAACTCTTCGTATAGTCAGATACTCGATTGGATGCAACTTGTTCGTATTCTGAATAAACGCCAACCATTTTATAAAATTGATATTTTAAAAATTTACGTCAAACTCTCTCATCATCTAACTATGAACTCTATTACAAGTACAATCAAATAATACTGCGTTATTCCAATGTGAAAGACTTCAATGCAGCGGCACATGCAGTACATATACATATACTGGAGAGAAGTTAGTTGGTTGTTGAAAGTGGTACCCAAATCCTTAAAAGTATAATTGAGTTTTATAAAAGCATCTTCGATATTGTGAAAAGAAAGTATAGGATTCACTGCACTTCCTAATATTTAAATTTAACCGCTTAATATCAGGTCAGTTCACTTAAACCTCATTTTAGAAGCGCTTCAGAGACACCATTCACAGCGCAGTATTGTATTTTCACATCATCAGTATACGCCAATGTGGAACAAGGAAGCGACATCAGTAAATCGTAAATAAGCATGAAAAAAAAAGATGTTCAAGATTTTGAAAAATAAATATTTGATTTGATCTCTGCTAATTAATGTGAAAACATTAACTTATATTTTCCATATAATATTTTTCTTTTTATTCTTCAATAATGTATTTCACTTCCTTTCTAATTTTATTCCTTCTTCTTGAGTCTATTTGATTTAAGTTTTCAAATATGATAATCAATTTATTTCCTAATGATAAGTTCCGAGTATATTTATGTATTACACAATTTTTAATTAAGCTAGATAGATGATAAGAACTAAACTTTATGTTTTATTTAATCAATTTTATGTTTTTATTACTACATTACAGATTCATGTTCATTTAACAAGCACTGTGTTCTTAACTACTACACTGTCATCGACATACATATGTATGTACTTACATAAAAATACCTCCTACAATAATAGATATTGGGTCTGGGAAAAAGTTCGTGGCGTTTTTTCAGTAAAATTCAACTGGTCCCCGCATGGCGCGTGGACGAATTCATTTAAACCGAATATGCTCCATTATTATCGACAATGTTTCGCCATTTTTTTGGTAGATCCATGATCCCATCGGTGAAAAACTTCTGTGGTTTCTGGTCGAAAAACTGAATCAAGTAGTTTTCACAGGCTTCTTTTGAAACCAACTTAATTCCATTGAGAGAGTTCTGCAGAGATCGAAACAGATGATAGTCAGAGGGTGCTATATCCGGACTGTAAGGTGGGTGCATCAAAACTTCCCAACCAAACTCTCTCAATTTTTGACGGGTCATCAAAGAAGTGTGTGGTCGGGCGTTGTCATGATGGAAGACAACACCTTTCCTATTAATCAATTCGGGCCGTTTTCTTTCAATCGCCTGGCGTAATCTCTCTAGTTGTGCACAGTAGAGTTGAGAATCAATCGTCTGACCAGTTGGAAGTAGCTCGTAGTGGACGATTCCCCTCCAGTCCCACCATACACACAGCATCACTTTTTTTGGCGTCAATGTTGGCTTAGCGAACGCTTGTGACGGCTCACCATCCTTTATCCACGATCTTTTACGCTTCCGATTATCGTACGTAATCCATTTTTCATCTCCGGTTATTAAACGTTTCAGAAACGGCTCGATTTCATTCCGTTTCAGCAGCGCATCGCAGATGTTAATTCGGTCCATCATGTTTTTCACGCTCAACTCATGAGGAACCCATACGTCAAGCTTTTTTTTGTAACCAGCTTTGTGTAAATGGTTCAAAACAGTTTTGTGGTCAATGCCTAGCTCCATGCCAATATCGACACTGCTGATATGCTTATCTTGTTGGACTTTTTCAAGAATTTCATCAGATTTTTCAGTGATTGGACGACCGGAGCGTGACTCATCTTTCACATTGAAATTTCCAGAACGAAAGCGAGCGAACCATTTCCGCGCAACAGATTTCGATAAAGTACCTTCACCGTACACAGCACAAATTTTATCACAAGCCTGCGCAGCGTTCTTCCCCTTATCATAATAATATTGCAGAATATAGCGAAATTTCTCATTATTCTTCTCCATTTTCAAGTGGGAATAACTTTCCAACCACTGCAGCGATTACAATGTTTCTACGCTCAAACTAACGTTCGGAAGGTCATCTAAAAAACGAGCCGTCGGTGGTGTCGCTGTGACTTGTTGTTCTTTAGTTATCGGCAACCAATGCCATCTATCGGGAAAAACGCCACGAACTTTTTCCCAGACCCAATATTTACTTTAATTCTGTTACATTACTAGTTGTAATCGGTTTCCTCGACCATTGCTCATAACTTATAAGACACACAGGTTGTGTCACAGCACCAATCGCTGTTCAACCATATCGAGTTAATTGCGATGTTGCAGACGACTTGTCGGCTACTTCTAAATATATATACTAACACTCTCAGTACTGTGTGTTTTGTAATTTAAATATTGATTGCAAAATTAAAAACTTAATTACTATAATTAACAACAGTACAGTCACATAAAAAGTCGTTTAGAATTCTCGAACTTGCTAACTACATCCATCAAATAAAAACTAACTAAACGATTTTAATTCCGAAATTTGTCTAACTATTTTGGCTTAATCCTGAGAGAATTAATTTAGAAAGCCATTTCAAAATGTAAGGCTAATGGCCACGTATGCTCCGGAAAATATATATTTATCAAGTAGACACGAAGAAAATCTAAATTTATGAAAGGAAAATAAGAAATAATAAAATAAACGAGGTGGATGTTATAAGATTAACAAATATTGTGTTAAAGACTTAATATTAAAATTAAAATATTTTACTTTTATTTGGAACATATATTATGTATTTTGTTATTATTATGTATCTCATGAATACTATTGTTTTGTGTATTGTATTTTATATAGTAATTATATTTATTTTCTTTATACACGCAGAATTAGCTCACATATACTGGGCGGCAGCAACTTTTATCGTCGTGTACACATTGTCAGGGGACCGAGATCGGCCTACCTGACCGGCCACGTCGTTATTGCCGCCGGGTAGTTGCATGACGACCCAATAGGTGCAAGGTCGACAGTGTCGAACATTTCCACTCTGTTGGTGGTACATGGGTACCTCGATGCGTTTAAGATGAAGCAAAGTATTTTAAACAGTTTCATTACGTACGTACTTGAACGTATATATTTGAATTACTTTTCTATTATGTGTTTCAACTGTTATATTTATACCGAATTCTTAGCCGTTCAAAATAAAATTGTATAAAACATTGGTGTTTTATTTCAATTACATAGGGTTCTTAAACCAGGGAGTACCTTAACATATTGAGATAGTAAAAATATTAAATAGAGAGAATATAGTGATAGAAACAAAAAGAATAACATAGTGTGGAATAGAAACCGAATCTATAATTAAGAGAATAGCGAATTAAAAACGTCAAGTAAAACCATGAGGAAGACCAAAGGATCATAGGAGTAACAGGATAGAAGAAGAAGACGAAGAATAGAAAGGAATGAAAAAATTTCACAAAATAACGACGTCAACAATCAACTATTATTCATGTCATTAAGTAAAAAGATAAAGCAGATATAAAGAATGTATTGTTAATACAAAGTCAATATAAAAATATCAGCAGAAATTTAGACTCTTCAAAAGCGTAATTATACCAGTGAAATATATTCACACTAGATCTAAAATTTATTACAGTGAATAACAATACAATAAGTTTTGTCATTCGATAATAGATGGCGCTACTAGGATCGTCGTTTTATATTTCTAAAAATTGTACTACCTTTCTATGAACACGTGCGACTTTTTCTCATTTTATATTTACTTATTCG
Source organism: Dermolepida albohirtum (assembly GCA_031893035.1). NCBI lineage: Eukaryota > Metazoa > Arthropoda > Insecta > Coleoptera > Scarabaeidae > Dermolepida > Dermolepida albohirtum. Next base: position 271,892 of record JAVIWB010001998.1, on the reverse strand, counting down.
TATATTTACAAGTGTTCAAAATTGACATGCTATAGTATTTCTTTACAATGGAAAAAATTGAATATCGTGCAGTGATAAAATTCTTATTTTTGGAAGGTGTAGCTTCAAAACAAATTCATGAATGATTCTTAAAAATGTATAAGAACTCTTCACCTTCAATTAGAACAGTAGAAAGATGTGTTGCTACGTGGTCGTACAAGTCTTGAACACGATCCACATGAAATGTAGGACGTCCAAAACGTGCATCAATACCAGAAGTCGTAGCAAAAAGTTCTGGATATGGTTTTGTAATATCGTCGATTAACCGAGAGAGGTTTAGTAAAAGCTCTGAGTATCTCATTAGGCAGTGTGAGCAATATTTTGGCTAAAGTTTTGGGTTTCAGAAAGCCGTGCGCAAAATGTGTGTGCGCAAAATTCGTAACAATGGAACAAGAACATATTCGAATGAGATTTTCTCAGTAATATTTGAAGCCTTTTAGAAGAATGAAAACGATTTGTGTGTCCTTTCATTACTATGGATGCGATTTGGCTCTAGTATCATGACCCTCAATCAAAACAAGAGGCTAAGCGGCATGAACCTGGTACTTCGGCTTCAAAGCGAGTTAGGATCCAGAAATCGGCCAAGAAGCATCAGTTTTTTGGTATGCAAAAGGAATTTTATTAAGAATTACTTCCAAACTGATAAAACAATAAACTCGGATTATTATTGTAACCTTTTGGACCAGCAGGATGTAAAAGTTCGTGAGAAAAGACCTGTTTTACAGAAAAAAATCATTTTTCATCAAGGCAACGCACTCCCTCACACAACTCGAAAAACCATCTGAAACATCAGGGAATTAAAGTATGAATTGTTGCTATATCCAGACTTCTGGCTATTTTCACATTTCAAAAAATGCATGCATGGAAAACAATTTTCGTCGAACGAAGAGGTAATAACAGCCGTGAAAGCGTATTTCGACACTCTTCCGAATTCTCACTTCAGGAATAGAATCCATAAATTAGAAGGTCACTGGAACAAGCGTATTGATTGTATTGATGTTCAAGGAGGTTACATTGAATATTAAAATATATTTCAAGCCATCAAATTGTGGTTTCCTTATCGAACGACAAAACTTATTGAACAACCTGGTATATATATATATATATATATATATATATATATATATATATATATATATATAAATTACTAACTGTAAATTAAAGGTAAATGTGTTAAGAACTCAAATTTAAACAGTTAATGAATGCAATTAGTTGTCTAAATAGTTACTAACATCGCCAAATAATGCAAATCGTTTACTTAATTCTTCAATTAATCTTAAAAAATCACCAACTTCAATTTGTCTGGCTACTATCAATTCTCAAAATTGATGTCTAATAAATCATTAGGAAACCCACAATACAAACATTGAGAATAATGAATTAATTTGACTAACTCTTAAACACGTCGATTTATTACATGTGTACATTAAACTCCGACGAGTAAAAGTCGAACAAATTTACAACTAGAATTCAAATTGATTGTAAACAAATTATTAATTGCAATTTATTTCTACATACTCGTAAAGAGACAAACATAAATCACAATCTTGAAAGTTATGAAATCTGTTAATAACGAATTTGTGGTGAATACACTCCGGAGATTTGTAGATTTTACATCTGTATGCTATTCATTTCATAGTCGTCTCATAGAACTCAGCTTTATGTCCATTGGATGCATATACGAGTATAAATGCGATAGAGATATTATCTAGTAAATTGGTAATTGTGTTTTTATTATTAAATCACTGTCATTTTAATATTTCTAATTAATCATTTCATCTTTCTTCTTTCTCATAGAGCGAATGAACAAGACATGAGCCTGAGGGTGAAAAGTCCGGTAAGTATGATGCGTGCGACAGCACATCCAAATTTAGATCAAATTCTTGACGGACGGTCAAATTTGTGTGTGGTTTCGTGTTGTCGTGACGACATTTGGACGCTTCTGGATTCTCAATTCATTCAAACTCTCCAACTGCGGACAGTACACACTTGAATTCATTTTATCGTTCTTTAGCAGGGAGTCGAAAACACGATAACGAAAACTTCCTCTGATGAATTTCTGCTTCCAATGACGTTTGAGGTGAATTTTTAAGTCAGGACCAAGACTGTGTTTGTACTATATTGTTATAAACATCAACGTAGGTTTCCCTAGCCAAAAAGTATCGTTACGATGTCACACCAACATGATATATCATGAGCCATCGTTAACTTTGACGTTTTTGTTATATATTTTCACAGTAAATTTTACGCAACTTTTCAGAAGCTTAACGAGCGTAAAAATCCGCCATTTCATATGCACTAACCCATTACTTGCGTTATACGAGGAAGGAGGGAAGTTAGGGACAAGGTCCTTCCTAGTATCGTTACGATGTCACACCAACATGATATATCATGAGCCATCGTTAACTTTGACGTTTTTGTTATATATTTTCACAGTAAACTTTATGCAACTTTTCACAAGTTTAACGATCGTAAAAATCCGCCATTTCATATGCACCAACCCATTACTTGCGTTATACAAGGAAGGAGGGAAGTTAGGGACAAGGTCCTTCCTTTTTTCTACGTAGAATATATATATAATGGTGAAGTATATCTTGAAGCTGGAATCGCTAAAATATTTCACATTCTGAACAACATATTCTTTATATGTACAGAAGACCTAAGTAATTATTGAAAAAAAGCAATCCCAAATTTTAACATCGGCTTTCCAATTCACGATTAAATATCATCTTTAAATGTACTGTAACTCTAGAATACAAAAGATAAAGACATTATTATAATCGAGAACAATTGGAAGCGGAAATAACCTTAGAAGTCGAACCAGAAATGCACTTTAGAATAACAACAATAATACAGATAATAATCCATGCCTTCATATCCCCCACTGCTTGACGACAATTACACAGGGGATTTGGCAGACCATGAGCTTATCTGCCAGCATTTGCCTAAGAGAAAACTACGAAAAAATTTACTAGGGTAACAGGCTATTGAACTTGTGCACGAGACACCTGACGTAATGAGCTTGTGTTTTACCACTGAGTTATCAGCCAGCTCTATCACACATATTCTACTCCAAAGTCATACACCAGCAATCGAAAATCATAGTCTATAAGCCAATAATATATTATAGATGTGAGAATATATTATAACCGAAGACTCTATAGTTTGGAGGTGTTTGAGAAAAGGATACTGAGGAAAATCTTTCCGATAAATGATAACCAGGTATAGAGAAAACAATACAATCAAGAATTTTACTAACTGTTCAGAGAAGCACTTATCTCAGAATTTATTAGATTGCAGAGGCTGTGATGGACTAATTACGCTGTAAGAATGACGGATAACCATTTACCGAAAAGGCTGTAAGGTGCAGGATGCAAGGCAGAAGATCAAAGGGAAGCTACGGAAACAATGGGAAAACGAGATGGCTTAGAAAATGCAAGGATTCATGGGGGTCAGGATATGTAGAAGAGCAGTTCTTAATCGGCAGAGCTGACAAGAGCTAAAGGAGGCCAACACTCAATTTGGAGTGTAGCGCTATTTAAAAGAGAGAATTCTCTAAATTTACAAATAATGCTTTTGGAACACTATCGAGTATTTAAACCCTTTTTCGCTTCAAATATTATTGTTGTTTTGCTATTATTTTTACTTGTGTAAATAAAGTTATCGCTGCAAACAGTTTCTTCTATATATTTCTTTAAAATATTATTCTGGATGCAATGTATATATAGATTAATTCATCTATTAAAATGGTACGGATTAATAGACTTAAAGTGTGAAGTTACTGGTTAATTAATCATAGAAGAATAAATCTTGAAAATATAACGACAGCGAAAGGTTTCAACAATTACTTTCATAAGATTTATTTAAATAAAGTTTTCAAGCACCTACATATCCACATGTGTACATTAATTAATTCTTCTAATGAAATAAAATTTACACCGTTTTAATTTGGTTGTTTGCTAACATTTTATGCAGTCATTTATTGCTCGTGAATGCTTTTTAATGAACGAAGTTAATGACAGCGCTTACATGTGGACATGTAAACCTTGGTCAAATCAATTGTTTATACACCGGAATTCGTAGAACATCAATGACTTAGATAATTCTCCTCTTCTATTTATAGTGAGGAAATTTTATTTGCTCGCCATACATACATAGTCATTCGAAAAACTATTTGTACGAATAAAATTTGTAATTTAAATATTTAAGGCTGAATTACAATAATTTAGTATTAATTCTTTATTGGAGGATAGTAATAAAAATAGACTATCAAACCATATCATTTATCAGCCCTAAAATATGATGCTATACAGTAAAAATTTCATATTTTCACAACCACTATAAAAGTAGGCAAATCAGTACTATAAACTTGTAAATAAAATTGAAAACAGTAAATTTACCTGATAGTTCAAAAATAATTTTATTCGACGTCAAAAAGTGTTCCACCTGAAGAATATGTTACATTAATAAGTAATCTATTAGATGAAAATAATACAAATACAATAATTAAAAATGAAATCTTCAACATTCTAAAGACGTATATAAACTAAAATTACTTTCAATTTAATAATGCTTTCTATAATAGCAAGGATAATTTAATTATGGCGATTACTTTAAGTCCACAATTAGTAGAAGTTTCTACTATTACCTCCTCCTTTTAATTAAATGATGAAAAATTGAGAATGTAAAAAGGAATGAATGAATATATGACGGTTAATTCAATGTTAATGTAAGGAGTTAATAATTAATAGTTGTGTACAATGAGCGTCAAAAGTCCAGGGCGCGTGCCAAGCTGAAAGAAAGATTATTAGTGGAATAAAACGACAGAAATGCCTTTAAAATTTTATTCACAAGTTAAATGAATTCTTAAAGCTTGAATGTGGTAACTAGAAATAGTTAAAAAGAACTAGAGCAACAAATAAAATATGAAGAACGTAATAGCAAAGCTGTAATAAAATATAAGTCTGGATGTACGAAGGCTGCTAATAAAATATAAAATAAAAGGTTAGATTAAATGTGCATCGGCGATGCATATACTTGCGTTTGTTCCTGGATCAGGAAGGTGTATTTATGTTCCGCGGTCGCGGAATTAAACACGAGGTCACAAGAAGCGCGAATAAAGGTTCGCGGCACAAACACGTGAAAGGCGCGTGTAGTCTTAATGACGACAGACAAGCGAAGAGCGTGGTTCTCCTACGGTTATGACTTTATAAGGAACCCTTAGGTTGAGGGGCTATGTGTGCATGTCATGTTTGAATTAACCAATAGCAAACAGGGACAGGCACGCTATCACTTGGGCGGGAAACGAATTAGCTACATTAAAATTGATTTTAATTTCAATATAAGCATTAAGCAAATTATCTACACAGAACAGTAGACGTGTATTCTGTGTAAAAGAAATACCAAATTGGGATTGGAATTTGAATCGCGAATTGCATTTAGAAATCAATATAACTAAGTTGATATCGAATTTAGTGAAAAGTTTTGTAACTTCGAGTACAGTTTTTGGTACCTGATTTCGGTGTTTTATTGCAGCTTGACCCTTCGTACGTGACTAACACAAAGGACTCTGCATCTGACTATATATACGAGTACCGGACAAATAATGACAGTATAATAATTTAGGAATTCAAGATCGAATTGTATTTTAAATTAAATAAATTAATCCTAAAAACGATACAAAAAATTATTATATATAGAGAGTGTAACAATTCCCGCACGCGTTGGTGTCATTATTTGCGGTACGCTAATGTTAGTTTTTCAGATGAGGAATCGTTAATCAAATGCATCATTGATTTACTTTAAAGGCAAAGAAAATGCGCCCAGGATCGACTTCAACATGCTAATGCTTTGCTTACTTACTCACTGTACGAGTGATTGCGAACAAAAACCTGGAAAATCGCAGGCAAGTAAGCGCACGCTCTTAAACATCAGAATCCAGTTAATTACGTTTGGCTGAATTTGAAATTGCTAGAACTTAGCAATGTAAGACAATGACAAAAACTGATCTGCTTGTTTAAGTCGCACAGGTGTTATTCGCGAAAAAAAAATACAGAATAATATTTTGGGTATCGCTACGAAAAGGGACAGATCGACCCTAGTCTAACATTACATCACTAGCTAACTTAGAACTAAGTAAATTACTATTTGTGATATTCGCGTGTGTAGGAGTACCCGTTCGCGCACTAATGACTTTGTGGCGAGGTCGATGCAGATGTCGATGTTGATCGTCGGTCTTTCTACAATGGATGGCGGCGTTTGACCAACGATCCCCGGCATTGGCTGACGGTCGGTCTCGCTTGAAGACGGGCCTTGTCCGGTCTACCTGCTTCTTTGTTCGGTCTTGTGTTATAGCGTGACCTTTTCGACTAGAGTGTCGTTTCTTCGTATTTTTCTGAAGTACCTGGGTTGACCTACTTAATCTAGGTGATTTAGGTCGCTGAAAAATACTAACAGACTCGATTGCACGTGAAGAAGGGATAGGGTTAACATTAGGATTAGATTTGGTGCTTGGGTAGATATTGGATGTAACGAATTTAATTGAATGACGAATATCCTTACCAAAATCTAAACAACGTTTTCCTATATTTAATACAGCTTGTTGTGATTCGAAGAACGGCATACCAAGAATGAGATTCTCCCGCAAATCCGGTGCAATAAAAACAGGAATTTCGATTACCTTGTTTTGAATATGCATGTTTACAATCCCAGTTCCGGTGATTTTCAGGTACGAAAATTTGTTGCCTAATGATGCCGTATTAAACTTCTTCGATGTTATGCGTTGAACAATGGACGGGACGGCAAAGTTATGTGACGCCGCGGTGTCCAAAAGAGCGTCGACAGAGCGTCCTGTGACGTTTACGCATATACGGGGTGTGCTTGATGATGAATTATGTTGTAAATAATTCAACGACGGCTGCTGTTTCGCTCTGCGGATTGGGCAATTGCGATGCCAGTGATTATCCGAGCAGTAGCTACAGGGCGGTAATCCTTTCGTTATCGGCTTCTTCGCTTTATTACCTAAAAGTAAATTAGGTGAGACTGATACTTTATTTGCGTAAATTTCCGTAGGATCTCCATGAATATAATTGTCGATCTGTATGCAGGCTTCTCTTAGCGCTTTCGTTGATTGTAGAGGTTTTGGTCCTAACATCACTTTGTATTCGGATCTTAATTGCCTCTTGATTAACGTTGTAATCTTCGTGTCATCCCAGTCCGGGTATAAACGATTACATAAACGTTTTTTCTTCAAAAGAAAAGGAACTGCGCGTTCATTTTCTTGCTGAAAACAACCATACAAAATTTCATGCAGTTTATCCTGACGTTCGACAGCTTTGTAACGTTCGAGAAAGAGTTCGCTGAAACAATCGAAAGAATCAATTTGATTATCAAGTTGTTCAAACCATATCGCTGTTTCTCCATCAAGGTATGATGCAATTTCATTGATTGTCCTGGCAGGAGTTAGCGTATGTGCTTTCAGATACGTTTCCAGCTGTAAGAGAAAAACTTCCGGGTCCTGGAAAATATCTCCACTGAAAATATCTGGTTTCGGAGGCGATACAGGGGTTGTAACAACTGATTTGCAAAATTGCTGTAAAACATTGATAAGAGATTGTATATCAGATGAAGTATACGTGGGCGCCACCAAATCATTTAATTTGGAATTAGAAGGGTTGCTCTGCTGTCCTTTCACTTTTGACTTCATTATGATGCTGCGGGTAGGTTCGTTGATCACACTTGATCTAAAAATAGCTCCACGTTATTGGGCGACACTTTATTACCTCCTCCTTTTAATTAAATGATGAAAAATTGAGAATGTAAAAAGAAATGAATGAATATATGACGGTTAATTCAATGTTAATGCAAGGAGTTAATAATTAATAGTTGTGTACAATGAGCGTCAAAAGTCCAGGGCGCGTGCCAAGCTGAAAGAAAGATTATTAGTGGAATAAAACGACAGAAATGCCTTTAAAATTTTATTCACAAGTTAAATGAATTCTTAAAGCTTGAATGTGGTAACTAGAAATAGTTAAAAAGAACTAGAGCAACAAATAAAATATGATGAACGTAATAGCAAAGCTGTAATAAAATATAGGTCTGGATGTACGAAGGCTGCTAATAAAATATAAAATAAAAGGTTAGATTAAATGTGCATCGGCGATGCATATACTTGCGTTGGTTCCTGGATCAGGAAGGTGTATTTATGTTCCGCGGTCGCGGAATTAAACACGAGGTCACAAGAAGCGCGAATAAAGGTTCGCGGCACAAACACGTGAAAGGCGCGTGTAGTCTTAATGACGACAGACAAGCGAAGAGCGTGGTTCTCCTACGGTTATGGCTTTATAAGGAACCCTTAGGTTGAGGGGCTATGTGTGCGTGTCATGTTTGAATTAACCAATAGCAAACAGGGACAGGCACGCTATCACTTGGGCGGGAAACGAATTAGCTACATTAAAATTGATTTTAATTTCAATATAAGCATTAAGCAAATTATCTACACAGAACAGTAGACGTGTATTCTGTGTAAAAGAAATACCAAATTGGGATTGGAATTTGAATCGCGAATTGCATTTAGAAATCAATATAACTAAGTTGATATCGAATTTAGTGAAAAGTTTTGTAACTTCGAGTACAGTTTTTGGTACCTGATTTCGGTGTTTTATTGCAGCTTGACCCTTCGTACGTGACTAACACAAAGGACTCTGCATCTGACTATATATACGAGTACCGGACAAATAATGACAGTATAATAATTTAGGAATTCAAGATCGAATTGTATTTTAAATTAAATAAATTAATCCTAAAAACGATACAAAAAATTATTATATATAGAGAGTGTAACACTACGAACAATAGAAACTAGAATTTTAATTATCCCGTTAAGAAAAAACGTTTTATTTTGGCATAGATTGTTGTTTGATGAAATTATGTGTTATACAGTAACAAATAAATGGTTATAAATATTTTCAATTTATATTAATTCTATACATTCTAACATAGAATTTACACTAGGGATTGAAGCAAGTGGCATTTTAAATTTTTGAACATAGCTATTAAAAGGTGAATAATAAATTTTAGTTCTCAATTTACCACAAAGAATCATACACATATACCGATAGAACTATACACATATACCGATAGAACTATACACAATACCGATAGAACTATACACAATACCAATATATCGAAGATGTAAGTTATTGGAATTTTGGCAATAAATAATTTTCTCAGATCAAATTAAATTTAATGCATTTGGTATCAAAGTGGAAAAGGAAATGTGCAAACTACAGTTAGCTGGTCGCGACAACGTAATGGTACGGGGATGTTTCACAGCAAAGAAAGTGAGGATGTTACACATAATTATTAAGTTGTAATGGGTGTCTTTTAAGCTGCATGAGAAGTATCGATATTGATAAGTATGGTTTGCCAGCTGATAATGTCAAACTGTGTTGACATTTCTGTTCAGTAAGGTTCGGAAAGTCATCATGAATCGTTTAACGCCAGAATAACGCTTCCAAATTCTGGAAATTTACTTCGAAAAACATAAATCTGTTCGCGAAGTTCAGAGAGCACTTCGTTCATTTTACGGTCAACATAATCGGCCTAGTGAGCAAGCAATTCGTGCAGTTTTGATCGTTTTCGCACTAATTTTACTCTTCTCGATTCAAAACCATCAACAAGACAAAGAAATGTGCGTACCGAACAGAATATTGTTGCTGTAGCACGAAACTAGCCAAAGATGAGCATTTTTATCAAACAATTGTATTTAGTGATGAAGCTCATTTTTGGTTAAATGTCTACGTCAATAAGCAAAATTGCCGTATTTGGAGCGAAGACAATCCTCAAGCCGTTAAAGAATCACCATTACATCCATTAAAATTGACTGTTTGGTGCGGTTTACACGCAGGCGGCATCATCGATCCATATTTCTTCCGAAATGAGGAAGGAGCTGCTGTTACGGTGATTGACGAGTGCTATCGAGCCATGCTGACTGAATTTTTGATTCCAAAAATTAATTATCTAAACATCGACGACATTTGGTTCCAACAAGACGCCGCAACTTGCCACACAGCGCGCTTAACAATCTATTTATTGCAAAATCAACTCGGTGACAACTTTATTCATAGAAGTGGTCCTGTTCACTGGCCCCCTTGTTTATGCGATTTACCGCGCCTGGATTTTTTTTTAGGCTATGTTAAGTCATTGATTTATGCCGACAAATCAGCAACTCTTGAAGCATTGGAAGCCAGATTATAATTTTAAAACATTCATTCCAACAATATTTCTGTCTTGTATTAAGTTCTCAAGCTCTTAAAAAAACAGCCGATATATTATATATTGTTATCTCACAGTCAAGAGTAAATATGTCTTTGGGAGTTTCAGGCCGTATGCATTGCAAAATATGAAAAAACATTTGCAGAGAACACAACTCGTGTCTTAAGAGTCAGCTGGATATATCTAGTATAGTTCCTTTTTCTTGCCTTGCAAAATGTCTTCAATCACTTTTTCGCTGCTGGCTGCATATTTCATAACAGCGTATATGCAGGTAAATACAAGACGTGAATTTCGACTCTTCCAAAATCTAAAATAAAACTTAATTTATAAATTTGGCATTCATTTACAGTTAATAAATCTTACCTTAAATAAATCTTTAATCCTTAAAAGAGCCTTAGAAAAACTTTCAATAACAACAACTTCAATAAATAAGAGAAATTACAAGGCAGAAAAATAATACAAATACAAAATACTAATTAAGAACGTATATATAAATAGATAACAGTCAGCGACAAGCCATACATAACACAACATTTGTTGATTCTGTCACAGAGTCGTAATCTATATCGCTTGTTTCGGAATTTTAACGAAAATGCAAGAATCAATAGAAAGGCAATTCACTGAATAAGCATAGTATTTTTTGGTTAAAATGTAATTTATATAAACATGTTTTTGGTGTTAACTTATGATACATTTTCAAGTAAAATTAAATTTAATATGTAAAGTTGTAACTTAGTAACAAATTGTAAGCTTTAATAATGCGTATATCATACTTTCTTTGGACATACAATTCATATCAAATTATTCCTATTAGACGCAAATTACAAGGTAAAAATTTACATGTGTTAGTGTTAAAATACTTTTCGGGCGATTGTATATTTTTTTTAAATGTGCCTTACCTTTAGAAAATACCGACTAAATACATAATTAAAATTTTATGAAAAGAATAAATTATTTACGTGGTGTTATTTTAAAAAATTACTTGGAACGCTTTAACGAGTTTCATTATTAATATTACTTGTTCAAAATCTTAAATCTAATATATTCAGTACATTGTATGAAGTGGATAATTATTATAATTAGCTTGCAGACATAACAAATTATAGTAATTTCCTGTTTCACTTTTGATCTGGTATTTATTCGTCAATTGGTGTAAACATTAAAGTTAATAGTTGTATATAAACGTGTAGTTAATGGAATTAATGAATACTATTTTCAGTAAACGGTTCCGAATTATATACATACTAATTTATCATATAATTACATTTCATTATTCACCGTATTATAATATATTAATCTATGAATAGAAAATGTTCGGCTACAATAAATTGGCACAAAGAAATATGCAAGTCAATTTTATACGTCTTAATTTATATACTGAAATACTAGCACTCTGAAACTAAATTGATATGTAAGCTGCCCATCGCGTCCTTTCGACAGAGTGGACGTAAGGACAGCACAAAATAAAATATCTATGGACATTAACAAACTTAAATTAACAATATATATGAGAGCCTATTGGTTTGGTAGGAGAGGTTAACCAACATTATCATACTTATTCTGTTTAAGTTGATGGCACTGCATAATAGTGGAGTTGGAACTGCGAGCACTTAGTCGCCGACGCATGTTTTGAAGAAATGCAAGAGGTTTAACAAGGAATGAATATAAATATAAGCTTACTCTGTAGCGTTCCCAGACTAAATAGATAGATTGGTTAAATATTTGCAGCATCAATTATGTTTCAACATATAATTATGCGTTTTTACAATATGAAACTAAAACATTCTCATTTTAACCGCTTCTATATCGTATATATTTAAATAATCTGCCGCAGAGAAAACTGTACTTCTTTAAAATAAAAAGAAAAACTTACTATTTTAGTAAAATTTATTTATTTTTTTCAAAGTAGTCGCCTTATGTCCTGTAAGATTGCTGTCGATGCTTTTTAATGGCTTCGACATTACTTGGAACGCTCTAACGAGTTTCATTATCATTTACAACGCACCAAGTAAATTTTATATACTTTAATTTATATACAGAAATACCAACACTAAAATTAAGCTATATATGAAGGCTGCCCATCGTGTCCGTTCGATAGAGTGGAAGTTAGAACGCACGAAGTAAAATATGTAGCAGTCATATCATGGAGTTGTGATGAATAAGAAAAACCAGAATTATATTTTATTATAAATAGTGAATTCGTTGATGATTTTGCATTTTCTCACGGTGAATAAGTTTGCAGTTTGTATATCGCATAAGGAACATATTTTGTATTCATTTTACGTTTTAATTTTTAATTTATATAGCACTATAGCGAAACCATAAATGTAATTATGAGTTTTGTTAATTGATTAAAAGTTTTCAATTATTATTAATTACGCACTTAGTGTTGTAAGTAAAATAATCCATCATAATACCGTTTTACACGGCTAATTAACATGTCGAATGAATTTTTAAGTTCATCATTAGAGATGTCCTTCAAGATCGCTGTCGATGCCTTTTTAATAGCTTCGACGTCAGCATGAAGCTGTCCTTTCATCGGCAAATATAGTTTGGAGAAAAGATAGAAGTCACAGGGTGCCAAATCCGGTGAATACGGTGAATGATTGATGGTTAACATGTCACTTGTAGTTAGATAATAAGTGAGAAGCGTCGAGCGATGAGATGGTGCATTATCATGTAACAAACGTCAGTTACCATTTTCACGACATTGGTGGACGCACACAACGAATACGCGCCTAAAGACGCTTCATAACAACAAGATAATATACAGCAATGACTGTATGAATAGTTGGTACAAACTCTTTGTGCACTAGGCCTTTCTAATCATAAAAATAAATCAACATTGTCTTCACTTTTAACTTCCTCTAACGGCTTGTTTTCGGTCTTGCTCCGCTTGGATGCTTCCATTTAGAGCTTTGACGCTTGATCTCTCGATCATACTGAAAACACCACGTATCATCGCCAGTTGCAATAGAATACTTGAAGTTTTCGACCTTTTTTAAGTCTTTAATCAAGTCTGTACAATGTTGAATTCGGTTAGCTTGTGTGGTATAAACCTTGCACAAATCCTTCTCAGTTACAAATGCTGTGTCAGAATGTGATGAATTGAATCTTTAAAAATATTTAATTCCATTCCAATTCCTCATTTCAGATAAATTCACGCACAAAGTCAATGTTACTTTTCGTAACCACAGATTTTTTTGCACCACAATATTCGTCGTTATTTATGTCCGTACGACCGTTTTTAAATCATTTACACCACTTATTGATAAGCACGCATTGCTTCATCAAATTAAACATTTCAGTAAACGATTTACCGAGTTTAAAACAGAGCTTGATGTTCAAAATTCATTTTTTAACCAATGCTAAATACACACTGTTACTTTATGCGCAATTTTTCTGCTTCTGATGATGCAAATATCTTGATATTTTGACATAACATTGGTAAATGATCTACCTTCCCGACGCATATTTTTTTAATGGATAGCGCCATTAAGAATTACTATTTTAAAAAAGTTCGGTTTTCTCTGCGACAGACTGTGTACAATGCAGAAATTTTTGAAAGAAGTCCTGCTAGCCGCGCGAGACTCAAACTCATTCTTACGGAAAACGGTTAATTTGAATCTTCTAACGTGCCATAAATTGCATTATAGAAGGTAGTTTTTCTGAAACGTTTATCTTAAATAATTACGTATTTTTAAGAAGGTTCAATAGCAGATGAATTCTATTACAAATAAACTGAATATATGAAATAAAACTAAATTCACTCCAGTTTCCCAACTATTATAAGTACAAATACACGAGTCAAAAAGAGTAGTATTAAGACTACTACAATTTCTGTTAATTTTATGCTCTATACTGACTCAAAATTATTAGAAAAAAAATTATTAAACAAAAAAAAACAGAAACTTTAGCATCTCGTTTATTAATCCGAAGAACTTCCGAACTATTCAACACTTTTTGCGCATACATATATATATTTCTTGATTATCATGTTTGTAGCTACTATTGCTGCCGCGAAAATTTAGGACTCTCGCACTTATTACACTAAGTTTTTAAAAACTTTTCGTATATCTCATACATTTCCAAACCAAGAAGGACTTAATATAGAACTTACAAAATATAGTTGGTTTCCTTATACAAAGAGACAATACATTTAAAACTTTTTAAAATTACTTATTAATGCTGCCTGACACAGATATTAAAAGTACTACATTTTAGTATAATATACATATTATACATGTCCGACAAATGAAGTAATGGACATTAACAAACCTATATTAAAAATATATATGAGAGCCTATTGGTTTAAATACGAGGAGACATTAATTAACGTTTTCACACGTATTGTGTATAAGTGGGGCACACTGCAAAATGATGGAGTTGGCACTGCGAGCTTTCGGTCAGCGACGCATGCTTTGAAGAAGAACAGGGGGTTTGACAGGCAATAAATATATGTAAATAAGTACACTTTTTTAAGCAGCGTTTACAGACGAAATTAACAAGATCGGTTAAATATTTACAGCAGCAAATATGTATCAACATTTTATTAAACGCTTTTACGACGAAAAACTGAAGAATTCTAATTTCAAATTAACTACTTTTTACATCGAACATACAATGCAGAAATTTTCGAAAAAATTCCTGGTCTCTTTACGAGACTTAAACTCGCATTCCCACGGAAACGGTGAATCCGAGTCTTCTAACTTGCTATAAATTGCTTTATGGAAACAAGTCTTTATAATCCAATGTTTCCATAGAAGACTCGAATTCACCGTGGTTTAAGAGTGAAAATATGTTTCCGGTTATATTTCAACACTTTCTTCATCCAAACGTGTTCACTATAAGGAATAAATGTCCTTATATGCAGAGAACGATCACTCAAACTCTAGTAATGTAATATTTGTTTAATTCAAATAATATGTGTTAATACTTATGAGATCTCTACGCCAAAGATTATCAAAAATATTTGTTTTAATTCAGTAAAATCTAAACCTTTCGATATCATTCTTAACTAATATAAATCCGTTAATTATTAACAAAGATTATTTTAAGTATTTCATCATTAGATGTCAGACGGTCCTTCTCTACATACAAGAACATTTATTTCTGAAGGCGAACACGATTACATGAAAAAACCGGTAAAAAATATCCGATGCTGTAAATGTTTAACCGATCTTATTCTATTCATTTTGGCATATACATACTGAAAACGCTTTAAAAGTGCAAGCGTTCATTTGTATTTATTACTTGCTAAACCCCTTGTATTGTGTTGGCAACTAAGTACTTTCGGTTTTTACTGATAGAGAGCGTTGCTTTATTTTTTGTATAACGTATGTTAGTGCTGTACTTTACCGTTTGTCGCGTAATGCTAGTCACATTAACGTAACTTCAGAAGTGAGTAGTGCGTGATTTTTATTAAAGCTATTAGTTGTGGGTTAATTCTAAATGGAGTGCAGAAACGAACATTTTCGACATATTTTACTATTTTATTTCCGTAAAGGAAAGAAAGCTGCTGCGCCTCACAAAAAGATATGTGAAGTTTATGGTGCTAATTGCTTAACAGAGCGCACGTGTCAGAATTGGTATAAAAAATTCCGTTCTGGAGATTTTTCCCTCAAAGATGAGCAACGTTATGGTCAGCCTACTGAAGTTGATGATGACCAAATCAAAGTCATAATTGAAGAGGATCGTCATATAACTGTTCGAGAAGTTGCGGAGAGGCTACATGTATCGCACACAACAATTGAAAAACATTTAAAATGTCTTGGGCTAGTTAAGAAGCTTGATATTTGGGTACCTCACGAATTGAAAGAAATTTATTTAACACAAAGAATCAACTTTTGCTATACGAACGTTAGAAATGAAACCGACCCTTTCTTAAAAAGAATCATCACTGGTGATGAAAAATGGGTCCTATACAGTAACATAGTTCGAAAACGATCATCGAGCAAACACGATAAACCAGCTCAACCACATCGAAAGCTGAATTGCATCCAAAAAAGATCATGCTGTCAGTTTGGTGGGATTACAAAGGTGTTGTATTTTTTGAGCTGCTTCCAAGGAACCAAATGATCAATTCTGATGTTTACTGTCAACAATTAATAAAACTGGATGAAGCAATCAAACAAAATCGGCCAGAATTGTCAAATCGGAAAGGTGTAGTTTTCCACCAAGATAATGCAAGACCTCACACATCTTTGGCAACTCGTGGGAAACTATTGGAGCTTGGCTGAAAAGTGATGCCACATCCCCCATACAGCCCTGATCTAACACCATCTGATTACCATTTATTTCGAAGTTCTTTGAATGGCAAAACTTGAATGGTAAAACTTTCACAAATGACGATGACCTTAACTGGCACCTGGTTTAGTTTTTTGCTGATAAGGACCAGAAATTGTATGAGCGCGGAATCATGCAACTGAAAGGAAGATGGCAAAAAGTCATTGAGCAAAATGTAAAATATATAATTGATTAAAAACTATTCTTTGTTTAAAAAAAAGTGTTTTATTTTATAGTACAAAACCGAAAGTACTTAGTTGTCAACCCAATACTTCGAAACACGTGCCGCTGGCTGAGCACTCGCAGTGCGAACCCTCCATAGTACGACGTAAATAAACAATTACATTTTAATCATTTAAGGTTGATATACAACCCCTTTCCACATTAATTTTCGTATTCTGTATACGTATTTTTGTTGTTGTTTAGTTGTCATCATCAGCAGATAATTAAACAGTGTCACACCTGGAAAACTACAGCAAAATACCCGTACGAAAAAGAATCCGCACACGATCTGTAATAATATTACATTTCAATCGTATATGTGCCTAAATACACGAGATTAATAAACATAGTTTTAGTTCTAAGCGAATGAAACGGTAATTGATTTTTATGAGCAATAATTTGCAAAGCTTCTTGAAAGTAAACAGAGTTTGTCGCGATAACTAATGTGATTGTGTAGCCAGAGTGTACTACTCTGATTCATCGTTTACATTAAGGTATACTTTGCAAGTGGCCAGCTCTGGTAAATATTCCTGCATTGCAAAATGTCTTCAATCGTTTCTTCGCTGCTGGCTGCATATTTTGCAGTAATGTATATGCAGGTGAAAACAATACGTGAAGTATGACACTTCCGAAATGTAAAACAAAGATTTACCTATAAGTTTTGCATTCATTTACAGTTAATAAATCTTACAAGGTAAATAAAGTTTTACATGTGTTGGTGTTAAAATATTTTTCGGGCGATTGTACGTTTTTTTTAATGTGCCTTACCTTTATAAAATACCGACTAAGCACATAATTAAAATTTATTGAAAAGAATAAATTGTTTACGAGATGTTATTTTAATAAATTACTTAGAACGCTATAACGAGTTTCATTATCATTTACAAATCAGCAAGTGAATTTTATGTGCTTTAATTTATGTATATACTAAAATACCAACACTAAAATTAAGCTGATATGAAAGCTGACCATCGTGTCCGTTCGACAGAGTGAAAGTAAGGCGGCACGAAGCAAAATATTTAGAGGTTATACAAAGGGAGTTTCGTCATATCATTCAGTTGCGATGAATAAGGAAAATCAGTATTATATACAATATTATTATATATAATAAATAGTGAATTATTTGATGATTTTGCGTTTTGTCGCTGTGAATAAGTAAACATAGCAATTTATACATCGGTTAGGGAATATATTTTGCATTCAGTTTACGTTTTCATTTTTAATTTATACAGCACTATACCCAAACTATAAACGTAATTAGTTTTTCCAATTAATTAAAAACTTTCAATTACTATTAATTGCTCGCTTTGTATTGTAAGTAAAATAATCCAGCATACGAGGGAGCGTTTTTATATTCGCGGAATGAGCGGGTTGTAGAGGGGTGAGTAGGCGCATTGGGGGCGTGGCCTGTGCAGCGACTCATGATTAGTATAAATACGAAGTTTCATTGTTATTAGACAGTTAGTCTTTGAGCTATCGTCAACCAAGTAACATAATCAGGAGTGAAAAGTGAAATATGGAAAAAATCGAATATCTTGCCGTTATAAAGTTCCTTACCAGGCAAGGAAAATCAGTCGCGACCATAATGAATGGGATGTCATTGGTTTACGGCGACTCTTGTCCAGGAAAAACCATGGTGTACAAGTGGCATAGTTTATTTAAACAAGGAAGGAAATCCCTTGAAGACGACCCGAGGCCGGGCAGGAGCATTGAGGTGACCACGCCAGCACTTATCCAAAAAGTTGAACAAATTGTACTCGAAGATGCTCGACTAAAGAAGAAACAACTCGCAGAAATGGTTAGAGTATCCAATACAACAATTTTTAAAATCCTACACGATCATCTCGGCATGTTTAAGGTCAGCGCAAGATGGGTGCCGAGAATGCTCACGCCACCGCAAAAACAACAGCGCGTAGAGTATTCGCGTGCATTTTTGGACCCCTGTAATGAAGACAAGGATGGTGTATTGAGTGGAATTGTTACTGGAGACGAAACTTGGGTTCATCCTTATGAACCTGAGTCCAAACAAGACTCCATGCAGTGGCATAAAAAGGGCACAGCACCTCCCAAGGAATTTAAAGTGTCACAATCAGCTGGGAAACTCATGGCAACGGTATTTTGGGACTCGGAAGGAATATTGTTGATTGATTATAAAGATAAAGGTGTTTCTATAACCGGAGAATATTACCCTTCAATATTAGAGCGACTAAAAGAAGCTATTAAAGAGAAAAGACGGGGAAAATTGACAAAAGCTGTTCTGCTTTTGCACGACAATGCGCCCGTTCACAAGCGTTAGCTGCCCTGCATAAGGTGGGCTTCGAAATTGTGAATCACCCACCCTACAGCCCAGACCTGGCCCCGACTGATTATTACCTGTTTCCGAAAATGAAAAAAGAGCTGCGGGGTAAAAAATGTACTGCCGATGATTAAGTCAAGGAGGCAGTTTCGGCGTATTTTGCAGATAAAGAGAAATCGTTTTTTTATGAGGGTATAAAGAAATTAATTGAAAGATGTGAAAAATGAATCCGTCTTGCAGGTGAATATATTGAAAAAGAAAAATAATTTGTTTTTTTTATTTCCACCCCTTGTCCCCCATTCCGCGAATATAAAAACGCTCCCTCGTACTTTGAATTTATAGCTAACAATTATGTCATAATAAACACAAGTAATTTTTTCGTATTTTGCTATTTTGTGTATGCCTCTTGAACTACTACATGTTGCGAACACGGTAATAAATAATTTGATACTACTTAAATCAAAAAAAAGGTAAAGAACTTATTTGTGTCAATCTACTCAACGCAGAAATTTTGTTAAATTTTCAATAATATCGACATTTCAAAATACAATAAGCTTATTATATTTATTAAAATAGAAGTTGTTCATGTATAACTAAAAAGAAACAAAAATTTTTTCAAATGATGAAATAAATAAAGCTCCCAGACCTAGAGATGGCGGTAGTTGAAAAATATCACTGTATTAGACAGTACATAATCAATAAAGCATATGTTTCCAGTTTGAAGACGCCAGGTTGTTTAGTATTTTGGAAACCATCAATAGTGAACGTTTTCAGTGAATTTGTAAAAATGGAGAAAATTGGTCATCGTTACGTGACACAATACTTTTATTTGAAAGGCCTCGACCCAACCGATATAAAAGCTGAACTGGATTCTACTCTGGGTAAGTCTGCTCCTTCGTTTAGGACAATGAAATATTGGGTAGTAGAGTTTAAACGTAACCGTACGAGCTGCCAAGACGAGCATCGCAGTGGTCGACCAAATGAGGTGACGACTCCAGAAATGGTGAAGAAAATCAACAAAGCGGTACTGGATGGTCGTCGACTGAAAGTGCGCGAGCTAACAGACATAGTAGGCATTTCAAAAGGTGAGGTACATCGCATATTATCTGAAAATTTGAACATAAGAAAGCTGTGTGCAAGATGGGTGCAGCGTTGCTCACACTCGAGCAAAAACAGTGTCCTGAAGATGTTTCAATTGAGTGTTTAGCGAAGTTTCACAGCAACAAAGCAGGATTTTTGCGCCGTTTCATAACCATTATTGGAACATGGGTCCATCACTTCACACCCGAGACAAAAGAACAGTCAAAACAAAGGACTCAAAAGAGAGAACCGGCTCCTAAGCTGGCGAGGTCTTGGCATCGGTTTTTTGAGATGCGAACTTATTGCAACGTTTGAGCGAAGAAGCAAACGCATTTGTCTAAGGAGGAAGTGTTGTTTCATCAAGACAATGCACCAGCTCACAAGTTCGTTATTGCAATGGCCAAAATTAATGAATTAAAGTTTGAATTGCTACCTCAAGCACTTTATTTATGAGGAGCAAGATAGTTCTTATTATAAAAAGGGTATCGAACTTATTAAAGATCGCTGGGAAAAGTGTATAGAGCTGAAAGGAGATTATGTTGAAAAATAAATATGCTTATTATATACATATTATTATATTATTATATATATATATATATTATATGTTCGTTATTTGAAAATAATAAAATAAAATAAAATTACAAACAAATAATTAAATAGAATCTGTAAATATAAAATACAAACAAAGAAACAAAGCGTATTTACATTCAATAAAATACATCCTATAATAATTGATCGGAGATAATTAAAATGCAGAGATCTTTAAAGATGATTGATAATATCGACTTTGATAAAACCGATGTAATATTTCTACCTGCAACAAAAACGTATATTACAAGAAAATTGCATTTGCACAAATTGCACAGAGTCAAAAGCGTTTCTTTTTAACATACCTTTTAAAATACCGCCGAAAATTGCTGAATTCCTAAAATTGGATACCTCGTTAGAGTATACAGACCACTGTTTTCGAAGAAGTTCAACTACATTATTAGCAAATCATGGTGGAGATTTGTTATCGGGTAAGTGGCTTGGAAGGCGGAAGTATTCGTCTCTGACAGAGGAATATATAGGAGATTCCCTTCAAGTGCACATAGACTTGGCGGATCAAATTACATCATACCATAAAAAGCAACAATCCAATATTCCCAAGACAATGTTTCTACTTCTGCTCATTCTATTGTAAAAGGAATCTAATTCTTAATATATATATATATCAATTACACAATATAACCAATATTCAATTAATCTTAATGTATATATAACAATGTTAGGCGTAAAACTCATTAAAATAAATATAAATTTGGAGATTAGTTATATTACGAGGCACAAATAGTTGGTAGGATTGCACGGTATATTATATGTAATGTATTATGTAGCATGAAAGAAAATATAATCTAAAAATATTATAGATAACGATATAATAAGACATAAATTATGATATCTACATTGAATTAGCAATTATGAATAGAATTGGGATATTCTTCCCGCAGGCCAGGATTGTAACAAGGCGAGTGTATGAACAAACAGACGACTTTACAACACATGTGTTATTTATATGACTTATGTTTCATTATATATATATATATATAACACACATTACTCACAGTTGTTGCGGAGTGCAAAATGGATAAAACCGACAAATAGTTTGTGGCATGACGTAAGTTTCTACATTTGTCTCAAAAAGCGATGTTCGCCGTGCTGAAAAGATGTTCTTATATTTAGAAAATGACCGCTCGACATCTACGAATGTAATGCACACATAATTAAAGTAATCTTTGGAAATAGATAATGGATCTATACACACACCTTCACAAATCCGTCTTAATCTGGTAAAATCGAAGTCTTTGTTTATAACACTTTCGAACTTGACAACACACATATTTTCTATGTCACTTGTAACACATAGCAGTGGATGTGCATGGTTCACAATTTGCATTGACTCCACTAGCGACAACCCAGTATTTTGAAATTTTTCTCTTGAATCAAACGAACCTTTATAATTATCGCAAATTTGTTTTAAATCGATTTCAACTTAACTATTTTCAAATCTTTTCTGACTTTCCATAAATGCTGCAGCCTCGTTAAGTTTGAATCGTAGAAATGGAAAAAATGTAATTTCTTACAACAATTTTCCAACGTGTGCGAATCGGCTCTGGTTGCTCTGGAATACCTGGGTGTCTATGGAATTTTCAAATTCATTTGGGAGATTTCAAAAACACTCTTTTGGTATTTGAAATTAATGCATCCCTCCGTATAACATTGTCGAATACTTTGTTCCCCAAGGAGCAAGGTATGAACTTTATACGTCACCTGTAAAAGTCCCTTACACTTGTCTCTAAGGGAACGGTCTACACTATACATTGTCCCTGCATTATCGCTCGCAAACATCAACAGTTAGTCAATTGAAAGTTGAAATTCCTGTAGCGTATCCAACACTACATTTAAATTTAGCAAAATCTTTTTTGGTAGATGCTTTAATTTCAGTCATGAGTCATGTCAGGATTATGTGGTACGTGGTCTATCTACCGTAAATAAATCCAAAATTACTAATAACAATTTGAGAAAGTCTGGCCATGACGACGAGCTTATTGTTATGAAAAAATCTTAATTTCCCAATTCTAAATATGAGAACATCCTTTCAGCACGGAGTATATCGCTTTCCGAGACAAATGTGGAAACTTACGTCATGCTGCAAACAATTTGTCAGTCTTATCCATTTTGGACTCCGCAAGAACTGTGAGTAATGTGTGTTATATATATATATATATATATATATATATATATATATATATATATATATATATATATACATATATATTATATATATATATATATATATATAATGAAACATAACTCATATAAATAACACCTGTGTCGCAAAGTCGTCCGTTTGTTCATACACTCGCCTTGTTACAATCCTAGCCCGCGCCAAGAATATCCCTATTCTATTCATAATTGCTAATTCTATGTAGATAACATAATTTATGTCTTAATATATGGTTATCTATAATATTTTTAGGTTATATTTTCATTTACGCCACATAATACATTACATATAATATACCGTGCAGTCCTACCAACTATTTGTGCCTCGTAATACAACAAATCTCCAAATTTATATTTATTTTAATGAGTTTTATGCCTAGCATTGTTATACATACATTAAGATTAATTGTACATTAGCTATATTGTGTAATTGATACATATATTAAGAATTAGATTGCTTTTACAATAGAATGAGCAGAAGTAGAAGCATTGTCTTGGGAATATTGGATTGTTGGTGTTTATGGTATGATGTAATTTGGTCCGTCAAGTTTATGTTCACTTGAAGGAAACCTCCTATATATTCCTCTATCAGAGACGAACACTTCCGCCATCTAAACCACCTACTCGATAACAAATCTCCACTGTGATTTGCTAATAATGTAGTTGAATCTCTTCGAAAATAGTGGTCTGTATACTCCAACGAGGTATCAAATTTTGGGAATTTAGCAACTTTCGGCGGTATTTTAAAAAGTAAGTTAAAAAGAAACGTTTTCGACTCTGTGCAACTCGCGCAAATGCAAATTTAATGATAACTTATCGACATGTTTCATTATGTCAATTATTAATATTCTCCCATAATTTCGGAAAGTTATACCATGAACTCCATTTTCGAAAAAGATCGCTTCTCAAAGAATTAAATTTCACTACCCAGTCCCGGGCAATCCCATACAATCGTATAGATAGTACAAATTTTCGGCAATATCTGCTATCAAATCGTTGTTGTTGTGGTCAAGTCGTAAATAGTACTAATACTTTTAGCAAATATTGTTAGATATGTATTTTTTGGCTCTGAAAATTTAATTTGACGTGAGGTATATTAGTTAAAGTTTATGTATATAAGCTGTGTATTACACTGAATTTTGTATTAAACAATAATTATTAAGTAAGTGTAATTATATCTACAAAACATACACACATTTACTACATTAACGTGTTGTTTTTAAATAATCTAAAATAAATTGTTCTTTCTTCAGCACAATCTGTATATACAGAATTTACAGGTTTGAAAACGACATGACAAAAATAGGAATGTGAATGAAAAATACTTTTTATTCAAGATATGATGGATGTGTTTAACTATTCACGGAGACATCTTACACAAGTTCTTGTCATCTGAAGTGATAAAATCAATAATTTCAATATATATTCGCCATTCACAAACATAAAAATTTCACTCGAGCTTAGACAGGTCTACAATTACTATGCCATAATCCAAATATAAAGAAAATTTCTTTCGTAAATACGTACATATTTATATTTAATTTTTTTAAAATTAAGTACACATAATAATATTAACAGAAACACCAGAAAGATTATATAAACTTACTGGCATCTGAACGTAGAAATAGAAACAAATGATTATCGTACGGTGAAAACAAAGAATATGGTTATCAAAACATAGAAAGGGGGACCAAACTAAAATATGTTGCCAGGGAAATTTACTAAAACAATAACGGCATATATATGTGTTATCTTACACTGTTTTGAATATCTTGTGCGCTGATCGGATCAAAAGTTTAACTTCACTCTTTTATTTTGAAAGAATAATGTATTATAAAGAGTAGCCGTTCATATTTCGGGAATAGCAAAAAAAAAAATTTTTATTATCGAAAATAGTTCTATTGCTTTTCAAAATATTCTGCTTGAAAATCAAATTCAGTTTTGCATTCGTTTAAACCAATCCGGAGCGCATTGCTGCCACTGTGAAGGTGGTATCTCCAAAATATAAGTTTTGAATGCTTCAACTGCCTCTTCCGGCGTAGAATACCGTTGACCACGAAGTTTATACTTCACGCGTGGAAGCAAAAAGAAATCACGGAGTGCTAGGTCAGGGCTGTAGAGCAGATATTCTATTGTTTGAACCGACCTGTGAGAGCTCACATTGTGATGGTGGAGAATGATCTGTCGTTTTCGGTTTGTTTTCCCTATTTTTTCAAAAACTTTTGGCAAACAAATAGTTGTGTATCATTCGGATATAGTAATATTATTGCGTATTGTTGATTAACTGCGACAGGGGAAGGAGCATGTTCGCGCTTTAAAATAGTCAGATGGTTGCGCGTATGTCAAATTTGAATAAAGCGCATCGACAAAATGCGGTAATAATTCAAAATTTAAATCGAAAAGAAGATTGCGGTTCTTGGAACCAAATAATATAGTGATTGCACAAAATAAAACTTTATTACGATAAGCTTAGTGTACTGACAATTTAACAATTGTAAATATTTAAATACTTTTTTTTATGTAAATGCAGTTGAAAGTAATTTAATTTTGAAAGAAATTTATGATGAGAGAAGTAATCTTAAAAGTTTAAAATTTGTTCTTTGCATGTGTAGAGATTAATTGTTATATTGGATTGTTAATGAAAAATGTATTTTTAAATTGAGAATTTCTACGCTAGAGCAGGACTCGAACCTTTATCAGCCGTTTGCTGGACGGCTGCCTTAGCAATTAGACTACTAGGCAGTACAGTTTCGAGTCTCTTTATAAGCCATAAATCACATTATGGAAACAGAAGTTATGGTTAACTCGCAGTCAGATTTTGATGCTAATAATTATACGGTGAGAAATTAATGGGAATTTGTATTTTTTGCTATGTTGTCGTTGATTACAATCACAGAAATTAATTAAAAATTTCTGCGCTTGAGCAGAACTCGAACCTATATCTGCCGTTTCCTAGACAGCTGCCTTACAAATTAGACCACTAGGCAGTATAGTTTCGAGTCTCTTAATAAGCCATAAATCACATTATGGAAACCGATGTTATAGTTAACCCGCAATCAGGTTTTGATGCTAATAATTATACGGTGGGAAATTAACGAAAATTTGAAAAATGCCATCGTTGGTCATAGAAATTAATTATAAATTTCTGCGCTCGAGCAGGAGTCGGACCTGTATCCGCCGTTTACTAGACGAATGCCTTACCAATTAGGCCACTACGCAGTACAATTTTGAGTCTCTTAATACGCCATAAATCACATCGTGGAAACAGATGTAATAGTTACAACGCAGTCAGGTTTTTATACTCATAATTATATATAAAAGTATTATTAAGCACTTTACGATGAAAAATTAATGAAAATTTGTATTTTCTGCTATGCCATCATTGATTACAATCACAGAAATTAATTAAACTTTCCTGCGATGAAATAGGATTCGAACCTGTATCTGCAGTTTACTAGATGGTTGCATTAAAATGTTTAATTATTGAATTCATTAAGATATATTTCTTTCAAGAATTTGTAACCCTAAGATCATTTTAAAAATAAGTTTGAGATATAACTAGAATAAGTATGATTTACGAATATCTGTATTATATCTAAGAGTGATTACAGTTATATTTATATTCTTTTCTTTTTATTTATTTTACTATTACAATTTAAAATATGTAAATAATCGTACTATACAATTGAATATAATAATTAAAGAAACCAAAATTATAATTTATAATAGTTTTGATATCAAAACGTATTTGATTTATAATTTTTCTTGTGTCAACATTATGCAAATTTCATAAAATTGAAATTCACAAGTAATTTTCAATATGTATTATTATATATTATATACACCTCAGTATGCACACATACTATCATTATACCACATTAGAATTAATCACTCATCAACGTAGCGTGGGCACGGAGATTAATTTTCATGTGGTGTAATCATGGTCTCTAATTAGAATATAGCTAAGCAAATGTAGGGTACTATTAGCTTAAATTAAAATAGATTTACAGCGGCGAATTCCACATGCATATAAAACATAATTTTTAGCCAGAGACAATCAATTTTTTAAATAGCACATCGAAGTCTGGCTCCGTACCCTTCGGAGAAAATTAAAAGGAAAACGTATTAATATATAGGTAGGAATTGACATAAAATAAAATTAATAAAAAATATTAAAATAATTTGGAGAACAATGTAGGAACTACATATATCAAATATTAGAAAAATCTCATCTAAAAATAAAGTATACATTTTTTTAATAAATATTTCAATTATTATATAACTGTGCCTAATTGAACCAATTTAAGAATATTTCACAATTTTTACAGCAAATAATAATAAAATATATAATAAATTTAAAAAAAGAATTAAAAATAACGTGAATAATAAAATATAAATAAATGCTTGCAGTTAGTTAAATAGTTTTTTAGGTCGCAAAATATAACTTAGATATAGTTTTAATATGTACATAAGTTCGCATTCCCCAGATGAAGCCAAAGTTTGGTGAAACATTATAGTGAGTTACAATGAAAATTATTTTAAAATTAAAACTAATTATTTAGTATACATACATACCGTGCATTCATTTTACCTCGCTACGAAAACTGTACCACAATATATTCGGGTCTAGCTGCCGAATACCGATCAGAATGTAAAGTGGTGGGGCGCGAGTCATTTGAATCACGACTATAACTGACTACTGATCGTACTAGCTGCAGCACCACCACTAATTTGACTGTAGACGTATCGATATCGTATTAACGTTCATTCGTGGTTTACATTTGGGAGAGTGTGTTACGGTAAGACCTTTAAATTTAAATATTTTTTAAATTATATTACTTTGATAATGTATACATTGGAAGAAAAAATTCAAATGATAACATGGGCTTTAAAAGGTAATTCTTTACGGCGTATCCAGCGCCTTTTCTCTGAAAAGTATGTACATCGTCCCTTTCCTGCATTAACAACAATATCATTAGTAGTTAAAAAGTTTAAATCAGAATGTTGCATTTTGGGATGTAAATGTCATAAAATACGGAGAATAAATAACGATAAAGAAATGCAGGAAGTCATAACGTGCGCAATGGTCGAAGAAAATTCCAATATTACTATATCTAAAATATCAGAAGAGATAGGTATTAGCGTGGGCAAAGTTCATAAGATAAAAAAAAAAATAAAAACACATCCTATAAATACCAAACTCATCAGGAAATTTTTCATGCTGATCAACACCGCAGAATGGCATTTTGTAAAACTGTAATAGAACGTGTAAATGCGAATGAACACTTCATTGGGACTATCGTGTTTACCGATGAATCCACGTTTCCGTTGCACGGTAAACACAATCCGTCGAATCTTTGGTATTGGTCTATTGAAAACGAGTATCGACAATTGAATACGGGGACACAGTATCCTGAAAAATTGAATGTTTGGGCTGGTATTTATGGGAATAACATTATTGGTCCATTCTTTATCGAAGGAAATTTAAATGGGGAAATATATTTGAAACTTCTTCGAAACGACATTGTCCCTGTTTTGAGAACTATTAATCCCAATTTAGAGAACGTATGGTTCCAGCATGATGGTTTTCCAGCCCATGGAACTAGAATTGTGAGTGAATATTTAAATAATATATTCCCCCAAAGAGTTATATCTAATAATGGTACAATTCGCTGGCCACCAAGGTCACCAAACTTAGCCCCTAATGACTTTTTTTTATGGGGTTACATAAAATCAAAGTTATATGGGCATCAAGACGAAAGGGCTAATAATTTGAAAGAATTACGGTTTAATATCGAACACCAATTCCAAATTATTAATCCTCTTGTACTGGCCAATGTTCGAAATGAATTTTATAATAGATTGGGGTACTGTTTAGCGCAAGCGGGAGGGACATTTGAGAATTTAATTAATTGAATTTATTTTCTGTATTTAAAAAGTATTTTATAAGATTTGATAAGTTATATTTATTTTCTGTTTAAAGAGTATTTTTTAAGTTCCGAGAAGTTATTTTATTTTTTAGCTTCTTTAAGAGTTTTCTTTATTTTTAAACGTTTTATTAGAAAACGTCTTTTAGTTCAATGCGAAACTTATTGTAAAAATACCTAATTGTACAATTAAAAGTAATTATAATTTATTAATTTTTGAACGTAAACAATTTGGACAGTTAGTGATAGACCTTCCGCCAAGTACCACGAACAACTACTTAATATGTAATCTGTAGTCAGTCGTTGTTGTGATTCGACTGACTCGTGCCCCACCACTTTACATTCTGATCGGCATTCGGTATCTAGACCGGAATATAATATGATACGGTGTTTGTAGCATTTTAATATGAAAGCACGGTATATATGTTTAAATGGTGTTTTAACAAATAGCCACTTCGCCAATCAATTATCTAAGTATTCTGTTGTTTTATAATTATTTTAGGAAGCATGTATATACAATATTTACATATTACTAGAGAATTTTGTATTAAAATGACTTCGTTTTCTTTATATTTAAATGAGCCAGTACATCTACATATCTCTCGCATTGTATAAAAAAAACGAAGGAAAGACGATCATGAACTATGTTTAGAGTTGGGCACTCTATTCGGAATGCAGGCAGGTATTGTAGGGATATCCGCTCGATGCGAATAGCAACAGTGAGCTTGTAGTACTATGTGCATGTACATATATTTCACAGATCGATAACTGTCATGCGACAATAATTATTGAAGCTACATTATGAGGCCCGAGAACTGTATTAAATTAAGTAATATAAGGTTCGTTATCACATAGTGGATGAGATCAAAGAAAGAACTGTAGCATCAGGTCTTTGAACATGACTGTTCTGAAATTTAGTCTAGGCTTTTCTTGATAGCATCAGCTTCCGAAACGTGTAAAAATCAACTGTGGTGTTTGATGCGGTGCCACTATTTGGAAGATTTGCGAACCATCCCCTTTATACTTGCAATTAATGCATCTACCTCTGGATAAAATTTTCGAATAGTTTCTGTCACGAAATGAACTGCATAATTTTTGCTCGTAACTTACAATATGCAATCGCTCTCTTCCTTTAGAGCAGGGCCTGCACAGCGCATTGTACTGACTCTATCACTAACAAATATTAATAGGTTTTCTGTTGAAAGTTCAAATTGTGCTAATGTATCTGATCAGTGTAATTGCTTCTCCATTACATAGCATTACTCTTTTATACGTTAATAACAATAGGAGTGATTTAGGAGGGTTAAGAAGGCCCAGTGTGCGCACTATAACATTAAAAATAGAATGCTTCTTTATATCTGTTGCCTTATCCACGTAAAACCACATTTTTTATTTGCTAACTCAAATTTCATTTTGTTTTTAATTTCTTCATGCACAGTTGATACAATTTTCTGCAACGTTCGTCGACTTGGTAATTTTAAACTAGCATTATATTTATTCTAGAATTTTTGAAACGGTTTTCGATCGAATAAATTGCAAGCAACGTGTACGTTATATCAAACTTAAATTCATCACGCGCGACGCATCCGTTCTTTTATTTATAACTTATGCTCCAGTATTTCCGTGTTTCCTATCCCAGCACATACCTGTTTTTAGCACCATTATATTTTTATTTATTTCGACGGCTAATTGCTAGTTTCTACCACCTCGTTCGCCCGGCATTACCACACCGTGTAATATATCAAGTCAGACTGTCATTCACGGCTGTCCCATAATACTATACATCTCTGCACTGTGGGTCATAACGTAGCTTTAATAATTATATTTACAGCCAAACAGCTATCGATTTACGAAATGAGTTACATAGTACTATAGCTCAAACCTAACTGCACTAACTGTTTCTATTTATTTCAGGTGGCTGCCTTTACAACACATCCATGCAATCCGAACGAAGCGCTCAACTCTAATTATATTTTATGCTTGCTCCAACAATAGAAAATAAAGGAGAGAAAAGAATCAGCACTGAATATATACTCGAAAAAGTTTAAAATGTCTAGTAATTTTGATGGAGCCTGTGGTTGTTTACACAGTGGTCATTTTGCTTCTCAACGGTATGGATCGCGTACGAAGTTTTCCAGGTGCGACACTGTTTAATTATCTACTGATGATGACAACTTAGTTGTCGAAATACGTATACAGAATACGAAAATTAATGTGGCAAGGGGTTATATATTAACCTTCAGTTATCAAATTTAAAATGTCTATTTATTATTAAATGATTATTTGTAATTTTCAGTGTCTCGGTAACAAATTATTTTGAGAGGTATATTTATATGAACTTTTTTGTTTATTTTGTCCTAGAAAACACATCCGTTAAATGACACTGTGCAATTATCAAACACCCGGTATATTAATATATTGTAAGTGATTAGATGTATTGGTTTCTGATATACTTCTCAAGTTAAATTCGTTATGCGCAATATTTTCCAAGAATTTATTGGCATCGTTTGACCGTATATGTACATATATCATATACATAATCTACGTAAACGTGCATGCATATGCTCGAGTACTCATAGATTTTATGTGCTATTAAATTTACGTTAAAAAGTACAGTCAATTACGGCAGTATAGTAGATATGGTACTATTTCGTGTTTAAAATTTCTAATTTCTGTATCATAATAAATGTTATCTAT
This sequence comes from Dermolepida albohirtum, assembly GCA_031893035.1. NCBI lineage: Eukaryota > Metazoa > Arthropoda > Insecta > Coleoptera > Scarabaeidae > Dermolepida > Dermolepida albohirtum. Next base: position 240,305 of record JAVIWB010001998.1, on the reverse strand, counting down.
GAAGTGATTCAATTAAGGAATTTATAATTATTTCGAATATAAAGAATTAAAGATTTAAATAGTATAATATTTTAGTAATTATCAATAAAGGCGGCATAAATTTAAACTATAAGTAAAAGTGCGAAATTTTAATACTTTGTTATAGAGTATATCAAAATTAAACATCTGGAAGTGAAGGTGACAAATTAATAGACAGTATACTTGGATATAAGTAAAAGGAAAGCATCATTTATGAATTAACTCAGAAGGACAAAGAAGTTTTACATCGAGCCAACTAACGCCTGTATTAATGTAAAGAGGACGATTGTGTGCGGAAATGAACGAAATTTAAATGCGAATTTAAAATAAGGTATTTAGTTGAATTTGATGGAGCCTGTGGTTGATTAACTTAATCACTGAAGGTTGATATATAACCCCTTTCCACATTAACTTTTGTACTACTATATACGCATACGAAAATTAATGTGGCAAATGTCTATTTATTATTAAATGATTATTTGTAATTTTCAGTGTCTCGGTTGCAAATTATTTTGGGACGTATATTTATATGAACTTTTTTGTTTATTTTGTCCTAAAAACACATCCGTTAACTGACACTGTGCAATTATCAAACACCCGGTATATTAATATATTGTAAGTGATTAGATGTATTGGTTTCTGAATACTTCTCAAGTTAAATTCGTTATATATTTTCCAAGAATTTATTGGCAATGTCAATATGTACATATGTACATATTGTATATCATATACATAATCTACGTAAACGTGCATGCAACTTTCTCATTAGATTTTATGTGCTATTAAATTTACGTTAAAAATGTAAGTCAATTACGGCAGTAAGAGAATGGTACTATTTCGTGTTTAAAATTTATAATTTCTGTATCATAATAAATGTTATCTTGAAGTGATTCAATTAAGGAATTTATAATTATTTCTAATATAAAGAATTAAAGATTTAAATAGTATAATATTTTAGTAATTATCAATAAAAGCGGCATAAATTCAAACTATAAGTAAAAGTGCGAAATTTTAATACTTTATTATAAAGTATATCAAAATAAAACATCGTATGACAAAAAATCTAAATAGTATTTTTAAAGAGCGCGGTTTTAAAGTTTGTTTTCGCTCCAATAATTCAATTAAAACGCTTTTAGGAAATGCAAAAGATAAAATCGAAAAAAATAGAAAGTCGGGAATCTACTGAATTGGATGTTTAGATTGCAGTAAACAACACATCGGCCAAACTAAAACATCGATCGAAACCCGGTATAAAGAACACCTTTCGCACATAAAATTCAACCGACCAGAAAAATCGGGTATAGCAAGGCATGTATTAGAAAATAACCACAGTGTTAATATGGATTGTTTACATTTGATAAAGAACGTGTATAATTATCGAGAATTAGACACGTATGAAAGCATGCACATCTTAAAGAATTTAAGCCATGTGGTGAATAATAATGACACCGGACCTTGACAATCGACCCTTTTTTGTCTGCTTAATGTCAGACAAGGAGGAACACTATAATAAATCACATGCAGGTACTTATCGGTCGTGTCCGTGTTCCTTTCTTCAATGTCGTTCATCCTAGTTTAAGTAAAATAATTTTTTAAAAATCTTGTGAAACAAACACACTGTGTACATCTTGGTTCTTAGCGGTGTAGATCGCGTACGGAGTTTGTTTTCGTACAGGTGTTTTTCGTCGTGTTTTGCCAGGTGCGAAACTTTGCAATTGTCTGCTGATGATGACAGCTTAGTTGTCGAAATGCGTATACAGAATTACAAAAGTTAATGTGGAAAGGGGTTATATATCAACCTTAGTGATTCAGGTATTTAGTATTTATAAGTTTACATGTGTATTTTTGAAAGATAAAGACTAGAGAACATAAAGCTAAATAATTGTTTAAATTAATAATAATTTTATTTTTAATTTGTATTTAATTGTACTTTAATTAAATGTTAGTTTAATTTTTGAAAATAAAGTTAAGTTATCATTCAAATATTTTGAAAGTTAATGATAAATAATATAACATATTACAATACAAGTTGAGTGTTACTATATTTGTTTATTAATGTTATTCTTCACAGATATCATATTTAAAATAGAATTTGAAAGTTATAAAAAAAATATAGTATTTCAAGCTGTAATAGATTTGCCAAAAAAAGATAAAAAGAAATAGTTTAAAAAGGGCAATTAATTAATTTATTTGAAAATAATACAAAGCATTCATAAGTAGAAATAATTATAAAACGATTTAATAATAATACAGCAGTCGATATTTACATTTCGTCGCCCCACAAACCATAATTCTGTGCTACACGAGCTCGTTTAATAATGCGTTCTAATCCACGTTTCATGACTATTAATACACCCTAATGCCGAATAAAATTAAAAGCAGCATATAGGGCTCTCAACCACACACTAATCAAGATTTAAGCGATACTGGAGGCGTAACAAGTAAAGATATTTCCGTGCTAATGTACAGATACCCTGGCTTAGTTTATACACTGTATAAATATTTACTTCTTGAGCAAATTTTGAAGTGCATAAATACTCTGAAGGTTTTATTGTTTTAGAACTTAATCAATCGTCTATGAATAGTATTTCGTTTCGATGTCTTTTGATAGGCTATAATTAAGCATAATTATCTGATTTATCTTTAATTACTGTTACAATTAAAACTGTCACAAAAAGTGCCGTAACATAATTATTCAAACCAGAATAACATAAACAACACGAATAAAAGGATGAGATATCAAAGTTATTTAATTTTAATATTTATAAATACATTCAACAATTTCTCTAAATATATACTCCCATCCATCTTTGGTAAAAAAGAAATTTCTATAATTCAAAATATAATTAAGGCTATAAGTTAATAAACCTAGAAACAGATATTTTCTCAAACAAATTTCTTGCCAATTATAAACAGTTCTACACGCAATAAATGCTGATCACCGAATAGTAACTTTTCACTCGTATCACACGTCTTTTTTGTAAGGGTCCAAATCACATTAGCCTTACCCTTATTCTTAAATGAGCTAACAGCTCCTATACGTCTGATTTTTTCAGTATACGCTACTTCGAGCAGTTAAATTATTACCAGCAGTTAACTTGAAAGATAAATCAATAACACTTTTTTGTTCGTCTTCGCCACTTCCCACGTCTGACACGATACAAAATCGAAAGATACTTTTCTTTAAACAAAAAGAGAGAAGTTAAAGTTTTCTTAAATTATTAATAATTGATGCGAGTGTAGTGTTTCGGTCCAGAACCATTTAATTTAATTTAAGATTAATCCAAAACCTATATTAACCTTAATAATCAAGACGTAAATATGTAGCGACAATAAAATATCTGTTCTTGTTCTTAATTCTCCTTAGTTTCGGATCAAATCCGAGGTAGGGACTTAATATGATTCTGAAACGTTTCAATGTTGTCACCAACACCTTCTTTTAGAAGAAGTAATAATACAGGCTAACCACCAAAAAACCTTTTTTATAAAGTTGACTCCTCCTTAGGTTTTTTGACGTGCTGAATCCGAAAATGAACTTTAAAATACCACAGGATGTAAAGTTTCCTCGCATGTTTACTTTACATTATTTGTAAATTGTAAGCGTATAATAATACCTGTTTTGAAATTTTTAGGCAATCAGAAAGACCCTAATTACGAAAATACAGTTCAAAACATGAAAACATTTCCAGAACTTGGATGTAACATGAGTGTGAAGGTGCATTTTTTACTTACACTCACATTTAAATTTTTTCCCTGACAATCTTGGATCTGTAAGTGAGGAACAAGGGGAACGCTTCCACCAAGATATAAAGGAAATAGAGAAACGGTATCAGGGTCATTGGAATGTCAACATGATGGGAGATTGTTTTAGATTAATAAGAGCAGCTCATATTCAAAGCATCATATAACAGGAAAAGTTCTAATTACATATAATTTTTATAATTTTGTTAATTTTCGTCAATATTACAATGTCGTTTTTCAACATAATCTCTATTTAGCTGAATACTTTTGTCCCAACGATAAACTAATTTTTTTAAGCTGTCCTCAAAGAAGTTTTTCGGTGTCTTGTCGATCCACCTATTTACGGCACATTTTGCGTCAGTTAAACTTTCAAATTGAACACCCCGCAAGGGTTGTTTCAAATCTGGGAACAGATGGTAATCACTGGGTGCAAGATCCAGGGAATAAGGTAGGTGCGATAGCAATTCCCATTGTAAATCGTTCAAAACATCCTTCGTTTTTCTTGCGGTGTGTGGTCTTCCATTATCCTGTTGCAATAACGGACGCTTATGCAACTTTACAGTTCTTCAGTAGGTTTTCGACGGCAATAATGTTTCTTTCATTTACCGACCTGCTTGGCCGCCCACTGCGTGGATCGTCTTCTAGTGATGTTCTACCGGCTTTAAAACGATCGATCCACCGATAAACAGTACTTTTGGATTCTGCGGATTCACCAAATACTCCTTGCAGACGACTAATAACTTCTGACGTTTTCGCATCTTCTTTCCACAAAAAGAAAATTATCGCTCTTTGAGATTTTGCCGCGTGTTCCATGGTTACAAAAACAGTGCTACAAAAACACGTCTACATCAGTCGAATACCTGAATCAGACTGAACAATGTTGCACTATATAGTTGCATAAACATGTCAAGACTTGTCTGGCATCAATAGTTCTGCGTTATTTAATTATAGCATCAATTAGCAGAATATTGGAAACACCCCTCGTAATAATAAAATGTTAAATTTTTCAATTATACTCTGATAATAAATTACGTACCTTTAAATCTAAATTATATATTTTAATACTATCGTGCCCAACAAAAGATGAAGATTGCGAAAAATTGGCACGTGGTAGAAAAAGACTGATTGAAAATTTTGATTCAGCACACCAAAATACATAAGAAACAGATTGGACTTTGAAAAAAGTTTTTAAAAAATATTTATTGGTTGGCCTGTGTAATCGGAGAGTTCCATGACGAACTGCGAACGGTTCATCTATAAAAATAACACTTATAACATCCATTGTAACGTACACGACACAAAATACTACTTGTCGTGAGCAACCACTGTATCAAATATGAAACAAAAATAAAATTTCATCGATTTGTCAATAATATCGATCAAATTTTACTCATATACAGAAACACACGCTAACTAGTGGTGTTTTAATTCGTATTCTTTCATTTATTAACTTTTAATCTATTTGAAATTTTGACATTGTTTATTTAATTTATTTAAATTAAACTTTTAAGGACAGCCTTGCTGTTCTTTTAACTAGTGTTTTCTTTCACCTATCCACATGTCCCGCGTTTTTTATGCTAATCTTGACTTATTTAATTTTCTTTCATTTTTTGTAACGCTATAGCCAACAAAACTCCTCTCAGACGACGTTATGTTAAACTTGAATGTTAACGTTTAATTAAATTTGAATAAAGCAGCATCTTGGGCACATTTAAATATGTTATACTTCGTTCATCTAAAGTACATAGATTAAATTTAAGCATAACAATGGTAAACAGAATACACAATGTACAAAAGAAAATTCATAAATTTTCTATCATTTTCCGAAACGTATTCTCTTCCACAAACATTCGAATGTACATTGAATAACGTGAATTCTAAATTTTCTTTTATTGATTCCTTGGTATTCAGTCGATCTCGTTCTCGAGAATACAAATATCTCCTTTTAGAGAAATCATTATTTTAAATAGAGCTGAAGACTATATTAGACATTTATGAAGTCAATTTTCAAAGAAATTCCCTCTAAAACTATTCGATTCAAATAAAATATACATATGTAACAGCGTATAAATAAAGTAATGGAACAAATCATGGAAGATTTTTTTTATATAGTGAAAGAAAGTGTTAGTGTACATACGTACATTTCTAATTTTCTTTCAATGTATCGTAGATATCCTCAAAATATTACTTTGTATATAAAATAACACAATTCACCGGAAGTGAAAATAATAAAATGTCTTTACCTACATGGAATATTAGACCAGTAGACCGATGTACACAGTCTGTCACAGAGAAAATTGAACTCTTTAAAATAAAACAAAAGCTAACTGTTTTGGTAAAATTCATTTATTTTATTTTTTTGTCTTCGGCTTCAGTACAACATGGTCAATTAACATGTTGAATGATTTTTATGTTCCTCTTTAGAGATGGCTTCGACGTCGGTATAACGTTGTTCTTTCATCGGCAAAAGTAGTTTCGAGAATAGATAGGAACCACCGGGGTCCAAATCCGGTGATTACAGTGAATGGTTGATGGCTAAAATGCCATTTGTATTGTAGTTACAAAATCAGTGATAAGTGTCGAGTAATGAGATGGTGCATTATCACATAACAAACGCAGGCTACCATTTTCACGATACTGAGGGCGCACATAACGAATACCCATGAAAAGACGCTTCATAACACGATAATATACAGCATTGACTGTTTGACTAGTTAGTACAAATTCTTTGTACACTATGCCTTTCGAATCATAGAAACAAATCAACATTGTCTTTACTTTTGACTTTCCAAACGGCTTTTTTCGGTCTTTCTTCACTTGGATGCGTCTATCAGATCATATAGAAAACACCACGTCTCATTGTCAGTTACAATATCATACCTGAATATTTCGTCCTTTTTGAGTCAAATCTGTACAATGTTGAATTCAGTTCAAACTTAATTTCATTCCCATGTATCGCAATGAGGATGTCGGCTCATGTCTGATAAATTCATGCCAAGTTCGATGTTTCTTTCCGTAACCACAGATTTTTTTGCACCAGGATGTTAGTCGTCATTTATGTCCGTAATCGTCCGTAATCTTAAATCGTTTATAGCACTCATACAGACTCGTACGTAATAAACACACATCATACATGTTTCATCAAATTAAACGTCTCAGTAAACGATATACTAAGTTTAAAACAGAACTCGATATTTGCTCTCTGTTCAAAATTCATTTTCCAACCAATGCCAAATACACACTGTTACTTTATGAGCAATTTTTCTGCTTCTAATGATGCAAATCTCATAATATTTTGACATAATATTCGTGAAAGATCTGCCTTACCGACGCATATTTTTTTTTAATAGATGGCGCCACTAATAAGCTCTATTTTTAAAAATCCAGTTTTCTCTGCGACAGCTTGCGTACTGTCAGAAACGCTTCAGGCATTACGAATTGCTGTTAGAGTGTGTGTTAAAATTTGCCCAGACAAGTTAAAATGCAATATTATATCCAGATACTTCTTCGCAAATATACTAAAATCAAAATCAAATATTTAAATCAATTTTTTTTATTGATTATTATTAAATTCTTCTCTAAATCCATAAAATACGTTTTTATTAGAGAATGTATTATCAATTAATATTATTTCGAGTTTGTGATCCGACATTACTATAGAATCCTACTAAATCTGTTGTCATTCAACTCGTTAATGATCCTTGAAATCCATGCATCGATAAACAGCCCAACTCCATTCAAAAGATTATATTAATTTGAATAGGGAGATGACGCTTTTGTCTCTTTATATTATATATTGTATAGTCACTGATATTCCGATACGACATCTCTAATAAACGGTAAATGTTTTAAAATAGATACATATGTATTTTCAACGAATATTTGACGGCGTTTGGAAATTTATTACCTGCTAATTTGTAATCGAATACAGATAAATATTGATACTGTTTTTTCGCTTAAGTTAGCGAAAAGGAAATGTGTTTTATTTGATTTGTATAGAGCGTACTCGCGAGAATGGATCCCTTTGCTTCACCCCTAACCCACTCACAATAAAGAATTTGCAAATATTTTACTTTTATTTTTCTACATTGCATTATGGTTAACTCATTTTTCCCATCGATGATCTAGCATTTCTAATGCTTCCCGGAAAAAATTATTCCACCTCTGTAAACCACTTATTTACCGCACATATCACATCATTATTTGATGGAATTCGTTTACCACGCAAGTGTTCTTTAAGTTTTCTAAACAGTTGGTAATCGCTGGTGGCCAAATCGGGCAAATATGGTGGATGTTCAATTAACTCAACGCCTGCCTGAGCTATTGGAGCTGTTGCAATAGCGGATCTGTGACTGGGTGCGATCCTGATGCAAGAGAACACCTTTACGCAACTTTCCTCGACGTTTTTCTTTTATCGCGTCAGGTAATTTGAGAATTAAGTAGACATAAAAAGCGCCTGTAATTATGGCCCCCTTCTGCAGGAAATCTAGTAAAATTACGCCTTCAGCATCCTTAAATATAGATAGCATGACCTTCCCTGCTGAAGACTGTATCTTGAATTTTCTCGGCGGTGGTGAACCTTGATGTGTCCACTCCTTACTCTCTATTTTGGTCTCTATATCATAATAATGAATCCAAGATTCATCCATTGTCACAAATATAGCAAGAAAATTTTCATTGTCGTGTCTATGCCGCTGCAAGTGTCTTTTCGAGTTTTCTTGTGTGGATCTGTTAATATTCGTGGTACCCATTTTACAGACAATTTCTTCATGATTAATTCGGTAGAAATTATATTATATATTACATGGTATGAGAGACCAGTATCTTCAACGGGTTGTCAAATAGTTACATGCCGATCTTGGAGCACGAGATCATGGACGTTTTTAACATTTTCTTGGTTAGTGACGATTATGAGCGCCCTACCTGCATGTTTCTCTGTACACGACTGTCTACTACATTTAAACTCACGACACCACCTTTTAACTGTCATATGATATTGCAGGTTCTCTTAGTGTATCCACTAAGTTTTGGTGAATTTGAGTTGAGGTCATCTTTTCTAAACGCAAGCATTTAGTCAACGCTCGTTGCTCGACATGATCCATTTTGATACTGATATGTGACTCTCTCGACCTCGGGCGTCTACTGTAGGCACACTTTAACATGTTCAGACTTGTAAATTTGTAGCGTTAGTCTAGACATTTCGAAACGACGTGAAGATAAATAACTGTTTTGATTTATAAATGGGTATGTAATATTTCTTTACGACGGTACCTTTATCATTTTTAAGATGAGTAAGACATGAAAAATATAGTGCCTCTAATGCAATTGTGTACCACCAATTGATTAAATCATAATACGTACAGCCCATCTACTCTCAAGGACGTAACACACTGATTGCGAGTGGAGTTTTGTTATCTCTCTCTCTCTCTCTCTCTCTCAATGTGTCGACCTTATTCAGAATCTGGCAAAATCTCAAATTTTGTTTCATTAATAGTAGAAAAACTAATCAACTATTCACAATTGTGTCATTTTTAATCGGAGCAATAAGCTTTGGAGACTTTGTTATAATTTTTTATAATTGTCAAAACAGAATGTTGGTCAAAGAACAGCACATATTTTACATCGAAAAATTTATTAAATTTAATTCAATAATAAGTATCTTCGACGACAATTTAATGTTCAACAGTGTCTTCGCTTAAAGCAATCTCAGTTTTCATTCATAAATAGAGAATGTATGAGACCTGTTCTAGATAAAATATCAAGTGGAAAACTGATGTCCACCTACAATGCATTCAATGAAGGAAAAACAAGAAATGCAATTATCACAAGTTCCAAAAGAAGACTGATAAAAAAGATCAATTTTTACAAGAAAAACGTCGCAATAATTCAGAAAATGAATGTTCAAGGTAAAATTAAGAGACTGGAAGTTAAGTATTAATTTATCGAAAACAATTTTTTCATGAGTGACGAAGCTCATTTTTATCGAAACGATGTTGTAAATAGGCAATTGTCGTTACTGAATTCAAAAGAATCCCCTTGAAATTCACCAACCTTTTAAGAAGAATCCTCAAACGGTATGAGCTACTGCTGTGTGCTACTTTCAATTGCTGCAGACATTTTTTTGTGCAAATTCCAAGGAAAAATTGGGTATTACTAGTTTCAACGGAATGGTAGTCATACGGTGAAAATAATCATGGGTATTTTAAAACAGTTCTTTCAAAACTGATTGATTTCCAGGAACTTCTTCAAAATATTTTCGAAAATTGTTCCTTTGTTTTACCAATAATCAGAAAACTTAACTCAGTGGCAAGAGATTAGGGTTGAATGACACATAATTTCTGAACAGTTCAATAAAGCAATTATTTTTCTGAAGAAATGAACAAACTTTAATATCAGAAGATTAAATGTAATGAATTACAAGGAAATTACGATGAAAACTAAAATCATTTTTTACCAAAAACTATGTGTTTTCTAATCTAGGCTCTAATTACTAGTCTGCCCACATATAATTATTATATATTATATATTATATAATAATAATAAATACATAATGTATATACGAGGTCTGATCAAATAATAACCGTTATTTTCAAATTTCGTGAGTTACGTACGTTCGATTTTCGCATTTTTTTTCTGTTATGTTGGTACACATGTCTATTATATATGTTGGCAATATCAGCCATTTTGGATTGTCAGTTTGTTTTTGACAGATAAAAAGGTTAGTCGTGTTTTGGTGTGCTCTTCGATTTTTTACTATTCGAAAAAAAGGATCAAAGAATATGTATTAAATTTCGCGTTAAAAACGGAATAAAGTGCTCCAAGGCACTTGAAATGTTGACTGTGGCATTCGGCGAGTCCACTTTGTCTCAAAAAAGTGTTTATAAGTGGTACAAGCGCTTTACAGAAGGCCGAGAAATTGCACGCCAAGTTCGATCAAATGTGAAGGTTTTACTCACTCTTTTCTTCGATTATAATGGCGTGGTGCATCATGAGTTCTTGCTAGCAGGTCGTACGGTTAATAAGGAATACTACAAGGAAGTTATGCAACGTTTGCGTGAAGCAATACGGCTCAAACGATCAGAATTGTGGAAAAAACAATCACCATGATAACGCACCAGCTCACACATCGATGCTTGTGCATGAGTTTTTGGTCAAAAACAAAACCGTTATCATGCCCCAACCACCGCATTCACCGGACTTGGCCCCCGCTGACTTTTTCCTCTTCCCAAAACTAACACCGATGAAAGGAAAGCGTTTTGCTACGATTGAGGAGACAAAAGAAAAATCGAAACAGGGCCTGTTGGCGATACCAAAAAGCGCGTTTCAGAAGTGTTTCTAGGATTGGAAAAAACGCTCTCATAAGTGTATTATATCTGAGGGGATTACTTTGAAGGGGACAAGATAGTTATTGATGAAGAAATAAATACTTTTTGAAAAAATTAAAAATAACGGTTATTTTTTGATCAGACCTCGTATGTAATATCTATACACTCAAGACTGCTTCAAATATGTATTTGTTTGTCGCCTCGAAGTATATGTTTGTTTAATAATTTGCTTGCAATATAGAATTCATTGGTTTAGTTATACGTTATATAGTAACGCCAAAGTCGAGGTTAATAATCTAAGCACAAATATTCAAAAATTAGTGCACACCAGAGCATACTTATTATTATATTCGTACAATCGTAAATCACATTATTTAAAATTCAAACAACGCTAATAATTTATTGGTAGATTTATTTATGTTTCTATAAATTATGTAGCTTAATGAGGAAACAATGCACACATTAATTAATAACATAGCCCTTTGACCGAGTTTACCTCATAGCAACTATTTATAATCTCTAAATCTATAAATTTATTCATTCCGACATGAGCAATTTTACAATTAATTCTACAACACTGGATATGTCTACTCATACACTTTCAACATAGCAATTCATTTTAAAACGTGTTGATAAAAACACACTTGAAATTTTATAATTTTTTTAATAAAATAAAATGAATGTATTGTATGGTAAACTCTTTCATTAATGAAAATCAATATATACCATATATTAATTAACTAATTTCTTTACAATTCCCTGTTCTATATCTATATCTACACACACACATATGTATATATATATATATATATATATATATACATATATATATACAGACTTGTTCATTCTAGAATTAGATATGCGCTGTCCACAAGTGGAAAGAGTGCAGTTAGGTTAAAGCGCGCGAGAAAGGAGGATAGAATATCTCTCACTGGCAGTTTCGTTTTCTCCCACTTTTGTATTGCAAACAACTTCCCCTACTTTCTCGCGTGTTACGCGTGAGAATGTCTGAAATCAGTCTTCACCAGCGACATGATATGTGTAGGTCGGGGCTGTAAATCATTATGCATTGACAATACGTACCTACATTTTTGAATTGTATAAATTATTTGACGCATTTTATTTGAATCTTTTAATAAAATGCAATATCGCTATTTTCTTGAAATGTTTTGCCGTTTGGCGTGAAACTAATAAAATATTCTTGAAATAAATGAAATAGAAAATTCTAAAAATTAAAAAGATTTTCAAACATGGCTATTTTCTTGAAATGTTTTGCCGTTTGGCGTGAAACTAATAAAATATTCTTGAAATAAATGAAATAGAAAATTCTAAAAATTAAAAAGATTTTCAAACATGGCTATTTTCTTGAAATGTTTTGCCGTTTGGCGTGAAACTAATAAAATATTCTTGAAATAAATGAAATAGAAAATTCTAAAAATTAAAAAGATTTTCAAACATGGCTATTTTCTTGAAATGTTTTGCCGTTTGGCGTGAAACTAATAAAATATTCTTGAAATAAATGAAATAGAAAATTCTAAAAATTAAAAAGATTTTCAAACATGGCTATTTTCTTGAAATGTTTTGCCGTTTGGCGTGAAACTAATAAAATATTCTTGAAATAAATGAAATAGAAAATTCTAAAAATTAAAAAGATTTTCAAACAATGAAAAAATTAAAAGAAACTTTTAAAAATCCTAGTGTAGAATACGACGAACTGTTAGAGGTTTTACGTCAACTACTTCAGATATTTGTTTACTAGAATAAGAAGGTTCACGCGAGAAAGTAGGGGAAGTTGTTTGCAATACAAAAGTGGGAGAAAACGAAACTGCCAGTGAGAGATATTCTATCCTCCTTTCCCGCGCGCTTTAACCTAACTGCACTCTTTCCACTTGTGGACAGCGCATATCTAATTCTAGAATGAACAAGTCTGTATATATATATATATATATATATATATATATATATATATTCAATTGTCTTGCGTACTGTGTGCGAACTAGCATTGTCTTAGTGGAAGATGATTCGTCGTTCGGTGGTAGTTGTTCGAAGATCACCGATGACTTACGGCAAACCAATAGGCAGTAGGAGTTTCTTGATCTTTTATATACCATATATTAATTAACTAATTTCAATAACTAAACAGGGAATTGTAAAGAAATTAGTTAATTAATATATGGTATATACAAGATCAAGGAACTGTTACTGCCGATTGGTTAGCCGAATCATCCTCCACCAAGATAATGCTAGTTCGCACACAGTATGCAAGACAATTGAATTTTTAACGCAACAAAACATCGAGTTGTTGGACTATCCTACGTACAGTCAGGTCCTAAGTCCCATAGACTACTTTACCTTTCCAAAAATCCAAAACGGACTACGTAGTTAAAGGTTCCAATCGTCAGAAGGAGCAGTCCATGCCTTCAAAAACGCAATTTTGACAAAGTTGGTTCGAGCGCATGCAAAAGTACATTAATCTTCGTGGAGAATACTTCGAAGACCAATAAAGTCTTTAAAAGGTATCTACTGTTTTATTCCAGTTTTATATGCAAAACTTAAAAGACAACCCACGTATTTCTAATTCTAAATTATTTGACAGACGATAAATATTTAATATTGCAATGTGACATGTTAATAAATGAAAATTAAACGACTAGAACTGGACGAATATTTGTCATAAGAGTTGTCTCATTTTTTATTGGCCTAAGCAGTAGAATTACGAAATCAAGTCCAGAATTTGCACGATCTAGGCCCTGTGAATTGCAAAAAAATTGTTTTTTTCATAGTGACCTACTAATTTGGTAGGTATAGACTACAATAACTACACGGAGCTCGTTCATATCACCTGCCCATCTGTCGCTATAAATATAAGCTAATCAAGAAAAAAAGAAGGCGACAGAGTACGATACTGGTGCAGAAATTCGAGTTTTTGAGCAAAAATATGATTATTGTGTCCTGAGAAAGTACTTATTAGTGCTCTTTTTTCAATTATTTCGAAGAGTTTATTTATAATGAATTGGGACTGATTCGTTGCACTTTAGATTTATGTATTTTTTAAACTTAATAATTCTTTTTGAAGCTTTTATGTCGTATGCAGCCATATTGATAGCAAACTAGCAAGCCACTACAAATTCCAATTTTTTTTGTAATCTACGAAGCAACTTCTAAATTTGATTTCTTACTAATTTTCAGCAAATTATTCATGTGCTACATTTTCGATTCGTATTTCGCTAATTTTATAGAGGTACTGAAAACCCGAGAACTTCAATATCATGCCTAGCAATTCGAGATCTCAGCAAATATTAAAAGAAATTTGTACTTTAGCATATACAAAATGGAGTTAATGGGTAAACTAAAAGCCTAGAGACCATGTTGAATTCTCATGTGAATCAAGAAAAACAAACGCATCCAAAGGGTTACAGTTTGGTGTGCTTCTTCGGCAGGTGGTGTCATCAGATCGTACTTTTTCGAAAATACAGATTGAATTGCGTTGACTGTGGATGACATATGTTGTAGTGACATGCCAATAAATTGCTTTCGACCTGAATACTAGCAATATGGGGTTTCAGACGAGTAGTGCTACTTGCCATAGTGCAGCGGAAACACGTGATTTATTGCAAATAATGTTTCATGTTCACGTAATATTCTGTTTTGGTAACACACACTGATCTCGAACATCGTGTGACCTAAGACACCTATGGTAACGAATAACCTTTGTAAAAATAATCGACGTGGATACTTAATGATATTTTTTATACATAATTCCCTTTTTTACAGTATTGTAATAAAGAAAATATTCGTAATCACTTTTATTTTATTGACGATTACTTATCATTCAATCACAGATTCTTAATATCGACTATAATCTTTATTCTTTTTTTGATTTTTTTATTCATATAGTCTGGCATATTTGCATTAAATAAAATAAGTTTTATCTCACACTTTACTGTATCTCAATACATATATTCATTGTGTTTTGTATTAAAAATGTTCCTATCAATACTGTCAAATAATAAACGGATATAATGAACGTCGCTTATGGCTAATGTGTGTTCTTATTAATGGGATTAATTTATTTGCCTTGCGGCGTCATGATTTAGCAGGACTGAAGTCCGCGCTTTGGAGCAATCACTTCATTAATATGTAGGCTCTATTGTTCGGAGACTCCAAAGCCCACCCTTGCCATTTTCATTTACAAAACTTTAATGGATGTGATGCCTAAATGTACAACATTAATTTCACATAGAAAGCTACACTTTGGAATAGATACAGCTACCATTTCAAAATAACATTTGCATAGAATACATTTCCATTGCTTTTTGTTCGTTAACAAAAATATCATTTAAGCAAAGAGCTTAATTTTTCCCAAACAATATAATTGTCAAATTTAAGCAAACTAAAATATAAATATATATATAATATAAACAGAATTTTATAATTGTGGGAATGTATATAAATGTCTAGAGAAACATTCAATATATTCAAATAACTAAAGTAGAAAGAAGAACAAATAGTACAACTTCATTACAAAAGAATAGTAAATTGCATAAACATAATCAAGAAAAATAAGCAAAATATAAAACTAAGACTGGATTTCAGAAAAACGAAGAGATTTCAGAAAAACGAGAGAATTTTACGATAGATGTGGTAACGATAGGCAAAGTAGTAACAACTGCAAAACAAGTTGCAAAGTAAGATAGTTATTTTTCCATTTTTCAAATATAAACTGAAATTTTCATTTTACGAGCTTCGTTGTAAATAGATCAGAACGCAGCTTTTATGTGTCATAGCTAGGAAAATGTGGAAGCCATAACCTCAGAGCCAAGGGTAGCCTCTTCTTCAGTCTGTATCACGATGTTAGCGGAACAGATACCATGGTCTATTGCGTAACACATAATGTAATAAAATTCCTCGGGGCAGAGACCTTAAACCGTCTGATATTCTGAAAAATGTTCAAGTACAATGTGGGAACAGCATTGTTAAAGAGACACATGTACGAATAGCATAAAAAAATTTTAGGAGAACGGGAAGGTAGAAAAAATCAGGGCTTTTCTCCGTAACTTGAGGACAAACGTAACTATGGGAAACATATAAGTGTTCGTAAGATTCTCGAGAACATCCGTCGATATAGCTCGTGTACTTCCGCGGTCGTAGTCTATACTTTCTTCATCTTGGCTTCAGGCTGGAATAACGTTTCCATCATTACTGGCAGCGATGTTTCATCACCACTTGTATAGGACACTTCAGGGGAGTAACAGTGTAACTGAAAACTGGTGTAAGTCTGCAGTGGGGGAGTTTATATAGAGATATTGGTAATGGATCAATGGAGCGTTATTGTTACAGTTGAGAAGTTTGGAGATACAGGATTGCTAGGCGTTGCATAGAGGATAACCATCATTGTTATCCTCTATAAACTCCCCCACTGCAGACTAACACCAGTTTCAGCGCGACTGTCAAAACCTGATTATGTCCTACATAAGTGGTGACGAAGACACAGTTCCAGACCGGAAGCCAAGATGAAGAAACCGTCGATAAATTGTTTCTAAAGATGGAATAAGATGTGACAGTGCTCAACTAATCAATACTGACAATCTCGGGTTTCGAAGTGTCTACAGGGTGGATGCCTCATCTTCTTTCCGAAAATCAGAAATTGCAACTGAAATAACCTCTCTGCAGTCCCAATTTATGAACTTGAGATTGCCATTCGTTTAATCCAACAAAAAAAATGCTTGGATAGCAAAGGTTCGAGGATAATGTTGCTTTCTAAGCGTTTGTACGGTCACGATCGTAGAAAGTGAAGAAACTTCCTATCCATTGACCAAAATATATTTTCAAATCAGAAGATTACCCAGGAAAATAACGTTGTTAATTTTTATTTTTGGAATGCTTCAGTAAATAGAATTATATTTGATTCATTCTTGTAATATTAAATCCCTGGTACACAAATATATACATGTGTGTAATTAGAAACGAAATATTTAGAAAACAACATGCTAAAAAACAATTAGAAGGATGGGAAACGATAAAACTTTAGTAAGCAAAAACATAAAACAAAATCTTAAGAACAGAGGAAAATAATATAAAGAATATATTTAAGAAAAAAAATATGGTTTAATCGAAAATTCAAGATATAACACACGATAAAAAGAAAAGAATAAAATAAATATAAGGTTAGATTAAAGGCGCCCAGGGTCCGAAAAACAGGCAATCGGGGTCCTAAAGAAAATGCCGCTGTCCTTACATAGAACTCAGCATAGAAACCAACAGTTTCATTTAAATCAAGAAGCTCCAGTTATCCTTGTCAGTTCGTTATTCGTACGTATCTAATTTAGTATTTTATTGCTGCGTTTTTGGATCATATTCTATTATTTCTGTTTGTGTAGTCGAAAAATATTTTAGTTGTTTTTTTCATTTTCCCTTTTGCCTCACCAATAAGTTTAGAATTTATTTAGACTTGAAGTTATTTTTCACTTTCAAAGTTGTTTTTACTATTATTCCTTTTCATTGTGCATGTAAATTTATTGATTTGCTATGTTTACATTACAAAATATTTGTCATTCTTAGTTTCTAATTTTATTTTAATTTTAAAAAAATTAAAAAAAAAATAATATACAATTGCTATGATATGAAAAGGCTAGATATGCATAAATAGTTTATGAGAGGAATTAATTACCTTGTTCACTCATCAAGCATGCTAAATCTGACAAACTTCCGAATGAAATTATGATTCTCAGAAGTCATAATGCTTTGAGGTATTTACGAGTATATTAATTTAGTTTATGTGTATAGTGAAACCCGTTTATTGGAAACCCTCTTAATAGAATATATCGGTTAAAGGAATTAAAATCTCAAGAACAAAACCATTTCCCTTTAAGTATTAATAAAATTATTAGGTTATAAGAATATCTTTTAATAGAATATATTGGGTAAAGGAATGGCTTTTCTAAAAACATTAATGCGATTTTGTCTTCCTAAAAGAATAAATTTCTCTACCTACTTAACTAAAGGTGGATGTAAACCAAAAGTTACTATGAATGTTTACTTAACTTTTAGAAAGCTATTATGTACATAATTACAGATAATCTTCGGATAAGTACGTATTGCAATAAAATCTTGTATCTAAATGATTTTAAACAGTATTTAGATAATGGTTAATTCTGTGCGAATTACATACAAACAATAAAAAATTTTTCGGAGGTTTTAGAAGCAGGAAATTTCTATATTTCCGATCAATTTGTTATTTGACATTGCAATCGAAAATATGTGAAAAACGGCTTCTTCGACAAACTTAAAAAGAAAAGACCTTGCTCTGAAGGAAAAAATAAAATTGTTTTTAGAAGAAATAACTTGCAGTTAGTCGGATGTTGCCAAAAAATTTGATGTGTCTCAAGCACAAGTAAGTAAATTGTTAAAAAGACAGTAAAGAAAAGAAAAGACAGTATTTTAAGTGATTGGCGTGATAATTTTAAATCTACTCAAAAACGAAGACGCAACGGGAAGAATGCTGACGTAGAAGATGCTTTAAATCATTGGTTTATGGAAAAAAGAGCGCGTAAAGTTCCACTTAGTGGACCCATTTTGAAAAGCCAAACAGATTGCACAAAATCTGGATAGTGTAAATTTTCAAGCAACAAATGGGTGGTTTACCAAAACGTCGTTCCCAAGTTTCTTTCAAAAAAATTGAAAATACAAATAAATAATACAAATATAAATAAACACAAATTCAAAGGATACTCCATCAACCGCGCCATCATCTCAAGAAGTGAAATTAGCATGTGATACTATACGTCGTTTTTTAGAATCAAAAACTGATTGTAATTTTGTACATTTATAGGCATTAGATAACCAAATCACTGATATTTTGTGTAAAGAAAGAAAACAAAATAAAATTACAGATTATTTTGTTAAGGATGTGTAGAGTTTGAAATAAAAAAAATAGTATCAATTAAAAAATATGTATTACGCTGAAATGTATTTTATTTCTTTTGTATGTATTCTTAAATACGAGTACATTTTATGAAAATCGAAACATAAATTTACAGTATCATACTGAAGTCAATTTTATAGTTATAAAATTGCAGATATAAAGAATACGAAGTATGTATGTATATACATACTTAACTTACTAGTAATAAGAAAAAATAAGTTAAAAACGGGTAACGGAATAATCCGCATATAGGAATAATTTTGGGGGACAATTTGAGTATTCCAATAAGCGGGTTTCACTGTATTTCCTTTTAATAAATTAATGTAATTTTCGGAAAGGATCTGATTATACAAGTGATATAAATGCATTATATAGTCGGAATGCATTTATATTTCTGTTATAGGTTTAATTTTAAGAAAGCGGTAATCCTTTAAATAAAGCTCATACCCCTTTTAGGGATACTTATTGTGCTTGTTAAATATTAAGTATATCGATTTGTATTTTGCTGAATGTAGTCCCGGAAAAATTGTATTGATATTTATGGTCCTTATGTTATATCTTCTATTTTGTAATTGTCGATTCAATTTGAAAAGAACGTTTATATTTACTATATTTATTCCTTAATATATTCTAAGGAAGGTTTGAATTTTATAGCTCAGTTATTGATCGTATTATGTATATTGTCAAAGTTTACAATATACACTTAGAAATAATAATCCAGGTGGTCGGAAGAGGATAATCCGTTTCTGTTGAGAATACCCCACAAAAATTGGTAATTATATAAATAGTCGGAGAATTTTAATAAGAATAAGTGTGGTCTGAGAGGTCAAAATGGAAGTGTAGCTCCAGAGCTCTAAAGAGAGAGTTGGGCTTAAGAGCTTGAAGGAGACAGTTGAACGGTAAAGACCTCGAGGGCAAAGCTAGACCTATATATCAGGCCGCTTCTGCTCGGGGGGTGTGTGAAGTATAAGATACGAAACGCATCTGTCAATTATTTATAAAAAAATGTTAGTGCGAGTATAATGCTTATTTTATATACATATAGGTCCCTACAAAGGAAGATCGATAAGCATCATATAAAATTATTCAACAGCGGATAATTAGAAGTGCGAATCAACGCATTAGAGAAAAGAGCGTCTGAAGTGGAGACACCTGTAGCTGAATACGAGGATAGTTTGACAAGTAGTGAGAATAACACATAGGTGGCGCTCTAATTGGTAAAACAAATGCACTGTAATTTGGTTGGCCATGTATATGTTTACATTCTGATATTTAGATAAATCGGTTGATTAGTTTATTTTTGACAGCTGATTGAAAAAGAAGCAACACGTCGTTTTGTTAGAATGGAAAAAGCAGAGTATCGTGCGGTGATTAAATACTTCGTAATTAAGGGTATGAAAGCTACCGAAATAAAAGATGAGTTACGGGAAACATTAGGTGAATCTGCTTCATCATCCGCCACAATAAGTAGATGGGAAAATGAATTTAAACGTAGTAGAACAAGCTGTGTTGACGAAGCGCGCTCTGGAACACCCAAAATCGTGACTTCTAAGGAAATGATTATAAAAATCCATAATATTATTACGCAAGATCGATGACTCAAAGTGAGAGAGATAGCAGACATGGTAAACATTTCAACAGAATGCGTACACCACATTTTAACGAAAGAATTGGGCCTTTCCAAGCTTTCGGCAAGATGGGTGCCGCGATTGCTTGGACCAGATCAAAAGTTCACTCGTCGCATATTTCCAATGAGTGTTTGGACCTTTATAAACGGAATCCGGTTGATTTTTGTAGGCGATTTGTTACTTGCAATGAAACTTGGATACACTACAGTACACTCGAAACTAAATAATAGTCGAAACAATGGTTAGAACGTGGTTCTGCACCTCCAAAGAAAGCGAAAACCACTTTATCAGCAAACGAGGTGATGGCATCAATTTTTTGGGATTCAAAGGGCATTTTGCTCATTGATTACTTTCAGAAAGGTGCCACAATAAACAGAAAATATTATGCAGAACTTCTACAAAAATTAAATGTTAGTACCGCATGCGCCTTATTCGCCAGATCTAGCCCCTTCCGACTTCCACCTTCTTCCAAAATTGAAAACAGCACTAGGTGGGAAGAAATTTTCGTCTAACGACGAGCTTATCATCTTCGTAAATGAGTATTTTGCCGGAATCGCATTTTAGAGATGGCATAAGGGCATTGGAGCAGCGTTGGAATAAATATATTGTTCTTTTAGGAGAATACATTGAAAAATAAAAATTATTTTATATTTCAAAAATTCGTTTTTCTTTTCCATTCTATTCTCACTACTTGTCAAACTACCCTCGTACTTATAAACGAACAATATATATATACATATATATATATATATATAAGGTAAAAAATTGAAGGGGTATTGTTAATTTTGTTGTTCCCTGTCTTGTCAGTTATAAGAAAGATCTCCTAAAACAATTCTGATTCTTGTTGAACGTGAAAATATTTGATCTTTCCGCGATTTAAATAAAAGGGGTGTTTATACATATGTGCGTTTATATGTACATATAGCTAAATTGAAATTAAACAAGAATAGGGTTTTGCTATTTAGTTTTTTCTTTTGAATGTAAATTGATTTGATTATTTTACTACTTAAAAGTTAATATAATTCATGTTATTAATAGATCTGTTTATTGAGTAGAATGAATAACAGTAATATTTGTATAAGAAATCAGAAAAGAAGTCAATTTATTATTATTATAAATGGGTGATAAAATACATTTATTTATTTCAGAAAAAAAGAAAACAATCGAAATTTAATTGTGGTTTTTAAGGTAAACTTAATGGAGGGTGTGGTTGATTAACTTAATCACTATAACCCCTTTTCACAATAATTTTCATAATTTGGATACTTATTTTGACAACTAAGTTGTCATCATCAGCAGATAATTAAACAGTGTCGCACATGGAAACCACAGCAATATCCGCAGCCGATCTCTACCGTCGAAAGCCAAAACGCTCACTGTATATTAGATTCACATAATTTTAAAAATTGCATTCTAGTTTTAAACTATTCTAAAAAGTACCTGCATACGTTTACTACATCCTCTCTTGTCTATTGTATAAGAGGTCAAAAAGAGATGAGTTATAGGCAGGTCCCATGCCAGTGCTCAACACATGGCCCTTGTTCTTTAAAATGTATATGCTTTCACATATACATATGTAATTCACGATAATTATACACGTTCTTCACCAAATGCAAACTATCCGCTCCGCGGTTATATTATGATTATTTTCCAACATATGTTTTGCGAACCCGGATTTTTCTGGTCGGGTTTCTATCCATCGTTTTGTTTGGCCGATGTACTGTTTACTGCAATCTAGACATTTAATTCCGTAAATTCCCGATTTCTTGCTGTCCTCGACTTTGTCTTTCGCATTTCTTAAGAGTGAGTGTATTTGTGTGTTCAATAGATATACTTATGCAAAGGACTTGTCTATTTAAATTACATAATATTTGCAAGCGTAGATTGTGGGATACAAAGAAATATTAAAATACAAACAAAATATTGTCAAAAGAATATAAATATCGTCGCTCAAAGAGAGACAAAATTCCTCGAAAGAATAAACTCAATTATTTTACAATACCTGTCGCACTTCGCTTTCCATTCTATTAATACTCCCCACACCCCTTAATTTATCTGATAGTCGACTAAAAAGCTTTAAAGCAATTGAAACCGGAGATCTTTTCGTAATATTTAATTTACTGTAAGGCAGTATCGTTTCTACGTGTTATGTAAGTATAGAATAAGAAGTATTCCTTTTGATTCGAGATATTACATGACCATTGCCTACAAAACGGATTATAAGTTTAAGCATGTTACGCTATGCATACTGTTTTCAGATTGCCTTTTAATTTAAATACGATTCGATCTAAACACGAAAATTATTATCAAAAGCCAACGTTTGTGAATTACAAATATTTCAAAGACAAATCTCTTTATTTGTTAAAGTATTCAGTAAAATATGTAATGTTATCTATGAGGTATACACATAGGATTAAGTTTGTTCCAACAACTTATTCGATGTGTGATAAACATAAAGTTACTAACAATATAATTAAATATCTTACTTTTGTACTAACATTTCTGCTTTTTGATTTTAGTTTTAGTTTTGTCCAGCATGTCTAAGAATTACGAGTATATTTGTCGCTATCCAAAACATTAGAATTTGTTTTACAAACCGCCCAATATTAAAATATATTATAATATTAAAAGAATAGCTCTTCTAAAAACACTTTACTCTGCTTTCGTCGCAAACAAGTTAAAATATGCGTTGGTTATTTAGTCGAGCTCCATTTCTTAAAACATTTGTTTTTCGAAACCGATAATACCTACTCTCCCGGAGAATATAACAACACACGCACTTACATTTCTAATATATGGAAGGATTGATTACCCTGAACTTTTATCAAGCGTCGACTTTCTCTTTTCTGGCATTGCTGCTCGCTTTGTACAGCTTTTAACCTTTCAATAGTGAAAATGAACGTCTTGTGGAACTCTCCGCTAATGAATATGTGCCACTTCGGATGTTCATTATGAAGACATTTTTGACCATATGTAAGAATTGTATTATTTTTATCTTCTGTCTCTTCCTTTTTATTCTTGAATCTTTATTTTAACTTTTTTCGCCAGACTTTTACTTATACATGTACTTATCTTCGTATATGTCCTGTAATTTCAAGGAAAGCATATATATTGAGCAAAATAAATGTTATTATAATGAAACTTTTATAAAACAAACTTCGAATTAGCAAAATTCTTAACTTAACAATTTTTTAATTAATAACAAAATGTGTACATATTTTTGTCTTGATTTGACGAAATAAATCTTGATGTAAAACTTTTCCTTTAGATATTATTAGGAAAAATATCATTGTAGTAAATAAGAATGCGTTACTCATACGAGGGTTATTTTTTAAATAAGATCCGCTTATGAATAGAGTGAGAATCATGCGCGATCGCGGCAGTCTGCATGGGTGTTTGCATACGTTTTGACACCATTTCCTGCCGTTTCATCTATATATATGCTGAGCTATAGAGGTTTATATTGTGTAAGAAAACTGATTCGCTCGCCGGCTGAAATAGACCTGTAATTCGATTTCAGAATGCAAGATTCTTGGCAACAATGGAAATTAGTACGGCGCTAATGCTATGAGTGATAGTAAAGTTTGGATATGGGTAAGATTATTCAAGGACGCCCAGGCCGACCTTCACTGATTCCTGAAGATTTAGTTGATGAGACAGATAACGAAATTCTAAATAACCAACGATTTACGATTTCAAAGTTATCAATAGATTTTCTACAAGTTTCAATGTAAACTTTGTACACCATTGTTTCGGAGATACTAAATTGTTGAAAATTGTGTTGTCGGTGGGTTCCAAGACTGCTTTCTGGCTTTCTGACGACCACAAAACGAAAAGATTGCGCTGTACTTTATCGTTTTGACTCGATACAATCAGCAAGATGATGAATTTTTGCACCACAGTGTTACAGGAGATGAGACTTGGATGTCTCACATGACTTCTGAATCCAAGCGACAGTCAATGGAATGGTCACACGCATCGTCGCCAACCAGACAATTTCAGCACGAAAAAAGAGGCACAATAATCAATTCTGATGCGCATTGTGTGACTTTGAGAAAACTCCGACGTACTATACAAGATAAGCACGTAGCCTAATGTCTTCAGATATAATGTTGCTTCATGATAATGCAAACACGAGCTCTAATCAAATCTTTTGGATGGGAACAACTTGATCAATCACCCTATAACTCAGATCTTGCACTCAGTAATTTTCACCTGTTTCGATATATATTGTAGTTTCTTAGTGGTCAATGGTTCAAGGACGACGAAAGTGTGAAAACTGCAGTCATGCAGCAGGTTCCTTTGACGTCGGAATTCAAAAACTTGTTAAACGGTATTACAAATACTTGAACAGAATGTAAATTATGTAGAAAAGTAGATGAAAGTATGTTTAATATGGAAATAAATATATCTTAATGATATTTACAGCATGTTTCTTCTTATTAAAAAACGGACCTAATTTAAAACATAAAGCTTCGTATATTACCAAATTGCTTTGAATTTGCTTATTTGTTAGACTATCTATCGCATAATATAGGATTAAATAGAACTGGGCATTCCCAATCGTAACGAAACCTTGAATGAAGTTAAAAGGGAATTCCCAATCTACTCATATAACATGATTGGTAATCCTTTTAATCTCATTCCAGTTGTTTTTATTAGGAAAGTCTATAAATAGAAGAAAACCCTCGATATGAAACCCACCACTTTATGGAGACTTAACATTGGCCGGTAGTGGATACAAGGCACGGTAAAAAATCCGATGAAAGGAAATACATATATAGAGTACATATATCCGAAAAGTGATCCAAAAATAAAATATCCGTCGTACCTAACGAAATTAGGAACTGTTAATTATTTGTTTAATATTTGTTCAGAAATTGATGAATTCTAGAAGGAATCAACCTAAAGACGTTTTCGATTTTTCTTTACGTATTTGCTAAACAAAACACTTAAGGATAATAAATGTTTTGGAGGTAAGCATGGTATTACGTGCGCAACTAAGTTCTCGCTGTTTTTTTGCTGAAAATGCAATTTTATTGTGAAAAAATGTTTACAAATGAATCATTCAAAATATTGCCCATCGCTAGCGACAACTTTTTCCCATCTTTCTGGCAGAGCTCGAATCCCGTCGCGGTAGAAGTGTTCGTCTTTTGAAGCTATCCACGAATCAAGCCATTTTGAGATGTCTTCATATGAGCGGAACTACTGATTAGCCAGACCATGTGCCATCGAACGGAACTAGTAATAATCGGACGGCGCAATATCTGGGAAATATGGCGGGTGGGGTAGGACCTCCCATTCGAGCGTTTCTAAATAGGTTTTAACGGGTTTGGCAACGTGAGGCCGAGCGTTGTCATGCTGTAGAATCACTTTTTCGTGCCTCTACTCGTATTGTGGCCGCTTTTCGCGCAGTGCTCGGCTCAATCGCATCAATTGAGTTCGATACTGTTCCCCAGTGATAGTTTCGTTCGGTTTCAACAGCTCGTAATAAATAATACCGCCCTGGTCCCACCAAATACACAGCAAAACCTTTGCAGCGTGAATATTCGGCCGAACCGAGGACGTAGAAGCATGACCGGGCAGTACCCATGATTTTGTTCTCTTTGGGTTGCTATAGTGTATCCGTTTTTCATCACCCGTAACGATGCGATGAAGAAAACCCTTCCTTTTTTGCCGCTAGAGCAGTTGTTCACAGACGCTCAACGTCTCTTGCCTTTAAATCATAAGGAACCAAAGTTCTTTGTTTTTGAATCATTCCCAATGCATGCAATCGTTGGGAAATGGCTTGGCGGGTAACTCCTAATGCTGAAGCAAGCTCTTTTTGCGTTTGACACGGATCCTCATCGTGCAGTGTCTCCAATTCACCGTCCTCGAAGGTTTTTGGTCTTCCTTCGCGCGAACGGTCGTCAACATCAAAATCACCGTCTTTGAAGCAACGGAACCAATCACAGCACGTTGTTTCACTTAGAGCAGCATCTCCGTAAACTTTTTGGAGTTCTCGATGCGCTTCAGCCGCCGTTTTCTTCGAATGAAAGAAGAAAAGCAACGCTTCCCGCAAATGACGATTATTTGGCAGAAAATCAGACATTTTCACACAACCAAAAGTATATGACGCAAAAATAAAATCACTAATGTGTCAAAGCGGTTTGTTTACCATTTGTCTAAGCTTGGTTCATGACGTTTTGGTTATGTTACAATCGACCAGCACTTACTACTGGAGCCATCTCTTGAAAAACAGCGAGAACTTAGTTGCGCACCTAATAAAGAAATAACCATTATGTTTGGTGGTAGTATGGCTGCAAAAGAAAAATCAGACTAGTAGAAAAAGCACAAATTCAAGGTGTTTAAAAACATTAAATCACTAGACGTAGCGTTCACCTTTAACAAGAAAGCCTGAATGACGAGGTGAATCTTCTTTGAGAAATAGTTGGCTTTAAGTAAGTCCTTTAATGAGCGAGATAGAATAACTGATAGTTGATAATTGTCTCACACATCCTCAAGATCTGCAAACGAAATTAAAAGCTACCGAATATTTTTTTCTGCCTAATATGACTTCGACACTGCCGCCAATGGACACTGAAATTAAAAAAATTTTCAAAATGCACTATCGCAAAAGAAGGCTCGACAACATTATAAGAAATCTGAAACTTTCACTTCATTTACCAACATTAGCTCATAGGATGCTTCTATGATAGTACATAAAATGTGGATGACAAGAGTCACAAACGAAACAATTAGAAATTGCTTTTTAAATAGGACGGAGAAGATACACAGCAGCTTTTCGAAATAAGAACATCTTACGATAAACGATACTATTAGTAGCACCACAGCCTTAGAAGACCAGGAGCGGTCAGTAAAACGACAATTACAAAATCGGCAAATGACTCAGACATTATAGAAATAGTATAATTTCTACTAATAATCAAAATAAAGATAAAGACAACGATGGAGAAAATGAAGGAATTTCTCTAAGATCTAAAGACGATAATATAAATCAAACTTTCAAAACCATTAGACTAGCCCTACAGTTTCAGGATGTTCCAAGCAATATTTTTTATTCATTAAGTATATGTTAGTTTTTTTTTTATTTCGAAAACAATACATTCGTTAATAGATTTGTAAAAACAAATAATTCCAACATTATTGGGTTGAAAATTGACAAAATAATTTTTGCAACATATCTTAAATATGTATTTCTTTACTGTTTTTATTACACTTAATAAATGTCATTACATTTTACTTTATGATTTATTTATTATACAGTAAGTTTTGACATAACAAATTTTCGATTTAACGATTTCGAAATCAAACTACCTCAAGTCAACGGTCGAGTATATTACTATAATTTAAAATAATATAATCCCAGAAATAACGCAACTTTTTCGCCTATAAAAATCTAGATCGCGTAGCAACATATTTTGAAAATCTAAGTAAAATAATAGAAAACTTTGAAAATGAAAACTAGATGCCTTAAAAACATTGAGTAAAATTGAAATCCATTCTTAATAAAATCTCTCCCGTATAATGGTAAAATAACATGTGTGTTACATTACCGTGCTACCGTTCTTCAATTTTACTACGCTCACCCGAGTTGTAACATAGAAAGATCGTTTCAAATCCATAGGGATTTTGTTCACAATAAAAAAGACGAAACCGGGATGTAAAGAGATTTTAGAAAAGATGTGATAATACATATAAATAGTGTTTTGTTAGTAAGTCAATAATAATCATTTTGTGTAATTTCCTTGAATATAAAATTCCTTTATAAAATAAAAAATAAAACGCTGTTACAAAATATCACTTTACTGCATAATTTCCATGCATATACAGTATGTTTTAAAACAACCTTTAAAGATTTTAAGGGTGTAATATGCTCAAAAATAAGGTACAAATCTTATACACATAACATATGTTCGCAAATAAACCATTCAGAGAATGTGATTTGTATTAAAGTGCTGTTGTGTTTTTACATAAAATACTTCTAAAATTTACTTAGTTAACGTTGCTTGGTTTAGGCGCTATACGGTACTAGAATAACAACTTCGAAACCATCTTTATTATAAATTTAAAACAGCTTATACTCTTGCTAAAGTTCGATATGTTGACATAGGTAGTTTTATGAGACAAAAGCTATACGAGGTGGTCCCATAAGTACCCGGCCTGACCTAGAGATAACTGTAGTTGTTTGAAAAATTCCACTGTATTAGAAAGTATACAATCTATAAAGCGTACGTTTCAAGTTTGAAGACGCCACGTTGTTTAGTATTTATTTGGCAGCCATCAATAGTGAACGTTTTCAGTGAATTTGTAAAAATGGAAAAAATTGGTCATCTTTTCGTGATACAATACCTTTATTTGAAAGGCCTCGACCCAGTCGATACAAAAACTGAACTAGATTCTACTCTAGGTGAGTAGTTCCTTCGTTTACAATAGTGAAATATTCTGTAGCAGAGTTCAAACGAGGCCGTACGAGCTGCCTAGACGAGCATCGCAGTGGTCGATCAAATGAACATTCTTTTTAATCACTTAGGTTGATATATAACCCCTTTCCACATTAACTTTCGTAATTTTGTATACGCATTTCGACAACTAAGTTGTCATCATCAGCAGATAATTGCAAAGTGTCGCACCTGCTAAACCACGGAACACCGTACGCGATCTGTACCGTTGAGAACCAAAATGTACACTGTATATTCGTTTCACAAAATTTTTAAAAATTGTTTTACTTAAACTAGGATGAATGACATTGAAAAAGCAACACGGACACGACCGATAAATACCTGCATGTGATTTATTACAGTGTTCCTCTTTTTCTGACATTAAACAGACCGAAAAGAGACGTCTGGTTCGGGCCCCCGTCGGCGCTCAAAACATTTTCTTAAGTTATAATCGTTTTATGTAAAAATTCAATAACTCTTTAATAAAAATCATGAAAGCAAATTTAGTCAGTCATTGCAATAAATTCGCTGTTATTTCGTAAACAGTTTATTTGCGAATATATATTTATTAAGACTTTTACATTAATTTCGATTATACATGGCCTTAAAAACTTTAAACTTTGTTTTAAAGTATCCCGTATTTTGAAAGGTAAGAGCGTTTTTAAGTTTTTTTTATCTTATTTGGCCGAAACATAAACAGATTGTAATGGTACATTTATAAATTTAAAATTTTTTTTTTATTTTATTTTTGTATGTACATATATATCTTTCTTTTATTGAGTCATGTCATATAATAGAAATTCCAAAGCAGATGTATATTTGGAATTTCTATTATCGCAAATGTATATATTATTAATTAGGGTCTAGAATATATTAAGTTTTATTATGGGTAGTTTCAGAATATTATAAAATTCTTTTGTTATAGTTCCCAGAACCTTTTAGTTATAAGTGATTATAGATTAAAGAAAATGTTAATGGGTAGTTCTAATGTGTTCCACGAAATGACCATTTTTCGGATTTATCGGGACCCATATATAGGCCATACGGAAAACCACACAAGACAGTGGACCCATAGCCGGGGGCGAGTGACAGTTGACCCATAGCCAGGGACGAGTGACAGTTGACCTATAGCGGAACGATAGTCAACGGATAGTTGTGGACAGCCGACAAGTGTCGGATATACGAGTCGTCGTCGAATAATCGACAGATAGACAGTGTTCTGTGTTTTTAAGCCATAAGTGCCAAATCGGAGGCAAGGTTAAACGGAAATATTACGTTATCTTCGCCCAGATAGATATATATATTGGCAAATAGTGTGGAAAATCTTCGAGTGGTCAAGTGTCAACAGAAGAAGTGATACCCATGTTAAAGAGGTACCTATTAAAAGACTATAAATTTTGCGTGTTCATAGTATATTTAAGATATATCTAGTTAGGAGTAGTAAGAAGCGTTTTTCTAAGCGATTCAGATCGTTTGTCTTTTGATCGCGTAGTTTTGTATTTCCGGATTAAATTTAAAAGGGTGTGTTTGTTTGTTTTTTGAAACCCCTTTTTCGAATCTGAATCGCTCTGAGGTCAGGGTAAAAAAGGAAAAGAGTCTCTCTAGCCGGAGCTAATTTAATATTTTATAAACCTAATAAATAATTTTGCTGCATCACCCCATGTACTTTTATTTATATTTTTTCAAGGCGCCCAACAAATTATAATCTTTTTTTAAAACAAAGAGTACAGTAGCAATATGGCGCCCAACGTGGGGCTTTAAGGGGTTTCAGAGGTTATAGCAGTATTTCGGAAAAAAAAATGCTTCTTATCATATATATATATATTACATATATGCGGATATTATCATAGTTATTTTAAAGAAGGAATAATTTCATGTAAGGCTGTGTTTTGATATGTTTGTGTAGTACATTTTTTTTTATATTATATAGAGGGTGTTTCGAAATACAAATACCTATAAGTGGGGGGTGAAAAAAAAAAAAAGTTAAACATTGAATAAACAAATTTATTGCAACGTTGAGTAGAGTCTTTTGTGAAGCCTTCGCGTGTGATTTCGGTATTGGCATATGTTTTTAAGAAGTGGTAAGATGTTGCAACAAGAGAA
The DNA here is from genome assembly GCA_031893035.1 of Dermolepida albohirtum. Classification (NCBI taxonomy): domain Eukaryota; kingdom Metazoa; phylum Arthropoda; class Insecta; order Coleoptera; family Scarabaeidae; genus Dermolepida; species Dermolepida albohirtum. Next base: position 209,125 of record JAVIWB010001998.1, on the reverse strand, counting down.
AGAAGCGGAAACGTCCAAAACAGACTCAAATGACACGGTAGTTCAACAAAAACGGGGCGAAGGGAAGAACGTAAACATAGAATCTAAAGCTGGATCGTCTTCCCGTCAAAGTTCACCAGATCTTTACCTTATACTAGCTAGTATGCAGGAATTATTGAAGAAAAATAACGCTGATTTAACAAAACTAGATGAAAAAATAAATCTAAATCAGCAAGTATTAAAAGAAATAAAAGCTATTACCCAATCGACACCTTTGAAAGAACCTGCGAAAAAGAAGGGAGTCAAGTCCAATTGTGACCGAAGTCGAAATATTGCCTGAAGTCGATCGAATCGAAATTTTGAAAAAGCAAGTAAATGATACGTTGACATTTTTACATCAGGAAAGGAACGATTTTCTACCGGAAGAAGATATTATTATACCAAGTAGAAAAGATGATCACGTATCCAAACAAATAGATTTGGATAGTATTAAAAAACTCAAGGCGGAATCTATAGAAAGAGACAATGAAGAAATTGCTAAAAACGTACGGGATATAGTTCAAACAGAATTAACGGAAACAATAAAAGACTTGGATTTGGAAATCGATGATGAACATGAAATTGCTTTTAGAAACGTAGTTGAAAGTGAAGTATCCGAAGTAATAAAAGCTGCTGAAGACGCTGTGAATGAAATAAACCAACAGCAACATGACGAAGAACGACCTAATTTCTCTATACGATTGAATTCGAATGCTAACGAATTAGTAAATAATATACAACCTACACAAAAAAGAATAATTGATACAACGATTAGTACAGCAACCAACGATTCGGCAAAACTGATAAAGATTTTGACTCGTTGACTGATCTCTCGGGCAGTTTTACAAAAGATTCTGAATTGAGAGAGAAAATCGAAGAGTTTGATAGCTTACCGCCGGATTCATTAAAAAGTGATATATTAGAAAATGAATTTAAAAATAGTTCCATTGTTCCGTCAGAGGGTGTTCCTACTGCTGAAGTACGAGTTGCACACGATGACAGTTTTGATAAAGTAGTGCAAGAAAAGAGCGCTGAAGCCTTCAAATTCTTAGAATCAGAACTATCGAGCCCCTTTATACCGACTTCATTAGAGTTCGTTCAAATTGATCCTATACACATTGAAAGGACAGTGTGTTTCTCAAGCCAAGAGTCTCCAACGAAATTAAGTCCTACTAAAAGCAGTATTCCCGTAGCTAGACCGCGACAGTCTAAAGCAGAAAGAAGAAAAAATAAGCATGACAGCAGAATTAATCCCGTCGTGTACCAAAACGAAGATTAGGGGTTAGTCAGAAATCATAATTATTCATCAGCTCTCAACAAAGAAATTAAGAAGTTCTTTCACTTATATAACGGGCCATACGTGGTGCTGCAAAGACTGAATGACAATGCATATTGTTTGGGGGATCCTATTACTCGACAATTTAAAACTACGCAAAATGTAATCAACTTAAGGAGATATAAAAAGCCTCTAAAAGACCCAACTCAAAGTTGTTGAATGATTTTTTTTTTTTGTATTAGTCACTAAAAATGGAAGTTAATGTTTATTTTTTGCGCATTATTTCAGGGACTATATATTGTTTCAAAAAATAAAGGGGGGTACACTGTAATGGTACATTTATATATTTAAAATTTTTTTTTATTTTATTTTTGTATGTATATATCTTTCTTTTATTGAGTCATGTCATATAATAGAAATTCCAAAGCAGATGTATATTTGGAATTTCTATTATCGCAAATGTATATATTATTAATTAGGGTCTAGAATATATTAAGTTTTATTATGGGTAGTTTCAGAATATTATGAAATTCTTTTGTTATAGTTCCCAGAACCTTTTAGTTATAAGTGATTATAGATTAAAGAAAATGTTAATGGGTAGTTCTAATGTGTTCCACGAAATGACCATTTTTCGGATTTATCGGGACCCATATATAGGCCATACGGAAAACCACATGGACAGTCGACCCATGGCCGGGGGCGAGTGACAGTTGACCTATAGCGGAGCGAGAGTCGACGCATGGTTGCGGATAACGATAGTCAACGGATAGTTGTGGACAGTCGACAAGTGTCGGATATACGAGTCGTCGTCGAATAATCGACAGATAGACAGATAGATCAGTGTTTTTAAGCCATAAGTGCCAAATCGGAGGCAAGGTTAAACGGAAATATTACAAGAATGTTAAAAAGAATCATTCTATTATTAATAACACCCAATCTACTACATATGTTTCATGGATAGACCAATCATCAGGCAGATTCTGTGTTATTAATGAACGATTCCTTGATAGCGTCTATCATATCATTACGATACAGAAAAATAGTGAATAATCAACATGCCTCCCTCTCACGTCCAATGAATTGAACGAAAAAGCGAGAATGCATCTGTCTCGCAATGTCGATAACTAAGTTACCAGAGCGTATAGACAGATGGCACTGCATCACGGCTATTTGCCAATTAAAAGAATGTTAAAAGGAATCATTCTATTATTAATAACACCCTATCTACTACATATGTTTCATGGATAGACCAATCATCAGGCAGATTCTGTGTTATTAATGAACGATTCCTCGATAGCGTCTATCATATCATTACGATACAGAAAAATAGTGAATAATCAACATGCCTCCCTCTCACGTCCAATGAATTGAACGAAAAAGCGAGAATGCATCTGTCTCGCAATGTCGATAACTAAGTTACCAGAGCGTATAGACAGATGGCACTGCATCACGGCTATTTGCCAATTAATTCTTTTAATTGGCTATTTGCCAATTAATTCTTTTAATTGGCAAATAGCCGTGATGCAGTGCCATCTGTCTATACGCTCTGGTAACTTAGTTATCGACATTGCGAGACAGATGCATTCTCGCTTTTTCGTTCAATTCATTGGACGTGAGAGGGAGGCATGTTGATTATTCACTATTTTTCTGTATCGTAATGATATGATAGACGCTATCAAGGAATCGTTCATTAATAACACAGAATCTGCCTGATGATTGGTCTATCCATGAAACATATGTAGTAGATAGGGTGTTATTAATAATAGAATGATTCCTTTTAACATTCTTTTAATTGGCAGATAGCCGTGATGCAGTGCCATCTGTCTATACGCTCTGGTAACTTAGTTATCGACATTGCGAGACAGATGCATTCTCGCTTTTTCGTTCAATTCATTGGACGTGAGAGGGAGGCATGTTGATTATTCGGAAATATTACGTTATCTTCTCCCAGATAGATATATATATATTGGCAAATAGTGTGGAAAATCTTCGAGTGGTCAAGTGTCAAAAGAAGAAGTGATACCCATGTTAAAGAGGTACCTATTAAAATACTATAAATTTTGCGTGTTCATAGTATATTTAAGATATATCTAGTTAGGAGTAGTAAGAAGCGTTTTTCTAAGCGATTCAGATCGTTTGTCTTTTGATCGCGTAGTTTTGTGTTTCCGGATTAAATTTAAAAGGGGTGTGTTTGTTTGTTTTTTGAAACCCCTTTTTCGAATCTGAATCGCTCTGAGGTCAGGGTAAAAAAGGAAAAGAGTCTCTAGCCGGAGCTAATTTAATATTTTATAAACCTAATAAACAATTTTGCTACATCACCCCATGTACTTTTATTTATATTTTTTCAAGGCGCCCAACAAATTAAAATCTTTTTTTAAAACAAAGAGTACAGTAGCAAGATCATCAAAGTAATTACAATTATAAACCCATGTAATCATATTTCGTTATGTAAAAATACGCCAATAAACATTATTGTATCATTCTATAAATGTATTTTTACAAGCTACTAAATCAAATTTCGACAGTCTCATGAATTATCCTACACAGCTGAAATACATTTAAAATGCACTTTACGCGGTATATGTTATATTTACTAGGGATTGAACATTGAAAGTATTAAAAATAGTGAAAGCAATAAATCAAGAAAAAAACCGTCAACGCGCATAAATTAAACTAAAATATAAATAAATGATTTATTATCTTAACAAGAACTATAAAAATCCTATGCGCACTTTTTGCTGGGAATTTATTTTAAAATACTTTTTATAATATCAAAAAAGCGCAAAGATTAATGCTTCCTAAATAATTTGGTTTTAATGTATCTATAGAACCAAAATTAATAGTACTATGCGTTACATGATACCACATTGCCATTATTCATCTAATGTCGTATTGGAGTTCAAAAATCCTTAGATATTTTTGGAGTAATTTATACGAAAACAGGAAACAAATTCTTATTTAGTCCCCAACAATAATACACAACTGCGATGAAGAAATTGTTTAAAGTACGAGGGATGTTTCCAAAGTTCTGGGAATTACATATAATTTTTATAATTTTGTTAATTTTCGTCAGTATTACAATGTCGTTTTTCAACATAATCTCAATTTAACTGAATACATTTTTCCCAACTATAAACTAATTTTTTTAAGCCGTCTTCAAAGAAATTTTTCGACGTCTTGTCGATCCATCTATTTATGGCAAGTTTTACGTCAGTTAAACTTTCAAATCGAACACCCCACCCCGTAAGGGTTTTTTCAAATCTGGGAACAGATGGTAATCACTGGGTGCAAGATCCGGGGAATAAGGTGGGTGCGGCAGCAATTCCCATCGTAAATCGTTCAAAACATCCTTCGTTTTTCTTGCGGTGTGTGGTCTTGCATTATCCTGTTGCAATAACGGACGCTTATGCAACTTTCCAGGCCGTTTTGTGACTAGTGCCTGTCGCAGTGGTCCGGATAATAAATTTGAATAATATTCTGCTTTAATTGTAGTACCTCTCGGCAGATAATCCATGAAAATAATCCATTCGCAATCCCAGAATACAGTAAGCATTACCTTTCCAACAGACCGAACTGCATGCGCCTTAAGTGGAGGCCCTTCTTCAGGTTTGCGCCATTCTTTGGATTGACTTTTCAAATAAGGAATCCCCGTTTCGTCAGTGGTTATTATTCGTTGGCAAAATTCATCACCATAACGGGTTAACAGCTCTTGAAGTTGACAAGTATCGGACCTATTGAGTTTCTGTTCTGGTCCCAACAGCCTTGGCACCCAGCGCGCCGAAACCTTGCTAATGCCCAAACAATCATACAAGATGTCATGAACTTGTCGTGTACCTATCCCTAGGTGTACACTAATTTGACGAATAGTCATTCGCATGTCGTCTTTCAGTAGGTTTTCGACGGCAGTAGTGTTTCTTTCATTTACCGACGTGCTTGGCCGCCCACTGCGTGGGTCGTCTTCTAGTGATGTTCTACCGGCTTTAAAACGATCGATCTACCGATACACAATACTCCAATACTCCATGCAGACGATTAATAATTTCTGACGTTTTCACATCTTCTTTCCACAAAATGAAAATTATCGCTCTTTGAGATTTTGCCGCGTGTTCCATGATTACAAAAACAGTGCTACTAAAACGCGTCTACATCAGTCGAATACCTGAATCAGACTGAACAATGTTGCACTAGATAGTTGCATAAGCATGTCGAAACATGTCTGACATCAATAACATTGCGTATAAGTTCTGCGTTATTTAATTATAGCACCAATTCCCAGAATATTGGAAACTCCCCTCGTACAATCGGTGATTTTTATAGTTCTTTGTACGATGATTGTGTAAAACATAATAAAAAAATCCCATTATGCACAGTTTAGTAACAAATTTCGCTTAAAATTATCGACAACTAGGCATTTTAGGCAAGTAAGAATTACAGTGTTTAATCTTAATAATTTAAATTAAACTTAGATTGGCCGTGGGAAATAGTAATTTGGTTGAGTGATAACTCTGAATAACTGTCAAACCTTTGTTTGCGAAGGAATCTTGTACTCCTTTTTAAGTAACGAAGGCACCACAAGTTTAAACAACACATAACAAAAGATAATAATAATAATAATATGATAATATATTTATTGCCCACCAAGCGAACCCAATTATAAGACAAAACATTGAATACAAATAGAACGAAGTACACGCAGTAAAAATAAATTTCAAAAGTAATTAATAATGTAAAAATAAAAATAATACCACAAACGATTAATAATAACTTAAAATAATAGAAAATTAAAAACTAAGGGAATCGTCAAAAATATCATTGTAGAGATTGTTGGCGTTCAGTGACATAGGATACAGGGGAGCCTTTCAGAGGAGATTCGTCCTCGGCGTTGCGTAAACAAATGTGGGAGCACTTCTGGAGGAGGGGCGAGAAACTGCGAAATTTAGTCTGGTCTGGAGGTCTGAACAGTTAATCCGATCATAAACCAGCTTGTAAATAAAACGAGCACTGTGTCTAGATCTATGTTCTTTCAGTGGTTGGATATTGTGCTACTCCAACCTGACATTGTAATCAACGCGTTCGATTGCATTTATCTGCGAGCCGTGTAAGGGATACTATACAATTAACACATATTCCAGCTTACAGACAACCAATGCAATGAACAGTGATTTCGTCAAGTCAATATCGTTAAAATACTGTGTTGTCCTCATTATAAAGCCAGTACTCTTAACCGCAGAACGACAAATATTATAAATATGTAAATTGAAACTCAATGAGGAATCAAAGAAAATATGGAGGTCGTTGATGGAGTCAACTTCCATTCATAAGAATTTGTCCATCTAGGGAGTATGAGGAAGAGATAGGAAATAACTTGCGGGTAAACGACATGACAAAGCATTTGCCTATATTCAAATAAAGACAATTAGACTTAGACCAAGCGGAAAGATCTACACTCGCTTGAAGCCGATTGATGTCTTCAATGAAAGAAACGGCTGTAAAAATCTTTAGGTCGTCAGCATAGCACGAGACAAGATATATGCGTAGATAAAGAAAAACAAATTAGTAAACATAATTTCGCTTATAATTGAGAAAAGAGTAGTTAAATTACAGTTATTAATGCAAAAATTAAGATTAAAAGATTATTTATTAATGAGTAAGTAAATCTCAATAGTCGAGATTTGATAATCTAGTAACATAAGAACATCGAAAATTAAATGAGGAAGATTTACCGGAACTGGGCCAAGTTTCGTTTGCAACACAAAAAAGTTACTGTTCTAAAATTTATTATTAAATTAGACTGATCTACGTAGTAAGTAATTTTAAGACTTTTAAATGAAATTAAACAAATATAGGGGAAAAGATATAATTTAAAAAATGTTCAATTATTTACAAAATTTGCCTTCTATAAGATTAAGTTTGATTTATTAATTACACAAAATTTGTAAAAAATTTAATAATAAAAATATTATTTTGAAAATTTACGTTGTATGAGAATGAAACAAAAAAGGAGATGGGATATAAAATATTTCTAGAATACTCAGAAACGCCAAATAATTAATACAAAAAAAATTACGTAATACGGAACTAGTACAATTTTACAAAGGAAGGAAATACATTTAGCTAAATTCGGCCATGGCAACGATGTTTTCATTGATGAACTCTACAGACCATATGATAGCCCTTGTTATGTAAATTTAAATAAGTGCCTCATCTTCTCAGCTAGTTAAAGAAATGTATTTTATCTGTACTTGAAATTCGTACTCGATCAGTATTAAACGCCCTAAAATAACGATAACAAAAGAAAAATTAGAAAAATTGAAACACACGCCCAAGAAAGCAATGTATATAAATCATCTTCTCTTCGAAAAGTAGAAAATAGGCCTTTCAGAACGCTCTTAAACCACAACACAACACTGTATATAGTAAATTCGAAACCTTATAAATATATCTTTTTTTTTATTAAATGTAATCCTTAATTTTTGCAAAAAATAAAATCTTTTTTAACCCAGAATTACTCTGATAAAACTATTACAACAATTTTTATGCTCAAAACGTTTGAAGTTAAGGATTGAACGTGGCAAATTTCCCAATATTCAAAAAGTTAGATATGTGCGTCTATACGCACAATATAAGTAAAACACGCATCAGAAAGAAAAAAAAGGTCTAAAACGAATACACTACTATACAAAATAATGAAAATGGAAATATCGCCCGAATGTTAAAGAACGAAAGTAATTAGTGAAACATAGGATCTAAATCAGACAGATAAATAATACTATACAATCTAATCTCTTCACTACTTATATAAAATTATATCAAAATCTATTAGTACGAAACAATATGTCGCTTTTATTTTTAGGTACTAACAATATATTTATAAGAACCATGTTATTAATTTGAGATACGCTAATTTCATTCATTAAATATTTAATATATCGATTATTTAAAAAAAAAATCGCCATATCTTTCATATCTTTTTAATATCGCCAAAGCTAGATCTATTAATTTGAAGTACTCTTCTTCAATATATTAGGTGCGCAACTAAGTTCTCGCTGTTTTTCAAGAGATGGCTCCAGTAGTAAGTACTAGTCGCCTGTGACATAACCAAAACGTCATGAACCAAGCTTAGACATATGGTAAACAAACCGCTTTGACACATTAGTGATTTTGTTTTTGCGTCATATACTTTGGAAGACGCTGAATTGGAGGCATTGCTCGATAAGGATCCGTGCTAAACGTAAAAAGAGCTTGCTTCAGCATTAGGAGTTACCCGCCAAGCCATTTCCCTGCGATTGCATGCGTTAGGAATGATTTAAAAACAAGGAACTTGGGTTCCTTATGATTTGGAGCCAAGAGACGTTGAGCGTCGTTTTTTCGCCTGTGAACAACTGCCCCAGCGGCAAGAAAGGAAGGGTTTTCTTCATTGCATCGTTACGAGTGATGAAAAATGGATTCATTACAGCAAACCAAAGAGAACAAAATCATGGGGATTGCCCGGTAATGCTTCTACGTCGTCGGTTCGGCCAAATATTCACGCTGCGAAGGTTTTGCTGTGTATTTGATGGGACCAGGGTGGTGTTACTTATTATGAGCTATTGAAACCGAACGACACCATCACTGGGGAACGATATCGAACTCAATTGATGCGATTGAGCCGAGCACTGCGCTAAAAGCGACCACAATACGAGCAGAGGCACGAAAAAGGGATTCTACAGCATAACAACGCTCGGCTTCACGTTGCCAAACCCGTTAATACCTACTTAGAAACGCTCAAATCGGTGGTCCTACCCCACCCGCTATATTCCCTAGATATTGCGCCCTCCGATTATTACTTCTTCCGTTCGATGGCACATGGTCTGGCTAATCAGTAGTTCCGCTCATATGAAGACATCTCAAAATGGCTTGATTCGTGGATAGCCTCAAAAGACGAACACTTCTACCGTGACAATATTCGACCTGTGCCAGAAAGATGGGAAAAAGTTGTCGCTAGCGATGGGCAATATTTTGAATGATTCATTTGTAAACATTTTTTCACAATAAAGTTCCGTTTTCATCAAAAAAAACAGCGAGAACTTAGTTGCGCACCTAATATATATATATTGTATATATATATATATATATATATATATATATATATATATATATATGTTTTTAATTAATGACCGACCTGTGTACATATTTAATACAATTTTAACAACTACTATTAAATAATCTATTTACATCACTTAAAAAACTTATTAACATTGTTTATATCATATAACATATGACATAAATGATTATATTTATTTAATAACTATCTTCACTATAATATCTATGTATTTTATTTCTATTTGGTTTTATTTTATTTTAATGTTTAAAATACTCAATAAATAAACGTATATTTCATGACAATATATTTCATTTAGTCAACTTAAAAAAATATCAAAATAAATGTTTGGATATGAAATCCCCTAACGGACGATCTTGTACATTTACGTCCCAAACAATCTTATTTTACGATCGATTTATTTTTTACGGCTTGCGTACGTGCGTCTCCGACCATTCTTTTTTCTTCAGTCGCCGTTTGCGTATCAATAAAATATACAATGGGCGACAAGAGTCAGCAGTTGGTACGTTCCGGTGATGTATTGCGCGTCCGCGATATTTCACCGGATTGACGTGCAGAAGTAGTTGACTTGACGACCACGACCGCCTATCCAGGACCGCTGTCAGCGGCACCTGTGGACAATTGAAAACCACTGAAGCCGAAGCAATATAATGACATCAATTGTCTGTTCACGTGGCATAACGTCGAGTAAATGACGCATCCGACAACGCTTCGATAATTTTCTAATTTGACTCCCTATCAAAATGATTAATTATTCAATGTCTGACGCCAATTCCACGAATTTCTACATCTATATCGTGTACTTGATACAAATATGTTTAACGATATTCCTTGCTGTGATATAAAGTTCGTTAATCGGCGTACCAATATGTCAACGATCGCTACATAAATAAGCAATTTATAAGAATTAAAAGGCTGAAAATTTGTTTCATATTTTATGAAACCATATACAACTAGAACTATATTTGAATGATATGTCAATTAATTATTATATTATACTATAAATAAATTTTATCAAAACAAAATTCAAGTACTAAAAATTGCTAGCCAAAAGTTAACTTTACAATAATATTAATAAAAATAAGCTTTAAAATACACCGTAAAGTAACTATAAGTAATAAGAAAAGAAACTAAATATCTGGAATTAACAACAAATTTATTATAATATTGTGATGAAATTTCCTTTATTTATTTAGCGTAAGGATTCTTTACAATACGATACAGAGTATAAAAAATATATATAAAACAGACAAACTATACATTCACCTTCAATTGCGTAACCATTCAATTACGCTTGAGGTACATCGTACAAAGTCCTGAGAATCTCATAGATAAGCACGATGTGGATAGTGTGTAGCTATACATATGCCAGATGGTCTGCTTTGGGAATCTACAATAACAACTCGGAGATTCTGCTCTCTCTCTGCATCGATATAAGATATCAACACATTTGCCATGTCCTGTTCATACAGGACTAATGCTACTTCTAGTTTCAACAGACACCAACTACCCCGCTCTCATACAAAACGTTGTAGTCTTCCCTTTTCGTTATCTAGGAGCTGGATTGCTTCCACGTTGATGTACTAGTGTAGTCGTTGTTCATGTTTAGTAGCAAGTTTTGTTATCTCACTAGCGACTTCTGGAGCCCCAAGATCTCGTTGCAGATCGCTGTTTCGGATGTACCATGGCGCATCTACAAAGTACTCTATTCTGGAATCTCTGTACATATTTTATGTTGCTGTCGCAAGCACATCCCCAGAGTTGAATTCTATAAAGCCAGATCGATTTCAATATCTAGTTGTAGATTACGATTTTGTCATGTATTAATAGTTGGGATTCTTGCCCCGATACAGCTGTCTATATTTAATTCCTAATTCTGTTCTTTTTACCTTTATGTGCTCTTTCCATCTTGGTTTCACATCCAGTGTTACACCAAGGTATTGGGCGTTATTTTCTTATGGAATAATAGTTCCATTATTTGCATTTCTATTAGTGAAGTTTATAGGAATTGGTCTGCGTTTGTTCCATTTTATCTTCCATTTGCTTGTCCATTGACTGAAAGTACCGCATGGTTTCTGGAGCTTTTCTGTAATTCCTTGGATGTCGGATGCAACAGCCACCATTCCAGTATCATCTGCAAATATGACTGTAAGCACATCCTCTGGCTATGCTACGTCATACGTGTATAGCAGGTACAACATAGGTTCTAGCACACTACCCTGTGGGACGCCTGTAAATATCTCTTTCAATGCTGTATATTCGCCATCTCGCTTTACGTAGAAGAGCAATATATATGAATATATATAACATATAAAATATTAAAAAATTCTTTAACATATATACACTTATATAAATATTTTAAAAATCTGTTGTTCATATTAAAAACTTTATTTCCAAATAAATTTTAATATATGTAAATGTAATTATACCAAGGAAAGAAAAGGAAAAGAGGTCTTGCATTTGACTCGAACGTTCTAATAAATATAATTGTTTTCCGTCGTCGCGGAATTTCACTTTCTAATAAAAATTCGTGTCTCAAAATTAGTAAATCTTCTGGTTTGAATATTTTATGTTGCATGGGGTCTAAAAAAATTAAAAAGAGCAACTGTCGCTATCCGCATATCTGCTTCCTAATAAAGAAAATCCAATTTTCTCCTGTGAAAAAGCATCCAGAAAAGATAGAATAAGACACATTGTTTGATTTCGCAAAGCGAGAATTATTAAATAAGAAAAGAATTTGGATAGATATTTAATAACGTACAGAGAGAAATTTGTTTGAACAAGTAGTCTTCTTTCATTTTTTTCTTCGTTTTCATTTCTATTTATTCGCTTTAATTTCAAAAAAAAGATTGAAACGAGTTTTTTCCAAAGCGCGTTTGTAATTAAAAAACTTTCCCGATAAGAAATAAAAACATTACTTCAAAGTATATTTATTTGAAGAGTGTTTTCATATTTTGTTCTTAGAGATGATCCTAATTTTTAGCAATTGAAAGGAAATAGGAAGATTTTTTTAATTAAAAAGTATTTGGTTCAACATACTCGTAAAACGAAATATAAACAGTTCATACTCGACACATAAAATATGATTTGCCAACTATCATTAATTAAACAAATGCATAAAACAAATCTCTCATCCGAATTTGTATAAGGCGTTTCTTTAAGAGCTTGAGAACTTAAAATAATAATACAGGACAAAAATATTGTTGGAATGAAATTTTTTATTATAGTCTGGTAGATAATTTCATGGTATTTATTTTTTAAATATGATTTCCGGCATATGTGCGCCGCAACTACGAGTTATATGGTCCATTCGATCAGTCCAATTTTTGACTACTTTTTCCAATAAATCTGACCGTATGGTGGCTTGAATATTGGCTTCCAATGCTTCAAGAGTTGCTGATATGTCGGCACAAACCAATGATTTAACATAGCCCCATAAAAAGTAATCCAGAGGCGTTAAATCGAACGAGGGGGCACTGAACAGGACCACTTCTGGAAATAAAGTTGTCACCAAATTGATTTTGCAATAAATCGATTGTTAAGCGCACTGTATGGCAAGTTGCGCCGTCTTGTTGGAACCAAATGTCGTCGATGTTTACATGATTAACTTTTGGAAACAAAAATTCAGTCAGCATGGCTCGATAGCGCTCCTCACTTCGAAAGAAATGAAGACCGGTGATGCCGCCAGCGTGTAAACCGCACCAAGCAGTCAATTTTAATGGGTGTAATAGTGATTCGTTAACAGTTTGAGGATTGCCTTCACTCTAAATACGGCAATTTTGCTTATTGACGTAGCCATTTAACCAGAAATGAACTTCATCACTAAACACAATTCTTTGATAAAAATACTCATCTTCGGCCAGTTTCAAATGAGCCCAATCAGCAAAAATGCGACGCAAACGATGGTCGTTTGGCTTTTATTTTTGCACGAGCTGTATTTTATAGGCACGTAAGCCAAGATCCTTCCGTAATTTTCTACGTTGTCGAAGGACAAAGGCCAACAAATTAAGAGCAACGACAAATCGACATTTCAGCGTCTTCTTCAATACTTCGCGCAACAGCAGCAATATTCTCTTCGATATGCGCCAATAATGCCACCAAAATGCAGGCCGAAAATAGTACGTCATGTTTAATAGCGAGCGATTAAACATTCATGTTGGAAAATCTCTACTTCATGAAATTTTCAAAAATAACCTAGGTTGCAAAACGTACATATGACAGGTACCTCAAATTTTCTAATACGTATACAAAAAAAATAGTCGAATTTACACTTGACGAGAATTCTTATGCATTTTTGGATCATATTCCTACTGGTGACGGAAAGGAAAATGGGTATTGTATGAAATACAAAATGCAAAGACTCAATCAATAAAATTACATCATTTCTGATTCCCAACAACATCGGAAAAATGTAAACTAACCTTCTGGTCGAGAAATTATGTCAGCAGGAGGAAGTTAATTCCGAAGTCAACCACATCCTCCATCACTTCCGCCTTGCCATTCGGATCAAACGGTGTGAGTTATCGTCTAGCGACGTTATACCTATTACTTAGAATCCTCGTCCACATTCAACTATGCTAACACAAAACTTGCGCAAATGATTCAAGTACGAAGTTTTTAAACATCAACTATATAGCCCAGGTTTCCCATCTAGTAATGTTCATCTCTTTTCGAGGTTGGAATTGTTTTCAGACTTTAGACACTTCCCAAATAACGAAGTAAAGGGGATTCTTACTGATTTGTTCAAATGTGAAAAAGTTATACAAAAATGCATAAAACGCTGTAGTAAGTGTTTGAATTTGAACGGAGACTATGTGAAGGTGTAGTGTAGGTATCATAGTTAATGCAAATATATTTTGTTTTATTATCTCGATTAATAAATATGTGAGTGTTCTTTATTTTTTAGATAACCCTCGTATATAACTTAATTCCGTTATTATATATAACTTAGCTTTTGTACGCACATTCAATTATCTTCTTAATTATAAATTTAATATATATGTACTTATTATTACAACCTGTGCAATACCTTCCTTAAACTGTCGTTTAGAAAAGTTACAGAAATCGTGAAAATCGCTTGTGGTTCGAATAAATGTATCAGGCATAATCTCAACAATCGTTAAATGTATTATTAAATCTGCTCGCCCAATCCAGTATCCAAAGAACGAATAGTTTTCTCACAAATTTCCTGTCAGACGTAAATGCAAAACTTCTAGACACACAAGTATGCCTGTTTTATAAAATATTAACTTATAATTAATACAAACATATGTATAGTATGAATATGTATAATACACATTTTTTTGAATTATGTTGACCGAAGGATAGTGCGTAATGCACTACTCCTTTTTCACCATAAATTAAAAGAATGTATTATGAACTATGTATGCACATAAATATGAAAGCGAAATTTATGTGTCATGAATAACTTTTAGTTAAAACATACAAGTTAAATGTCTTAAATATTTTTACTTGTTTAATAAATATTTGGTCACCTTATTTAAACTAGCCTTGCCAAAATTCTTGAGGAATTATTGGTATGTAGTAAGTAAATTATATCGATCCTATTAAAATAAATAATGGAAGTCGGAGAATATATATATATATATATATATATATATATATATATATTTTTTCCTAGTACCCTTTGTATATATATATATATATATATATATATATATACATACAAAGGGTACTAGGAAAGTTTTGCAATATGACGTATCAATGAATCGTAGGAAGCTGCTTGTTGCTGCATGTTGAGACATGTTCATAAGTGCATAGTAGCCGCCGCGCCATGTCAATGGGCTCAGTTATTCATCAGCAGTGAGAGTGTAAAATGCTTGCGATGGCATCGTGGTCACGAAATGAGAAAAGGGCAGTTTTGCGTTATAATTTCGACCGTGGTTTAAACATAGACCAGTGCTTCGAAGAAATGACTCTTGCACTAGGTGATGTTTGTCCACATCGCACAACGATATTCAGGTGGTATAGAGACTTCCAAAGGGGAAATTTGACTGTGGAGGATGCTGAGAGGCCGGGAAGCCACGAACGTCAGTTACGGAGGAAAACGATACTACTGTGAGGAAAATGCTTGGCGAGGACAGGCCAGTAACCTACCGACAGGTAAAGGGTACTTCAGGCCTAAATGCACCAGTAATTCGTTCGATTCTGCATGATCATTTACACAGGAAGAAACTTTGTTCTCTCTGAGTGCCGCATCGACTGACTGAAGAGCAGATGACACGACGTGTGACTTGGTGCCAGGAGATGTTAAAAAAGTTTAATAAGGGACAATCTCGGTATGTGAACAACAACGTGACGGGTAACGAGACTTGGCTGTACTATTACGATGTGCCGACCAAAGCTCAAAACAAAGATCGGGTCTTTGATGATGAGAACACATCCGTAGTTGTCAGAAAATCCCGATCTGTAAAGAAAAAAATGATAGCTGTTTTTTCAAATCGGGTGGAATTGTGGAATGCGTCGTTTTGGACACACAGAAGACAGTCACAGCTAAGGGGTATATTGAACAGTGCCTGCCTAAAGTTATTGGATCTATGAAGAACCTGCGGCCAGAGTCAAAAATGGACACCTGGTTCCTCCATCACGATAATGCTCCAACTCACCGCGCCAAAGCCTGAACCGAATATTTGACCATGACAGGATTGAAACTTCTCGAGCACCCTCCCTACAGTTCAGATCTTGCTCCCTGCGACTTAGCACTGTTCCCGCATGTGAAAATAAAGCTAAAAGGGAGGCGGTTTTCTAGTGATGTGGACCTTCTGCGGGCAACGAGTGTGCTTTACTCCCTAGTGAAACTTGGCAGAACTGATATAAATATTGGTTTCGTAGGATGGAGATGTATACTGAGTGTAGAGCTGTATTGCGAAACTTTCCTAGTGCCCTTTGCATTCACTTATTACATACGTTACCTTATATGGCCATGATTACAATATCTGTTAAATGAGAACTGAAGCTGCCTAGCGATTCTTAATACAAGACGAAACGGTCGTGGTAGTCATGTTCTAGGTCGATAGATACTTACTTGTTTATATTTGAATGGTTTGTGAGCCAAGCTTCTCGCAAGTCTAATTGCACTTATTATAGACAGTATACTGTCCTAATTGCAACGTCAGGCAAAAGTACTTTAACATTTCAAACCGAGGTGGAGATATCCAATCCTCTCAAATATATATATATATATATATATATATATATATATATATATATATATATATATATATATATATATATATATGTATATTAGGATATAAATTATAAAGGACCCTCGTTCAAAAGTTTTAAAAATAACAATAAAAATACAATTAATGATCTTAATACTTTAATTTTAAAAGTTGAAATGACCGCGGCTACTCAGTCGATAATGCAGTGTAATATATCGTCATCGCTCAGTGTAAGTTCTATTTTTTACTTACCTTAATTAATTTTGATTTGGTTAATAAATTATGTTTTAGTGATTAATGCGCTTGAATTGTAAGTATAAATAAAGTCTTAAATATTTGAAAATACTTTTAAACTCTGTTAGAATAAGAAATTATGAATTTTTAATTTTATGTTAATAGACTCAATGAACAATAATATTCACAAAATACAAACGATATCGAAAAATATGAAACTAGTTATCAATAAATATTATAAACTGGCTTGTTTTCTGAATGAAAACATCAGAAATGGTATAAATATCAACGTAAATTAAACTCAATTTCAAAATTAAATTCAAGCAACTTTATCAAATAAATAATGAAATTAACCAAGCGATATCATGAAAACTTCAAAATGAAAATGATTCTCATAATAAAGTTTTCAACTGGTTATTTTTCCAGTAGACAAACTAGACATATAACTTTAACAAATGATTTTTTTAAAATAAAAAGTAACTAAACGTAAGAAACAATGAAATATAAAGAGGGCTTAAAAAACAGGCTAAGTTGAAACGAACATTTAATTCTCTACAGTAAATAGTGAATTGTAGGTGACGCAAAACCTGACGATATCTAAAGAGGAGCAAAAGAAAACAATAGCAGTAATACTGCTGGGATCAGAATGCACGAAAGGTATATAACTTTTCAATTAAAAAATGACTAAAAATAACAATAATATTGCCTACTCTTTTCTTTCAGAAAATGTTGAATTTTGTTAAAATAAAAATATTGTTTAAAACTTGAGAGAATAAATATATTAATTTTAATTTAGATATTATTAGGTTGCAATGTGGAGGTAGTAATATACAAAAGATAGGAAAGGGCTCACTAATTATTTAGAGTGAATCAATATGGTGAATAGATTACATATAACAATAGTAAGATAAATTTATAGGTATGTTAATCTGGCTAGTAGACTTCCGTGGTCGTTGTTCTTATTTTCTTCATCTTGGCTTCCGGGCCGGAAACGCGTTTTCGACAATTCTGGTACAGACGTTTCGTCATCACTTGTATGGGACATCTTCAGCAGCAGTTAAGTCTTGATGATGTCTCAAACCAGCAGAAACGGATCGTCGGTACCAGAATGTCGAAGGTGTCTACCCAGAAGCCAAAATGAAGAAAATAAAAGTGTTGTTTGTTTACACAAAAAAGTATTTAATTATTTTATGATCAAAATATTTTCGCCAGCTTTCTGCAGTAGTTTTCTTGTTTCTTCTGAATATAATTTTCTAGTTCAGCCTTTGTAAATATATTTTTTCTTAAATGGAAAAATGTTAGAAATGAAATTATTGGGTAACTTTTGATATAAAATTCTACTAATAATTCTACAATTTCACCACTTTTACTTAATTTTTAACGGAGCCCAAAATAACGTTGTTTCTCTTTATTACCAAAATCATATATGAGCGTAGTCATATTTTTTCCGCCAGGTTCATATACACCATGCTATTCTGGTCCCACCAAACACAGAACATTGTCTCGCGACCAAAACGATTTGGTCTTGGAGTCGATGAGCCGGCTTCGCCAGGTGTTAACCATGATTTTTTGCTCTTAAGGCTTTCGAAATAAATTCATTTTCGATCATACCTTTGAAGCAACATTTCACAGACGATTTTTTGATTTTCATTTCGCTTGTCATTCAATTGATGTGACGCATCTTTCGGATTTTTCCCATTGCTCATAATAGGTCGCTAATCGTTTCTTGGGTCACATTTAACGCTTTTGCCAATTGTTTTTGAGTTTGGGTTCGGTCTTCAATAACTCCTGCAGTTTCAAATCTTAAAACTTTTTCGGTCTACCAGAACGTTCTTTGTCTTGCACATCGAAATCACCACTTTTGAATTGTCGAAACCACGCCTCACATATTTTTATGATTGGAGCATGCTCACGGTAAGTTTCTACCAGCAAGCGATGACTTTCAGAGGCTTTTTTCTTTTGATTAAATAGGAGAAGTAATGCGTGCCGCAAAAGCACTTTTTCAAATCTCGATATTTTCAAAAAACAGTGTTACTTTCTCAAAATATAACATGTACGGCTTGATGTCAGTAGAATAAAATGACGTATGTGTCAAATCATAACATTGCATACCTAAGCCTAGCGACATCTGTTAGAAAAACCGGTAATAACTTTGCGGTACACTGGTATGTTTGTTATTTTCACAAATACTCTTTACACAAATTATTAGTTACAATACAGAATATACATAATTATTAATTATACATAAATTCAGCGTAATAAATTATAAAGAAAAATAAAACCAGATATAACTTTTTTAACAAAGATCATAAATTTAAACAACAATACACAGCCAATTTTATTATTTGTTAGTGCATTTTATAAACGACTTCTAAACGTATACACTGCTTAATTAAGGACAAATAATTTAAATAATTATATATAGAGTATAATACCAAACAATAGCAATTTTCTAATATTCTTACACTGCTAAATTTAATTTAAATCTATTCATAAATAAAAACCCGACTGTACCTACGACGTGGGCCGCCTGATATATTTGATAAAACATTTATTTATGAATTAACTTTCATATTGAATAGATAATTAAAACAACTGCAGGTATTGATCAGACCAAAATCTTCATTGGATGCGTTAAACACATATCCAATATTTTCAAAATGTAAACGTGTGAATAGATATCGTCGACAACCATATAATTGGACCAATTTTTATTGAAGATAATTAACAGCTGAAAAACATTTAAACTTATTTGGAAATTAAATTGTTTCTGCGCTGGCAAACTTATATCCATATGCCGTAGGTTCGATCTCACCGAATGGAAATATTAGGTTTGAACAAGATTTGGCAATGTCTCACTATGCTCTAACTCGAAGAAGCTATCTAAAAGAAATTTTTACGAATAGATGGATTGGACGCAGTGGTATTATTGAATGGCCAAATGGATCCCCAAACCTTACAATTTTAGATTTCTTTTTATAGAGTAAGAGTAAAGTGCACGTAACAAAGCCAGATAACATTGATGATCTCAAAGACAGAAGTTAAATACAAAATATTTCACTTCAAGTTTAAGTGGAAGTTTTTTGCAGGCGTTTTACTACAGACTAGATTTTTGAAAGAAATAAATAATTTAATATGAAAATTCAAAAATATAAAAATTAAATGACTTAAATGTCATTATCTTTATTATTTAAACCACAAATATTGCATTTAAAGGCTGTTGATAAATAAGAATTCCATTTAACAAAACTCACCAATCAATTACTGCGAATACATCAATTACCTTGTATATTCAAATATTTACTTAAAAGATGTTAAATTCAGTTTAAAAATGGACCTGTCCAAGTATTTTTCATAAACTACTAAAATAATTTTATTCTATAAATGCTATCCACTGTATATATGAACATATACATACGAGGTGTGGCTATTAAATAACGAGAATGACGCTGGTACACAAGAAGTGTGCAAGTGCCTGTCATTTGGCACTTGCGCACTTCTTGCGACTAACAGAGCTATTTATCGTGAAGCCCTCTCTTTCGAATGCAATACCTTTCGCCTCTGTAAACAAATCAGTATAGCCGTAGCCTTCGTTCGCATTAGAGTTATTTTTTTGTTTCGCCTGAAAAATGGTAAGTAAATATTAATCAGCATTACTACCTTCACGTTCCTGCTCAACTCTGTGAAAGAATAAGCAAAAACGACCCGAATTGTGGAAGGACAAGTCATGGGTTCTCCGCCAAGACAATGCACCAGCTCATTCCGCATTGTCAGTCAAGAGGTTTCTAGCCAAATACAGCATCCCAGTGGTAGATCATCCAGCTTATTCGCCGGTTTCCTGAGGCGAAATCTGAATTAAAGGAAACAAAATTTTAGTGAAAACGAAAGCAGCACGCGTCCTGAAGGAGCTGACAGAAGAAGACTTCCAGCACTGTTTCGAACAATGGAAGATTCGCATGGAGCGTTGTAGGGATAGAGGAGGGGTGTATATTGAAGGTGATAATAAGTAAATATGTATGAAATCGAACTAAAATGTTTCACAGCGTCAGTCTCGTTATTTAATAGCCACACCTCGTACGTATGTATTTCATCTAGCACTAGTTCATGAGGCCAAATTCGTCTTTCGGGTAATGCCTTGATTTATAAATTCGAAAGGAATACATTGTTTAGCATAGAGCTTCTTTATTAAAAATTAAGCAACAGAACAAATTCACGTAGCGTATATATAATAATATTATTGATAACAATTAATTAATAGTTGCGAAAGGGCAATAATTATTAAATGTAAGTTTATAAAAGAAATATTAAAATATAATAATAAAAAATATAAACAATATGTATAAACAACAAAAAACTCAATCGCTAATAGTCTGAGAAGAATGCTCCTATCGTATAACAGGCTTTTGAAATTAAGTAGAATTTTAACTTTTTTAAACATTGGTAAATTGTCAGCATTTTGTGTCTGGAGGAGTACAAATACAAGCGATATCGGTGTACAAAAAGCACGTCTTTTTTTAGTTTATAACCCTCGAATATGTGACTTATTTATCATAAACAACTAAACAAATGAACATTAATATTGTCGAGCTGCGTAGTTTGCCCTAATTTCTACGCATAGTTTCTACATAAATTTCGATAATATTCACAGCTAAAATTAAAACATTTATCATCAGCCATAAATTATTTAGCACTTCGAGACTCTCAAACTACCTCTTACAAATCTCATAGGCATCGAGTGTACTTTAACGACATCATCTATGAGTTTAGCAAACTTTAATGTGATTCCGTTGTACACAATTGATCAGTAAAAGCAGGCATGGAATATTGATTTGCATTTGAATCTGCACTTGCCATACGAATTTAAAATTTTCTTAAAAAACACCGAAAAAAAGCGATGAATATGGAAATTATCGACGCAAATACTTCAAATAGAGAGCAACAAGATGTCCCTAAAGAATGTAAAAATAGGTCAGTCCTTTTTGTCATACTGGCTGAAAAGCAATTAAAAGTGATAAAAGAGAACGCGCCCTGAAAAACGAACTGAAAAGTAATTAATAGCTTTCCTAATTACGTCGAAGCAGTTTAAGCTATGAATTCAAAGTATCGTATCTTATGCGTTTTCACCTTATTTAGTTTCATTGAATTTAATATAATTGAAATGAGTGTTTTTATTGAACAAATATGAAATCGACAATATTATTATATTACAAGTATATCGTGTAATTAAGAATTTATTATATATTTTAAACATCGGAGTTAAATAGTGTATCCCGGAAACAAGAAATGAATTTTAGACTAAGATTTAATATCACACTTTATGCATTTATGTACACTACCGTCCATATTAATTCGGATAGTTAGTGAAATTTGGTAAACTGTTCTAAAAAATAATATAATTATTATTATATTTTATGACTCACTGCGGTAATTCTTGGAATAATCCGTACCGCCATAAATACGATTATTTTAAAGATAATATTGCACTGTTGTCAAATAAACTTGCTAGTGTGTGCATCGCTGATAAAACTGAATTTTTTATGTGAACTTAAAAGCCGAGAGAAAAACCAATAAGTTTAGAAAAACGGTCTGTAATTATTGTTTTTCATTAGTGCGCCAAATTTCCGAAAAGGCATATGTTAATAAATCGACTGTTAGTGATATCATTCGGCAACATCAACGTACGGACTGTTTAAGAGATCCGAAACGTTCAAGTCCTAAACAAATAACATTGCCACGCCGATAGGCGTACAAATTTGGTGAGTAAATGTAATAGGAAACTGACAGCTCCCGAAATCGCCACAGAAATGAATCGCGACCGTTCAAGAAAAATTTCTGTTACTACGGTGAAAAGAAGTTAAAAGCTGTAAATCTTCACGGTCGAATTGTTGTAAGAAAATTCTTTCTTCGATGGGGAAACAGGCAAAAACGACAACAATAGGCAGAAACACGCAGAGATTTGACACTGGATGACTGGAAAAGGGTCTTATGGACTGTTGAATCAAAGTTTGAAGTGTCTTTGTAAGAAGAACAAGTGGTCAAAGAATGCTGCGGGATTGTATAGTACCAACCGTCAAACAAGGAAGCAGTCCTGTGCTTGTTTGGTGTTGTTTTTGCTACGCCTGTACAGATAACTTGAAACGAATCAAGAGTATTTTGCGAAAGGAGGATTATTTAGAAATATTGCAATACAATGCAATACCTTCGGGACTACGTTCAATCGGCGAAAATTTTGTTATTATGCAGGACAACGACCCCAAATACTCAGCAGTAATATGTAAAAGTTTCTTAAATAGCGAACAATAATACCTTGCAAATAATGACATGGTCACCGCATAGCCCCGACCTAAACCCCATAGAATTGTTATGGGATGAATTGGACAGGAGGGTTCGAAAAGTGTGTCCTATCTCAACAATTCACTTGTGGAACATATTGCAAGAAGAATAGAGTCCTTGAAAAACTCGTGAAACAAATTCCTCGAATTGTAGAAGCTGTTCTTCGAGCAAAAGGGAGTTTCTTCAATGAGCGGAACGTTGAGAATTATTTAAATTTTTATTTATAAATTATTTATAAACATCTATAAACAATAATGCTGGAAAAATTTTAAATTTTGACACAAATTAGATTAACTGTTCTCCCTTTTCTTAAATTTATTTGTGTGTCCGGTCTAATATGGACGATAGTGTACATTATTTCACTATGTAGAATTTAAGTAAGAATCTGCGTTTATGTATATAGAGAACGTATATGTTCTTTATTGGCATTTATAATAACTAATGCTATATTGAACATCATTATTATAGGTAAATTTGATGAAGCCTGTGATTGATTAACTTAATTACTTAAGATTGATATATAAACCCTTTCCACATTAATTTTCGTATTATGTATATGTACTTTGACAGCCAAGTCGTCATCATAAGCAGATAATTAAACAGTGTCACACCCAAAAATCACGGCAAAACGCCGCACGAAACAAATTCCGTACACGATCTGTACTGTCGAAAGCAAAAAACACACTGTATATTCGTTTCACATAATTTTAAAAATTATATTACAGTCTTAAATATATGGTGGTGAATGTTCGCTTAAAAAGCGAACTCATATTTGTCCCGCCACAATTAAACCGTTTTTATATGTATACGTTATTTGCTTGGTCAACCGATGTATTTTTGAATAGAGTTTAGAGCGATATAAGTGCTTTCACTTCTATCTGAGAAATGAACGTATAGTTCTCTCGCTACTTTATATATTTAATTATTATTTCACTGTTTCTTGTACACTAACAACTTATAATTTTCTTTGAAACAGCAATCTACTTTCATTTAAGACATAAATATTTTGAGATAACAGCATTACGTTTACTCAAAACTTCTCAACTACACAAAAGTATTAGTTCTTGAAGTAATCCTTATTTTAACACTTTTTTAAAGTTTAGTAAATATGTTCGGTACATTATTAATAGAGACTACAAACAGTAGTTGTGTGATTGCATTTTGTATTGACTGAATGCATTATTTCTATCAACGTACCTTCAATAATCTCCAAATTTCGCATTCGAATTTAATACATACAACTCCATATCATCACATCCATATTTCTCAGAACGTTGTCAGCATTTATTATCAAATTCTCCTTTCGGGCATTAGCATTCACGTTTAATTTAGCTTCGCAGATAAATATTACATACTCTGGAAATGATGTGTCAGCATTTTTTGGAATATTTTGTTGAAACTGTTTACTTCTACTTCTTCCACTGAATGAGAGCTTTCTTCTCGCCATTCGGCTGTTGTAATCATTATTCTTAATGACCCCTCGAACTAGTTTAACACTTTCTTGTTACTTTTTAAGTCCATTGTGAGTTTCTGTTACACTAACGTGAAGTCTTTTTTAAATTTGTCTAATAATTTTTATTTCCTCTCATGGCGATAAAATTTTTAAAGGATCTAAACGAGATTCCTTTGTTATTCTTTGATCATTTTTACATCTGCGTTTTGTTTTTTTGCAGTACTATATATTGCTGTCACTTTTTGAATAGCGTGCCTTGAATTAGCTTTCTGAAATAATGATATATATATATATATATATATATATATATATATATATATATATATATATATATAAATTGCTTTTTTCTTTAAATGGAAACATTTATAGTTCAAAACAAGGAACAACTCTCTGTAACAGTCAAATACTGAATGGTAAAAATTATGTTTAGTTTATAGGCCGTTTATGTTTAGCAATTGCTTATTAGGATAGTATTCTGTTTGTGTATAAAATCCTAAATAGGAGGATTAATTTTTTATGCTGTTTTCTAATGTCCTAGTTTCCGTTAAAATTATTTTATTAGTTAAGTGACATTAATGATTTTTAAAAATAACTTTTTTTACCATTTTGCTCTCATTATTGTTGTCGTATTTATTAATTACAACATCAAAATTTAAAATACGATTGTTCGTAACAGGTAGGCGGTTAGTTTTTTTGTTTGAGTGTAGATAAAACAAAAGTATTAGTTTTCCGCCTGCACCTAACAGCTGCATCATTAATAATTATTAAAACGGTTCCGTTACTGGGTTGCACCATTAACTGCGATGGGACGATCATGTAAATAATTTATGCATAAAACTCGCAAAAGCAAATTTCGCTTGAAAATATTCAGATTTTGTGAATTAAATATGTTAAAATTACAATCCAGGATTCACTGAAAGCATTCTCCTGGAATGTATCGAGTTTTTATAATAACGCAGGGACTGTTCTCTCGGGATTCTGACAGAGTTGTATTTCTGTTACGATTCCATCTCTCTACGTGTATGAATTATTACATTTGACATTTGCCAATACAAATAGATTTTGCGATGCCGACCACCACCACGAAGCAAGACACAAACAAATATTAATTACAGTGTCGTCAAAAATAATGCTTGCAAGTTTTTTAACAACCTGATGTGAAATCTCTTACTTGTAAATATTTATTGTTTGCAGATGATTATTTCTTCTGATAACTTTTAATGATTGGTATATAATTTATATAGAAATATCTACTGCATCTCAGTATATCCAAATGTCCTATATATGTATGTAAAATGAAGAACTTGGATATAATTATAGAATTAATAAGTGTTATACACTGGTCAGTGGTGTTTTGTTTGATCCGGAATTGTCTTTCTGTGATTGGTTTTGTTCTTTAGTATCTGCTTCAAAGAAGAAGTTGGAAGATGGTTTTATTATTAGTATATTTAGAAGTTTTAATGGCATAGATGCTATGTGTATACTTTTAATTATCAAGTTAGATTTAATGGAAAGCGGACAATGTAAATGCATTAAATATTTACGGCTTTGAAGTTGTGATATTAACGCTGGAAGAGGTTACTCTCAGGTTCAGATTTTGACACTCTATAATAGCAATAAATATTTTATATAATACGAGGGTAACTAGAAAAGTTTTATACTTAAAAATGAAACAAAAAGACCAATATTTTTCGATAATTTTATTTTTCTACGTAATTTATCTTCAACACACTTGCGCCACATGCAATGACTTTATTTTGCCAGGGAAAAATTATAAGAAAAAAGATTTTTGTTGATCATCAAAGTAGACTTTTAACTAGTTACGTGTGCGTAATGACATCCTCTGACTCCCTTTTTTAAATTTATAAATAAAAAAAATTGAGAGGAAGTTAAATCTTGGCTATATAGTAGAAGATAGGTTGGACTTTGGCTACTTTGTGAACTTGCGTATTGTCATGAAGAAGGCGGACTTCTTTACGACGCAAACCTAGACGTTTTTGTTCAATAACCATACATAATTTTGTTTACATATTACTATAGATGACTGCTCTTATTGTAGTCTCTTTTGACGTATATCCAACAAGATTAGTTTCTGCTGATTCCCAAAAACATTGGGTCATCTTCAATAAATTCATGAGGCCACCGAAACAGTATTAACTAGTATTTCACTTTAAATTATGACGGAGCCTCGTTTCTATACAATGTA
Source organism: Dermolepida albohirtum (assembly GCA_031893035.1). NCBI lineage: Eukaryota > Metazoa > Arthropoda > Insecta > Coleoptera > Scarabaeidae > Dermolepida > Dermolepida albohirtum. Next base: position 182,320 of record JAVIWB010001998.1, on the reverse strand, counting down.
AGCGTTAGTTTGTGAATAGTTTTAACAGAATTCTATTCTTTTGTCAAAAATTTGATAAAGCTCATTTTTTGCTGCAAAACATTCTATCAAGCTTCATTGCGTATTATCACTCCTCAAACGAATTTGATGGTTGTCACCAATTAGTTTTACATGCGATGTTTGTAACAATATCAGCTCGAAATGTCATAGTTTCTACTGCATTAACTGGTACCTATATTAGGTAGACCTAATTCGTAATATTTCTTTCTTTTCTTTTTTTGAATGACTTACTTGTAAAGTTATTATGTTGTATACTGTATTACAAATCAGTAGAAATAAAGTTCAATCAAGGCAAAGTGTATTAATTCAACTTCTTGTTTAGTCACCTATTAGCAATGTATCTAACATGTTTACTTAACATTTAAAAAATGTTAAAAATTACTACAAGAACTACTACTTTTGAGTGGAATAGAAATGTGTTTTAAGTAAACACAACACTTAGTTATTTCTACATATTTACGTCTAGAGTAAAAGCAGTGTGTTAAATATGATATATACATACTTATAATTTATTAGTGCAAAATTTTTTTCATACAAGAAAGGAAATAGACTTATAATAATAAAATAACACACCGAATAAATAAATAAAAAACATTTATTGCATTCTATCTATGAAGTATTGGGTTGGCAACTAAGTACTTTCGGTTTTGTAGTATAAAATAAAACACTTTTTTTAAACAAAGAATAGTTTTTAATCAATTATATATTGGGTCTGGGAAAAAGTTCGTGGCGTTTTTCCCGATAGATGGCATTGGTTGCCGATAACTAAAGAACAACAAGTCACAGCGACACCACCGAGGGCTCGTTTTTTAGATGACCTTCCGAACGTTAGTTTGAGCGTAGAAACATTGTAATCGGTGCAGTGGTTGGAAAGTTATTCGCACTTGAAAATGGAGAAGAATAATGAGAAATTTCGCTATATTCTGCAATATTATTATGATAAGGGGAAGAACGCTGCGCAGGCTTGTGATAAAATTTGTGCTGTGTACGGTGAAGGTACTTTATCGAAATCTGTTGCGCGGAAATGGTTCGCTCGCTTTCGTTCTGGAAATTTCAATGTGAAAGATGAGTCACGCTCCGGTCGTCCAATCACTGAAAAATCTGATGAAATTCTTGAAAAAGTCCAACAAGATAAGCATATCAGCAGTGTCGATATTGGCATGGAGCTAGGCATTGACCACAAAACTGTTTTGAACCATTTACACAAAGCTGGTTACAAAAAAAAGCTTGACGTATGGGTTCCTCATGAGTTGAGCGTGAAAAACATGATTGACCGAATTAACATCTGCGATGCGCTGCTGAAACGGAATGAAATCGAGCCGTTTCTGAAACGTTTAATAACCGGAGATGAAAAATGGATTACGTACGATAATCGGAAGCGTAAAAGATCGTGGATAAAGGATGGTGAGCCGTCACAAGCGTTCGTTAAGCCAACATTGACGCCAAAAAAAGTGATGCTGTGTGTATGGTGGGACTGGAGGGGAATCGTCCACTACGAGCTACTTACAACTGGTCAGACGATTGATTCTCAACTCTACTGTGCACAACTAGAGAGATTACGCCAGGCGATTGAAAGAAAACGGCCCGAATTGATTAATAGGAAAGGTGTTGTCTTCCATCATGACAACGCCCGACCATACACTTCTTTGATGACCCGTCAAAAATTGAGAGAGTTTGGTTGGGAAGTTTTGATGCACCCACCTTACAGTCCGGATATAGCACCCTCTGACTATCATCTGTTTCGATCTCTGCAGAACTCTCTCAATGGAATTAAGTTGGTTTCAAAAGAAGCCTGTGAAAACTACTTGATTCAGTTTTTCGACCAGAAACCACAGAAGTTTTTCACCGATGGGATCATGGATCTACCAAAAAAATGGCGAAACATTGTCGATAATAATGGAGCATATTCGGTTTAAACATTGTCCACGCGCCATGCGGGGACCAGTTGAATTTTACTGAAAAAACGCCACGAACTTTTCCCAGACCCAATATTTTCCATTTTGCTCAATGACTTTTTGCCATCTTTCTTTCAGCTGCATGATTCCGCGCTCATAAAATTTCTGGTCCTTATCAGCAAAAAACTGAAACAGGTGCGAGTGAAGGTCATCGTCATTTGTGAAAGTTTTACCATTCAAAGAATTCTGCAAACTTCGAAATAAATTGTTATCAGATGGTGCTAGATCAGGGCTGTATGGAGGATGTGACATCACTTCCCAGCCAAGCTCCAATAGTTTCCCACGAGTTGCCAAAGATGTGTGAGGCCTTGCATTATCTTGGTGGAAAACTACACCTTTCCGATTTGACAATTTTGGCCGTTTTTCTTTGATTGCTTCATCTAGTTTTATTAATTGTTGACAGTAAACATCAGAATTGATCGTTTGGTTCCTTGGAAGCAGCTCAAAAAACACAACACCTTTGTAATCCCACCAAACTGACAGCATGATCTTTTCTGAATGCAGTTCAGCTTTCGATGTGGTTTGAGCTGGTTTATCGTGTTTGCTCCATGATCGTTTTCGCACTATGTTACTGTACAGAACCCATTTTTCATCACCAGTGATGATTCTTTTTAAGAAAGGGTCGGTTTCATTTCGTCTAAGGCGCATATCGCAAAACTTGATTCTTTGTGTTAAATGAATTTCTTTCAATTCGTGAAGTACCCAAATATCAAGCTTCTTAACTAGCCCAAGACATTTTAAATGTTTTTCAATTGTTGTGTGCGATTCATGTAGCCTCTTCGCAACTTCTCGAACAGTTATATGACGATCCTCTTCAATTATGACTTTGATTTGGTCATCATCAACTTCAGTAGGCCGACTAGAACGTTGCTCATCTTTGAGGGAAAAATCTCCAGAACGGAATTTTTATACCAATTCTGACACGTGCGCTCTGTTAAGCAATTAGCACCATAAACTTCACATATCTTTTTGTGAGCGGCAGCAGCTTTCTTTCCTTTACGGAAATAAAATAGTAAAATATGTCGAAAATGTTCGTTTCTGCCCTCCATTTAAAATTAACCCACAACTAATAGCTTTAATAAAAATCACGCACTACTTGCTTCTGAAGTTACGTCAATGTGACTAGTATCACGCGACAAACGGTAAAGTACAGAACTAACATACTTTGTACAAAAAATAAAGCAACGCTCTCTATCAGTAAAAACCGAAAGTACTTACGTGCCAACCCAATACATTAGAGAAAAAAGAAGAAATAACGGGCAAGTGTATGCATATTGCTGTGACCCTCGTATATCAATAAGTTATATACTTTTTGAGGCCCTACTTGAGGCCTTGCATTGTCATGGAGTAGCAAAATTCCCTGTCAGCATGCAACGTCTTTCGTTTTGAATCGCTATGCGTAGTTTTCGCAGGGTTTGGCGACAGACTACCGCGTTTATGGTAGTTCCGCGGGCGATTCGATAATCTTGAATATTTTAGAGACACAGAACAGGCCGTACAGGTTACCTACACAGCTATGATTGAGCATGCGCATGTCGAGACACGACGCAAGCACTCGTTGCAGAGCACGCACCACCTATTAGTGTATGCAACAAAACGGTCCTTACTTAAAAAACATGCCTCGTATATATATATATATATATATATATATATATATATATAAAACTTTTTATTACAGATGTACAGCAGTCCAAAGGTAAGAAAGAAAAAGGTACTGATGTGGAAAGATAAAGAGGTAGGGACAGAAAGGTAGAAAGCTAGAGAGGTAAAATGGTAGCGTGGTAACGAGGTAGACAGGTAGACAGGTAAAGAAGTAGATAAATAGAGAGATAGAAAGGTAGAGAAGTAAAAAATTAAAGAGATAGAAATGTAGATAGGTAGACAGAATGATATATAGGCAAAGAGGTAGAGAAGTACAAAGGTAGATAGGTGCAGACGTACAGGGGTACAGAAGAAAACACAGAGGTAACAAGGTACAAAGGAAAGAAGTACTGTGGTAGAGAGATAAAGAGGTAAAAGGATGGAGAAATGGAGATGCAAAGAGGTTGAGACGTACAGATGTAGACAGGCAGAGAGGTAAAAAAGTATAGAGATAAAGAGACAATGAAGGAAAGAGATACAGAAGCACAAAATACAAAACTAGGAACTTTAAAAATGTAATAATTATAAAAAGTTAGTAATTTGTTACGTTTAAAAGCATGTCTATAAGAATATCTCTATTTTAACTCGTAAATAATTCTATTTTCCGCATTATAAACAAGCTTTCTGCTTTGAAGAAAATTTTCAAATGTATTATGCCATAACCCAATCTAGAAATACACTTCGGGATGTGACAAAAGATTTATGTTTTACTTAATTGATTTAACTCAAAGCAAGATTTAATAAGAAGATTACGCATCGAATCTATATGACATGATTTCATACTTTCTTGAATAGTAATACCTAAAATTTTAGTAGAATTATCTAAAGTGTAAAGACCATTATCAATGTTTCTATTAAAAACTCATTTTCTGTTGAAATGTAATCTAAGAATAATAATTTCTTTACTGAAGATAACGACATTTGTTTCATTAATAAAATGAATAATGTAGAGTGCTAAAATCACAACATTGTGGAATACTAAAAGTCGGAACAAAATCTAACGATTTAATATTTATATATGTTGTTTTCTCTGAGTGTTATTGTTATTTTTATTATAATTCAAACTTCTAAAACTCATTTATCTTCATAATTATAAAGTATGATATTCTAATACATATACACACGTATGTGCTCTATAACTTTGGTTAAATACTAAGTTTCCAAATTTTTTTGTAATCCACATACATAGAATGAAGGCATCAAGTAGAAAGATGTGCTATGTTGATTACAACCCAGACTATAACAGTGACGATTATGGAATTTGATGAATATAATTTAACTTATATACCACTTACACTAAAGACAGGTATATAACATCTTCCTTTTTCTTTTTCAAACGCCAGGATGTCAAGTAACAATTACAATTAAATATTCTATTTCAAAACAATCAATTGAACATGCTAACATTCACAAATTCGCATATAGAAGTTAATAACCGTGAACGAGTCCATCAGATGACATGCGACGATTCATTAGGGAAAATCTGTAACTGATCGGTGGTAATGAAAGCAGGTGAATGAATAATTTTCCCTTGAACGCCTATACCCCGATCCAATATCATAAAATTAATAATTTCGTATTAACAGACGACCGCTCCCAGAACGTCAAAACTGAAACAAATGTGCTTGAGGTAATCGATTTGCCAATTTATTACAATTCAAGTGACATTAATTAGTGTAGTTGGCGTAAACAGACGAAAATGCTTTCATTTTAGTCCTGTATCCTCCTATATTTTCCGTAAATATTATTTCCTTTATATAGAATTATGGTTGTTAATTATTCAACCAGAAATTTGTTAACATCGCTAAAGCTTACAAAAATGCAATGAATCTAAAACAATTACCTGCTTAGCACACTAGTAAATTATATAACATAGGATAACTAGCATATACATGTATGTAGATAAGCGCCCAGTAGCTCATAATCATTCAGGTTGGTTAACTCTTCTATTCTAATTAAATCTAGTCAGTACGTATGAAATATTAATAATACAACTGGGAAAGTTTTGCAATACAGCTTTGTTTATTTATGTTTTTCAAAGTAATTTCCTCTACGCTCAATACACCTTTCCATCCTCCGAAACCAGTCGCAGGGAGCAAGATCTAGACTGTAGGGAGGGTACTCGAGAAGTTTCAATCCTGTCGTGGTCAAATATTCGGTACAGACTTTGGTGCGGTGAACTGGAGCACTGTCGTGATGGAGGAACTAGGTGTCCATTCTTGACAATGGCCGCAGGTTCTTCATAGATCCAATAACTTTAGACAGGCACTGTTCAGTATACCATTTAGCTGTGACTGTCTTCTGTGTGTCCAAAACAACGCGTTACATACTTCCACTCGATTTGAAAAATACAGCTATCATTTTCTTCTTTACAGATCGGGATTTTCTGACAACTACGGATGTGTCCTCATCATCTAGGACCCAAACGTTATTTTGTGCTTTGGTCGGCACATCGTAATAGTAGAGCCAAGTCTCGTCACCTGTCACGATGTTTTTCACATACCGAGATTGTCCCTTATTAAACTTTTTTAGCATCTCCCGGCACCAAGTCACACGTCGTGTCATCTGCTCTTCAGTCAGTCGATGCGGCACCCAGAAAGAACAAAGTTTCTTCACGTGCAAATGAACATGCAGAATCGAACGAGTTGCTGGTGCATTTAGGCCTGAAGTACCCTCTATCTGTTGGCAGGTCACTCGCCTGTCCTCGCCAAGCATTTTCCTCACAGTAGTAACGTTTTCCTCCGTGACTGACGTTCGTGGCCTTCCCGACCTCTCGACATGCTCCACAGTTAAATTTCCCCTTTAGAATTCTCTATACCACCTTAATATCGTTGTGCGATGTGGGCAAACATTACCTAGTGTAAGAGTCATATCTTCGAAGCACTGGTCTATGTTTAAACCACGCACGAAATTATAACGCAAAACTGCCCTTACCTCATTTCGTGACCACGATACCTTCGCAAGCACTTTACACTCTTACTGCTAATGAATAACTGAACCAATCGACATGGCGCGACGGCTACTATGTACGTATAAACTTGTCTCAACATGCAGCAACAAGTAGCTTCCTACAATTCATTGTTGCGTCATATTACAAAACTTTCCTAGTACCCTTTGTACAGGACTGTTAGTTATATGGAGAGATTATTATTGCCAGTAAAGCATATCATAAATTTATAGTTTGTATAGGAAAAGATTACGCCTACATTTACGCGAATCATATAAAACCAATCTACGTGTATAAGAATGGAGACAAAAATAATTTCGGAAACTATTTTGTGGAATTTTGTGGAATTCGATAGGGTTCTATATTGGAACCAATGCTATTCCTTCTGTAGGTGAATGACCTATCTTGTATGACAAATAATTTAATAATAATATTTGCGAAAAATATATTGCCTATTATAAAGGTCACAGCAACAAAAAAATTAGAAACCAAGATAAGAGAACACCTAAAACAACAAAAGCATTGGTTTTCAACATAATCTGAAGTTAAATATTAACAATACCAATTCGTCATAATTTAATAAGGACCCACAAAAGCCAGGAAGTGGAAAAAATGGTCAAGTCTTTACCACCAAGAACACGACTTTTTTCTTAGAATAGAAATTAGATTCTGGACTTGAATAGAATTCATACGTGCAGAATTTTGCGAGCCAATCAAAGGCGTCATGTTATAGTCTGAGGACATTTGTCTGCAGTGTCAGTACTTAAACTGCTCCGTCAGCATATTATGCATCTGTGTACTCGAGAATTAAATACAGTATTATTTGCTAGTCAAATTCAATGCAAGTGGTAAGGAGTCTCATTCTGGAAACTGTTGTAATATTTAATTTAAAGAGGAGCGAAGAGAAACATGTTTTAATGTTTTTTAAATGACAATATACTTATAGGCCGTATGTAATGGGTTTTTAAATTAGGACATAACGATTTCGTATTTACTGAAACACAATAATTGAGATATTGGGCTGAAATTTATTTCAGATGCAGTATACATGTGACATTTAACTATGGAATTCAATGTCGTTCATATGACCATTGCGAGCATGTTTGCAGCCAATTTTCCACCACTCTTTCACACATATCAGCCTAAACGTTGGCAATTACGCGTTCGGTATTATCCTTGAGCTCCTCTGACGTTGTTGACTTGTCGACATAAACCAAAGACTTAACGTAACCCCATAAAAAGAAATCAGACGGCGTTAAATAGCATGAGCCGGACCGTTTCTTGAGATTACACGGTTACCGAACTTCTCCTTCAATAGATCAATTATTTGACCTACAATGTGGCATGTGACATCAAATTCTGACCAATATAACACGATAACGAACTCCTTTGACCGAAACGTGACGATCATTTTCATGGACGAAACATATTGTCTAATCACAATCGTGAAATTTACACCACGTGCTCAGTTTTTGTGGTTGTAATGAAGTCTCACATAGTTTGCTTATTGATAAAGCCAATGAACAAAAAATGAGCTTCATCGCTGAAGATGATGTTCAGAATTTTCTTCAAACTTTACAGAGCCCAATCGGAGAAGTTTTGGCGGTTCAAATGAACAAGATGCTTCAGTTCTTGAGTTAATTTGGTCTTGTAAGTGTGTAAACTAAGATCTTTACGCAAAATTCGCCACGAAGTGGTTTGAGAGGCTCCCACACCCTGTGAATGGTGTGAATCGACTGATTTCGCTCATTTTGAACTGAGGTACTTGCGGCTGTGATATTTTCGGTGTTTCGAACGATGCGTTATCTCATTGGTACAAGAACATCCAACAGTGAATATTTTAACTCGAATCTATCCACTATAGCGCGCATAGCCTGTCTGGTGGCACGGTAACTACGACCGAAAATTGGAGTAAGGGCTCTTAAAATTTCGACACCGATTCAGAATTGAGCTTGCAATTTTTAATAATTTCCAAACGTTTCTCGTTCGTGAGCTTCACCATTATAAAAATGTTAACCTCGACTGACGTTTTGACGATGACGAATCATGAAAAACATTCAAGGGTGCGTTCGAATTTAAAGACGAAATTGTTATGTCTATATTGGAAAACCTGATATTTTAAAATGTGTTATATTTGTTGAAGTTAATTATGTTAACATTTAATAAATATGAATTGGCGCATAGTCGTCATTGTTCAGTTGACTAGTGGCACTACAAGCGTTTGGTCAGCGGCATGTGCCTCGAGGAAGTGCCAGAAGTTTAGCAGCTAGCAAAATGTAACTCTTAACCTTTTAAACAGTTTCCAGTATGTAGACGCACAAAGTGGAAGAAATGAGTTTCTCCATGTCGCCCTGTTCGCCGTGAGGAATACATACTTTTACATGCAGAGAACTACGATCTGACATCTTATGATGAAATAAAATCATTTTTGTTAATAATTAACAGATCTGTAGACCCACTATCACCAAAACTTTGATTTAATCTAGTAAAAATCTCAATCTTTTGTTAACACTGTTAATGATTGAAATATTTAAAATAAAAAAAGAAGATATAGAAAATCAAAATATGATTAGAATTTGACGATTCATAACTAAAAATAATACCAACCATTAATAATATTCAGAAAAGCGATTCGTCATTGTTTTTTTTTTTGCTAAATTTTTATTAGACAATTAATTTCTCGTTCGTAAAACTATAAGTATCAGTCTAATTTGAATGACGAGGTTCTTAATTAATCACTCGCAAAGTAAAGACGTTTAATTTGGCTAAGAGGAAAATAAATGAACGTATTAAGATTTTATTATTATAAGATGAAATTAGTAGCAGTACTTACGATTGAAATTAAAATTGTATAATATGTAGTGATTATAAATAGATAGCTGAATAAATTTTCTAAATTTGTATACAAATGCTTAAAAAACTTTAAATAATACAATCGCACCTGTTAAAAAAAGGGGTGAGAAACAAATAGTGCATGCGTCAATATTATAGTAAACTAGGATGCATAATCTAAGGCATATGTGTTTCAGTGTGACAGACAGTAGCAGTAGTTGAGCCCTGAAGATGTCCCACACGAGTGGGTACGAAACGTCGGCAGTTATACAAGTAACGCGGTGCCAGCCTGACAGCCCAGAAGAAGATAGTATTCCTTTAATCCTTTTATGACCTGTATTCCGTTTTAATATTTTTCCTGAAAATATTTATTTCAGAGGGTTTTTTTTATATTACGAGATTATAATGGTTCTAAGAAACAATTTATAGGAATTTGCGGTACCACACACAATGTTGCAATCTAAGAAAAATTTAGTATTCATCAAGAATCTGTCCGAGAAAGTTATAATACGAGTACTCGTAAACGAACTTACAAAATACCAAAAAGAAAAGAATTGAGTGCAGAAATTCGTAGTGCTATAATAACATTACACAAAAAAGTTTGTCACTGCGGATAATAGCGCCAAAATTAAAATTAACATATCATGCAGTGCAAGGTACAGTAAAAAGGTGCAATGAATTGGCGAAAGGGCGATACCAGAATGTGTTTTGCCAACAGCTAAACACGGTGGAGGTTCAGTTCTTGTTTGGTGATCATTTTCTTCTAATTGTGGAGATTTGCATAGAATTGATAGAATTTTAAGAAAAGAAGGATATTTGATTATTTTAAAGGCACACACAATTCCATCCTGAATTAAATTGACAGGAGAAGGTTTTTATTTCCATCAAGATAATTACCCCAAACATTGTGCTAAACTTTGTAAGGACTATGTGAAACAAAAAAAAAGAAGAAGGACTTCTTGTAAATATGGTTTGGCCCGCACAATTGCCCGATATGATTCCTGTTGAGTTGCTGTGGGATGAGCAAGACAAAAAAAGTGGGAGAATACTGTCCAAAATCGCAGCAACAGCTGTGGGAACACCTTATAAATGCAATATTCTAGTTGAAACTTGTGTTGAGGCTACCCAAAATTTGTAAAGAAGTTATTAAGTGTAAAGATGTATATTTTGACGAAAGTCTCTTAAAATAAAAAGTGCCAGTTTTTCTTCATAGAACTAATGATATTATTTTGTTTTATAAGGATATATAGTTTATTATTATAGTAATTACATTTTATTCGCATACATATTATTTAACCATGTATTTTTCCTATAGTGATCCCTCATTTAAGACCGGTAGTATATATATACATATACACTGCAGGCCATAAGTTTGGAATCACTTGAATAAGTTAGGAATCACTTCTGAATATAATGAAAATATTGTAGTGGCTTTAACAAACATTGTAAAAATAAAACAATATTAATATACCAAAACGTTTTATTATAAAATAAGCAGGAAAAAGCAAATTTTATTTATTTACATCCACTTATTTTTATTATCAACTAAACGGACTTTTCATCGAAATACCCTCCTTTTGCTTTAATGACGGCAGCACACAATCGCGGTAAACGAGACACTAATTTTGTAAGGGTTTCATTGGGTATATTTGCCCAAGAATCTTGTATAACTTGCCACATGTGAGTCTGGGGCGTCGGACACTTTTCACGCACTTTTCTATCCAATTCTTCCCACAACAGCTCTATTGGATTGAGGTCTGGCGATTGTGCCGGCCAAACCATGTTTTGTAAAACACAGTCAGCTTCCTGTTGTTGGAGATATCCTCTACATAAATGAGAAGAATGTTTTGGGTCGTTGTCTTGCATGAATATAAAGTTTTCTCCAAGTAATCTCAGACCGGAGGGCACAGCGTTGTGTTCGAAAATCTGTCTGTAACCCTCCTTTTTCAAAACTCCGTCGATTTTCACCAGATCTCCTACACCAGCCGAAGAAAAACATCCCCAAACTATTACAGAACCGCCACCATGTTTTACCGTGGGCACCACACATTGCGGTAACATTTTTTCCGTAGCAGTTCTTCTTACAAATATCCAACGTCTGGAACCGAAGACCTCGTACTTTGATTCGTCGGTCCATAGTACTTTTTCCCACTGTTCTATTGTCCAATCTTTGTGTAACTTAGCCCATTGTAGCCTTTTTATTTTATTTTGCGGACGTAGAAGCAGTTTGCGAATTGCTACACGTCCCATCAGTCCAGCCGCTCTGAGCCGCCTTTTTACTGTGGTTAAAGAGATCCGAGTTTCACGCTCCCTGTTAAACTCACCGCGGATTTGCGAGGCCGTTAATCTTCTATCTCTTTTCAACGTCGATATAATTGTCTGATCTTCTGCAGGAGTTGTAATTTTTGGTCTTCCTGATCATTTTCTGTCCGTATACCCTCCAGTAGACTGGTATCTTTTAATTGTATTTTGTACACCTTTGTACAATATCTTCATTCTTTTCGCGATATCCCGTATAGAATCTCCCCTATTATGATGACTAATAATTTCTACACGTTTTTCTAGCGATATCTGCTTTCTCTTCCCCATAATCAAACGATGTTTACTGATTCTACACACTTTTATGTGTCTACACACTTTAAATGATACGAAGCAACTAAAATATTCTCATTACTTCAAAATGTATAAATACTTATAAATATAAAAACTAAATGTAATTACAAAAGGTTTATGCGGAAGGGTCTGCAATAAAATTTGTCCATTCCAGGTAATCGTTCATTATGTAGAAATATTACCTGCTCGAATAAATAATACCACACGCAGAGTTTCCTTAATCTCTGGTTATTTTCCAACTATTAATGCACTTAAAACTACATCTTTTATGTAAAGCTTTATAATGTACTTAAGAATAATCCTTTGTACTTATATCAAAGTAATACGAACGTAACATAGATAAATTTTAATTTTTATGAATTTACTGGAACTGATTCCAAACTTATGGCCTGCAGTGTATATAATAATCATATAAGTACTAAAACAAAGAAATTTCGAAGTATAACATCAATTTTCTTTTGAGTATATAAAATTAGTTCACTATTACAGTAAATTTTTTTATTTACTAAATTATGTATTAGTTTGAAAGAGTCAATGTATTACGTAAAATATATAGTATATAGCAGTGACATTATTGAAATATATATAAAGTTAACTTAAATTTATCATTAGTTGATTCATCAAATGCAATAACTAGTTCATACTTTGATTTTTATATGTTCATCTAGACTTATATCATGTCAAAACGGTACACAATCCCATGATTTGTGCAGAGTAAAAATAAAAACAGTTTATAAAACCTATATGAAGCTAATAATAAATTTATCAATAATTGATGCATCAGGTGCAGTAGTCAGTACATACACTTTGATTTTTATATGTTTATCTTGAGCTATATCGTGTCAGAGAGGGCAAAATTTCATGATTTGTGCAAAGTAAAAAACGAAAACAAATAAGCAAAACCTATATGAAACTAATAATAAATTTATCAATAATTGATGCATCAGGTGCAGTAGTCAGTATATACTTTTATTTTTATATGTTTATCTTGTCATATATCATTTTAAAGCGTGCAAGATTCCATGACCTTGAGATAGAATGAAAACAAAATCAAATAAGCAATACATATATGACAAAGTATCATTTAATAATTTATTTTAAATATCATTTGATAAATTTTAAAAAATTTTTTTTCATTCACACACACATTAGACTTAGACTCCGCATTTACTTATATGCGAAATCTAAGAGTATCAATGCATTAAGATGTTCAATCGCATAGAAAAAACTTTTAATTTATTCAATTTAAACAAAAAACTAAGACAATTTTTAATAACTAAAGCTTTTTATCAAGTAAACGAATATTATTAGAAGGAAACACTTATCTGTGTTCTATTTTCAACTTTGTTTTGGTTATTTCGATGTTTTACATCCTTTTGGGAATAAGTCACTAAAGTATTATAAGTATTATTATTACAGAAATATCTAAAGATAACTTTCCGAAACATAAATGCCATAACGTACGGCTTCGGTTATTATACAATTACCTCAAAGTGATCAACACACCAACACAATTCCCAAACCTTAATCCCCACTGAAAATTTGTGAGATAAATTGGAGAGATGAATTGGAAAGCGGCAGAAAATGTCAGTAATACAGCTTGAAATAATATTGTCTGGAGAATGGAAAATATGGTATTTCAAACAAGTTATAAATTATTGGAATTAAAGTCTAAGGTGCAAGATGTTATGAAAATTAAAAAATTAATTTAGTACTTATATTTGCAGTTATTTTAACATACGTCCGATGATTATATTTATTATCATTTTGTGAAGCGTAAAATATTCTTATTTCTCCTTAGTTAATTTTTTTATCATTTAATGTAACGGTTGGTTTTGTCGACGCACAGTAGCGCGCCCTGCACGAGTTGTAGCGTCGGGCGAGATGCCTATTTATAGATAAAACTTACAATTGTGTATTAGTTGTGTTGAATTACTCTTAAAGTAAATACCAGTGGTACAACCAACCGTATATAGGCGAACGAAAACACAGATTACAAGATATACATCAAATTATTGAAAATATACATCGCTACACAGATTTATACTGAAATTTAAAAACGACATAAATATATCTCTTTAAATTTTATAAATTATACAAGGGTAGCCGTTTATATTTCAGGAACTGACAACACTGTTAGCGTAGCCTCCGATCTGATGATTGCATCGTAAATTTTGACAATATATTTACCTTGACAGTTTTATTATCCAGTCACTATTTCTGTTGTTGACAGTAACTTGAAAATTTTATGTTAGCGAAAAATTGGAATTAACTCGAGAACATCTTCGTTCAATTATTTTACATAACTTTAGGCGTTGATTATCTCAACAAGAATGCATCGACGAGCTACATTCTCTATATGGTGTTGAAGCACCATCGAAAACTTCAGTATATCGTTGGTATAATGAATTCGAACTTGGATGGCGTTCTTTGGACGATAAATTTCATGAAGGTCGTCCCGCAAATGTTGTTGTGTCGGAAAACATTAATGCAGTGTCTGAATTGATAATGCAAGACCATCATGTGACATACCGTAAAATCGAGGCATCTCTAAGAATTAGTAACACCAGCGTGCATAAGATCCTGCATGAACATTTAGCCGTAAAGAAGCTATGATCACGGTGGGTACCACATAATTTGACAACCGCTAAAAAAAGAACTCGTGTCGATTGGTGCTAAGAAATGCACAAAAAATACAATGGCGGTGCTTCAAAGAACATTTATAAAGTCGTCATAGGTGCTGATCTTGGATCTATACGTATGAGCCCGATAGTAAACAGCAGTCGACTGTGTGAGTATTCCAAGATGAGCCAAAACCAACAAAAGTTGTTCGCGCTCGAGGCACATCAAAACAAATGGTCGCCTGTTTTTTCGGAAAAACCGGTCTCTTTGCAACCGTGCCTTTAGAGAGTTGTAGAACGGTCAATTCCGAATGGTACACAACTATTTGTTTGCCAAAAGTTTTTGAAGAAATAAGGAAAACAAACCGAAAACAACAGATCATTCTCCACCACGACAATGCCAGCCCTCGCAGGTCGGTTCAAACAATTGAATATTTGACCGGGCAAAACATTGAATTGATGAGCCATCGACCGTACAGCCCTAATCTATCATCCTGAGATTTCTTTTTGTTCCCACACGTGAAGAATAAACTTCGTAGTCAAAGGTTTTCTACGCTGGAAGAGGTAGTTGAGGCATTCAAAACTCATATTTTGGAGATACCGCCTTCACAGTGGCAGCAATGCTTATCGGGTTGGTTTAAACGAATGCAAAATTGCATTGATTTTCAAAGAGAATATTTTGAAAAGCCATAAAACTATATTCGATAATAAAAAATTCTTTTTAGTTTGCTATTCCCGAAGTATAAACTGCTATCCTCGTATTATAAATATTATTTTTTTTAAATTCTTCTGCATTCGGCTAATTTAACGTGTCGTTTGCAATTCCGTCCTTCGTAAACCATTAAGTTAATATTTTAGCATCGGATTTTACGGAACTGGTACATTAAATCAAGATGCCGATGTATATATTTAACAATTTGGTGCATCTCTCGTATCCTGTATTTTCATTACCGGAACTGTAATAAAAATATGTAAGATAAACCGTTAAATTACTTTTCTGCAAAGAATTTTATTACTAAAATGAACAAATTATACTCAGTTATCATTAAATTTGCAGAGATAGCCTGGCAAATCTAATGTTGGATATGCTATGTTTATTGATCTATATTCGTTCCCAGATTTATGACGAGATTAGTTTAAACTTATTGGTGAATTTTTAAGATTAGTAATTTATTCGGAATGGGAAAAATGAAAGATATTATCGGCACAGATAAAATTAAAATAGAGACTTTATTAAATATATGTACTTGAATCGACAAATTGCAATAACGTAAAAAGCTTCTCGGCATCATTCCACCGAATAGCTGCATTAATTAAAGAAAGTATTTCGTGAACATGGAGCAGCCGCAGCCATTGCTATGCTGTCCGTAAAACCAACGAGAGAAACGACCGACTAATTCTAAAAATTACAGTCGAAAATAGACAACCTTCTGTTTAGTTTATCTGAGTTGCATAATGTAGTGCATAATGTCAACATATCTGAACACATGATGCGATCACGATTGTACGAGTACGCTGCAGGAAAGCCTAAATTACCACAAAAAATAAAGAAAGCACACCTGCTATGGGCAAAAATGTACAGAAATTCCATGGTTGAAGATTAGACATGAATACATATTTTATTGTTATTAAATCATATCTTAACAGTATCAATTATTATAATAAATTCCATTTTTACATTACACATTTTCTTTGCAATAGGCGATTAATCTCGACTTGAAGCAATGACAGAGGTTACTAACTTCTTTAAACGAAGTCCCAAAGAACCTTATAGTAATGAACCTGTACAGAACAAAAATTAAACATGCACCATCATGACCTGGTCTTCACATTTCGTGAAAACTCCATGAATTAAATGCAATATAAAATGTTGTTGAAACTATATTTTTACCTTTCCTAAACTCACTAAATGAAGGAAAAGGACCATACATCTTTATATAGGGTGGAGCACAGTCCGATCTAAATCTGGTCGAAAATGTATGGAGCATGTTGAAAAACTTTATGTACTCATCCCTGAACGCAGCGATAGCACGTCTAAAAGATAAGACTGCAAAAAGTGGTAAAAACTTCAATTCCAATTCCTTTAATGACTGCACTAGTTCTTTCTGGTAAATTAGAAATTGAAACTTTTACCACTTTTTGCAGTCTTATCTTGCCATACTCTGTTAAACTTGGTGCAAGAAGAGGATGATTTCATATCAAAAATTATAATGAGCGGCGAAGCCCATTTCCACTTAAGTGGTTATATTAGCAAACAAAATTTGCGTTTCTGGGGCACAGAAAATCCACACGAAATGCAGGACGAGCCATTACATCCCCTCAAGTGACTATTTGGTGCGGCATTTGCCGTGAAAAAGTGATTGGCCCTTATTTTTTGAAGACATCGATAGCACCACCGTAACCGTAAATGGTGAGCGTTACAGGCAGATGCTAACCGAGTTTTTTTACCGCAAGTTGCTGCATTTGGTCTCGATCAGTCTCGATCATTGTTGGTTTTAACAGGACGAAGCCACCGCTCATACAGCTCGCTCAACGATGGAGGTTTTGAGACATCAATTTCCAGGTCGAGTGACCTCTCGTTTTGGATATTTGAACTGGCCGTCCAGATCGCCAGATCTGACAACACCAGACTTCCTCCTTTGAGACATTTTAAAATATCGCGTTTACTACAACAAACCACGAACCTTACAAGTTTTGAAAGCTAGCGTTGAAGAAGAAATCGCCAATTTGAAGCCAGATGTTTTGCGAGCAACCATTCAAAATACTGTAAAACGAGCTTATTTATGCATCAACTCGGGAGGTGGCCATTTGAGCGATATATATTTTTTTCCAATTAATGTCATCAGCTTTACACATTCAAATAAGCTCTTTATGAAAACAGAAATCTTTTATTTTCTTTTATAACAAAATGGCAGCCAGTTTAAATTATTACATTACTGTTGCGCCAAGCGGTTAAAATTAGAATTTTTCGGTTTAGCATCGTAAAAGCAGATAATTATATACAATTATTGTTAAATATTTTTAGAGTAAAGCAGATGCCTCTTAAAGCGCCAACTACTGTATTTTAACATAAAATGCATTATAAATAAAACTATCTATTTTTTTTAGTACTGAATTTGTTGATGGTTTGGCATCTCTATTCAATTATATTTATAATTAAAGTCTAATATATGTAATTATTTAATTAATTGCAGTTTTTATATAGTTCATAATTCAAATCGTATGAGGTCGCATTTCGATTCTATACCGAAATATTTTATATTTATTTTTATAATATATTTTATTTATGCTCTTTTTCTTAACGCCATAAATATTTATTCTTTTCTGATATGTGTTCCATAATTTAATTGAGTCACTTATATGTACCTAAATTTAGTATTTGATGTAAATCCCAAATCGCGTAATAAACAATTTTAGAATTCAAAACTACATAACTGTTTGTGACGTATTAAATCACAACAAAAGCATAAAGGCCTGACTTTACTTCGTTCATTTTCTTCTAATGAAATTACAAGTTAAAATTATAAGTACATTTTATTCTTTAAAAAATTATCTGTTCGCTAGTTGTAAGCGCCACCTTTTAGCTGAAAGCTAACAAATGAAACGTTCGTCCATCAAGCAGTTAATTCCTAAAATAAGAAAAGAATGTAGTTCCTCTATGTTACAGAAGATGGCGCGTCATGTGCTGAGGGAAGTTAGTATTACGTTTAATAATTTCCTTGTCATGCTTTTAAAAGACGATTCCTGTAAATATTTAAGATTGATTTGATTTTGAAATTTTATACGTGTATCATAGAGAGTACTTACTGCTTATATTGCATGAGTATCTATCTACTTTTCAAAATATTCTTATTGATACATAGACGTGTACATATATGCATATACGTAAATTAAGCTTAATTAGTTTAAATTCGCTATATGTAGATATTTTAAATTATGCAGAACTAATAAGAGAAAACTGCTTAAAACGAAGTCTAGCATTTTTGTTTAAATTAGGCACCGGTTGTTGATTGTCATGATGACATATATCAATTTCAAATCAAGATACCTACATATATCCATGTCTAACATTTAATAAATTATTTCGATTTGCTTCCTGAAACATAACGTTAAATTTTTTTTCAAATCTAGCTTCATACTATCGAATTCCCCTGTTAATGATTGTTACTAAGCATCGTATATAACAATTAGATTGAAAAGTGTCGTCAAATGAGATATGTTAAAATGCAGTTAAAGTTGATAGTCCGTACTAAGTCTGCAGAGTGCGCACTCATTGGCGACAATGATATACAATATATCGAAAGCGGTTGGATATACACGAAGTCGAGATTCATATGCGTATGGTATGTGTATGAATACCGGATGAGATTAATGATGGCGAATCGACGGCGTTCTTTGTTATGTTCGACGAGAGACTTAGATTTCATAACCGATTTTCGACATTAGAATACACTGGCACTATTATTAAATGTATTGTTTGCAGTATCAACATTTTACCCTACAGTATTTTTGGTGTAAAAGACATGTTAATAGTAAATAACATTAATTAAATGCACAACGTGATGTACCATATTATAAATTTCTATATGACTTATTTATCGAAGACAATGAAGAATTTCGAAACTTTTGTGGGAAATACGGTCCGGAATGGAGATTGCCATCAAAAGGTTAATTACAGTATAATTTTGCTCGGGTGAATACGATTATGGATCAAATAAAGAGTTAAAATATCAAAAAACGTGTCTAACGGATGCAAGAAAGAATAGTGTTTTAAATGTGTTAGTGCGCACTTTAAAAAGCGGTTAGATTTCCTTGGCTCTTCCTTTACGCAGTAGAATATTACAGGAGACAAACGCGGAAAGGATAGTAGAAACTATAAAGCATATCTTTAGGAAGTCCAATATATCGGCAACTCAACTTGTAATGTTGGTTACAAATGGGGGTTCGAATATGGTTAAAACTGGAAAGTTACTAAAACAATCTTATAGTTTCTATCAAAATAGTTTTTATTAAATCTCCAAAACGCATTCATGAGTTTAAACAGCCGGTATTGACGAGACGGAGAACGTGGCTTAAATCTGTTTCATATTAAGAGAAATTTTTACACATTATTAAACCTTGTAGCGTAAATTTAAATCCGCAAGATGCTCAAGCAATTTCAGTGACTGGTTTCAAATACCGAAATCCATAATCAAATAGAACGATTTTCCGATTATTCTATTCCTTTAGATACTATTTCCAAATTAGAGAATACTAAGCTGTTATTAAATGAAGCGCTAATATAGTATATTACCTCAAAGCCTCGTTAGGAAATCTAACAGATAGTATAGGAAGATTAACAAGCGATAAATTGTGTGCGGTTATAAATAAGAATCCCGATTTTCAAACTATAGTGCGTATAGACAGGAGTTTAACTGAAAATCAAGAGTGTGAATATGATGCGAGCGTCCTTTTTAAGTTTTCGAACATCATATCATTAGACGCAAAACGCTCCTTTTCCAAATCCACCAACATATTGTCACTTCGCTGTAGGAGTATGCACTGAAAGGCATACTAATGACACAATACTACAGCGAAATTTTGCGTCACTCTACATCATCAACAACAACAACAAAAAAAACTAAAGTACTAAGTAATTACATTTATTATTTTTAATATTGGTATAACTGAGCTGTACGCTGCTGCGAAAGCATTCTTTCCTATAGCCTTAGTAACAAAACAATGAATAATATACCGAAGAATGGAATGTACTTCCAGACTTAGTAAGAATTCTTACATCTAGGCTTTATGCCAATTAAAGAATGTTAAAAGGAATCATTCTATTATTAATAACACCCTATCAACTACATATGTTTCACCGATATCACGGATCGTCAGGTTGATTTGTGTTATTAATGAACATTAATGAGTTTGTTCTGTCGCGAGTAGTTTTCCGAGAATTCTTACTAATGAATAATATCATATCTCCCTCTCTCGACCAATACATTTATGTATTGGTCGAGAGAGGGAGATATGATATTATTCATTATTTTCTGTATCGAAAGATATGATAATACACTCTGAAGGAATTGTTCATTAATAACACAAATCAACCTGACGATCCGTGATATCGGTGAAACATATGTAGTTGATAGGGTGTTATTAATAATAGAATGATTCCTTTTAACATTCTTTAATTGGCATAAAGCCTAGATGTAAGTTTCTGTCTATTATACACTGGAAACATAGTCTCCGATATGTAAGATAGAAGCGTTCTTACTTTGTCGGTCAATACATTTATGTATTGGTCGAGAGAGGGAGATATGATATTATTCATTAGTAAGAATTCTCGGAAAACTACTCGCGACAGAACAAACTCACGACCCTACCCTGTAATCAATTCCGCGGGTAGTTTGTATATGATGAATGTCGTGTCCATAAATGATTGTATTTCATACCTGAATAGTAACTCAGCTTGGTTGACTAGATTTGGTAGAATCCCTCCGCTCCATCTAGCATCTAAGATAAAGATTTGAGGAATCGTCTAGGTATTCGATCAAGTGCGAGTGCGAATATGATGCGAACGTCCTTTTTAAATTCGCGAACATCACATTATTAGACGCAGAACGCTCCCTTTCCAAATACACTAACATATTTTCACCTTGGCGTAGGAGTATGACTGAGTCAGCAGTGAAAGGCATACTAGTGACACAATACTACAGCGAATCTTTGCGTCACCCTACATCAACAACAAAAACTAAAGTAGTAAGTTATTACATTTATTATTTTTAATAATGAAAGTAACTGAGACGTACGCTACTGTGAAAGAAAGACATTCGACTCCCCAAAATTCTTACAGAAAAGTGATTCGATTTTATTAAAAGAAATGATTGATTTAAAAAACTTATCAGATAGTCGTATTTGTGGGATAATAATATATCCTTTATTTTTAAAACTAATTCTTTATTTAAAGGTTTACCTTAATAAAGATCAGTTTGAACAAATTCGACAACGCATAACGAAACATATGTTTCTCTACATCTAGATTACATTATTTAGATCCTAAATTTATTTTTTTTATGTTAATCGATATTAGATTTTTAATGTTGCGCTAAACTTCCGACCTCAGACCCTTCTCCTTCTCAAACGATGGTCAAAATTAAATTTCAAAGTTCGCGTTTTAAATTAAGTTTTAAATATCACGCACAAATTTGAGTCGCACTTTAGTAACTTTGGGACTTTAATCGTAACAATCTTGATATCCCCGGTGCTTATAGGTTTCCATGCTCGTGAAATTGCCTATACATTAAGGAAATAATGGGTTGGATTGACAATTGTGTTATTAAACAGAAGCGTTGTGTTAAGATGCTGTGTATAGATGAGTCTGCAGTAAATGAGTCTGCACTTATTGACAAATTAAAGCAAAAAAATTAACGAAGAGTATTCTGGTTTAGCTAAGAAGAGAATCGTTTTCCACCAAGACAATGCACTATCCCATAACAAGTATCGTTGCTGTGGACAAAATGAACAAATTAGGTTTTGATTTGTCACCTTATTCTCTGGATTTATCGTCTTTGTGTTACCACCTTTTTCCAAGTCTAAAAATACCTTGCAGGTCAGAAATTTTCAACAGACAAAAATGTTAAAGTTACTATGGATGCTTATTTTAACGAACGAGAGTGTTCTGAATTTTATCAAGGCATCATTGATTCAAATAGTAATAATAATAATAATAATAATAGGAAGTTTATCTTCCAACAGGTTCGAATTTAATTGTAAGGCAATAATTAGCGACACTATAGGTACAAATATAAAAAATTTTTAAAATAATTAGTCTAACGGAACTAGTTAATTACATTTTTTGGCGATACAACTCTCCGTAAGCAATTAGGTATAGATGTTCTACAATCTCTTTTGGATTGAAGACCGGGGACATTTAAAGGTATTTTTTGTAAGACTGGACTTGTCTTGACAGTCTATAATGTTGTCAATGATGTTCAACAGAAAACTCACACAGAAAAGTTCTTGTCGGAAAAGCAACGCAGCTATATGCCGACTCACAGATAATGTAGCCCCTCACAGGATAAATACTATCCACTTTGAAGGAAGAAAACTTGAGAAATTTTGTGCGAATGCGGTCCAACGCAACTGCGGAACCATCACATGCACGCAATGGGTACCACATTTGGGGCGCATATTCAAGCTTACTTAGAGCAAAGGCATTTTAGTAAGTTAATATCGTTAAAATAAAGCGAAAGTCGCTTAATAAAATTAAGTGACCTAAACGCATCAGAACAAATACATTTCATATATGATTTAAAGGTAAATTTAGAATTAAAGAAGATGGCAAGATTCTCTGATTTTCTCAACAGAAGATTATCACTAACATTACATGCATAGTTAATGGAGAAAAAGCACGTGTATAGGAAACAATGATATATTTGTCAATGTTAAAACAACTACACAAATTAACCAACCTATTCAGATTATCCTGAAGACGAAGACATTACTAAGTGTCTTGTTTTAAATTTGAATATCGTAGCAATAGTACCACATTGTAAGTACAGCATAGGCAAAGACTGGACAAGCAAAAGATATTAGTAAGTCATTAATAAATAAATTAAAATAATGAAGAACCGAGAGAAACCTTGTAGGATAACTAGCTGGGAGAAATTCATCCGAAGAAAAACCATTGCAGAAAATATAACATCTGCGATCATATAAGTAGAATTTTAAGTCCGAAGATGAAGGAAAAAATTTAAACTAAATCAACTTATATAGCAGAATATCATATTTTATGGTGCCAAAAGCGCATAAAAGATCGGTATATGTAATATCGATCTGTCCCTTCCTATCCGCCAACTTCTTGAGAAAAGAAAGCTAAATCTGTAATAGTTGAACATCTACGTATAAATTCATGCTGGCTTATTCATCAAAATAAACAAATATTTGAAAAAATAATATCGTAGAATAATTTTTCATACACTGTCATACACATCATCATTACTAACTTAACATACTACTAACTAAGTACCGACCAAAGTAGGTCAGTAATTAGTAATGATGATAATCACTTTTTCTGAAAACGGGATATTTTCAGGCACTTCCAGCTTAATAGGAAAATGTTAGTTTTAATAAATGTATAGAAGTGACAGGGGTTATTTTATAATAATAATAATAATCTTTTATGCCCAACAGTTACATAGACTATTTACAGGACATAATGCATCAATAAAATTAAAATTGAAACAAAACTAGGTGCTACAGGTACTACAAATAAAAATAAGAATTCAATTAACAAAAAAAAAATATATACACACTTATAGTAATGTAATCCGTCATATAAAAAAAAACTGAACTAACAATAATAGATTCAAATTATCGAAAGGGATCCTCGTATAATGCATTAGCATTTCTGAACATATGTACCAATGGAGCCTTGTAGAGAACATTGGTTCTTGCCCTAGCCATTGAGAAGGTTGCCGATGATCTAGTGTCAAAACCATGCATGAGGAAATCAACCTGGGACAACAGCACAGAAGAATTAATAAAATTATTTATTAATTTAAAAAGGAGACCGCCACTAGCTTTCTACCTGCGTATAGCAAGAGAATCAAAATTATGCCTAGCAAGCAGACCCTCATACGTCGAACCAAAGGCAGGATATTGACCATCAATCCTGTAGGATAGGAACCTCTTTTGAACACTCTCCAGGAGTAACTGCTGGTAATGGTAAAGCGGGTGCCATACAACTGAAGCATATTCATTTATTTTGAGAAA
Source organism: Dermolepida albohirtum (assembly GCA_031893035.1). NCBI lineage: Eukaryota > Metazoa > Arthropoda > Insecta > Coleoptera > Scarabaeidae > Dermolepida > Dermolepida albohirtum. The sequence goes on along the minus strand of JAVIWB010001998.1, from coordinate 157,913 downwards.
TAAACGCAATTTCAAACAATAAATTTCTTTCCTTTGTTTTTATTCTAGGTATTTTTCAACCTAACCTCGTACATACAAATAATTGTATATTAAAGAACTATATCGTAATAACTGTCCGTATTTTAAATATTTTTAAAATCAATAATTACGTACTATTAAGTAGCACTTCCATAATTAATACAATTTTTTGAATATTTTTTAAGAAATATTTATCCATCTGGTTTTTTTTTATTGGCCATGCATCTTTTGACTCACTTCTTTAAAATTCAATTGTACTTCCTGACTATAGTAAATAACCTTTGATTTCTATTAAATTCCAATGTCCAGTACCTACGTACATAAAAAGTTGATTAGTAATCCGGAATTTGTTAAAAAATGTACGACTAGCCATTAAACATCTTATTAGATAAGATATTTCATTCACAAATTCAATTTCATTCATAAAATTTTACCACAATTGTAAGTACTTATATAATGACCTTTGGATTCAACGTGATAATTAATCAATGAACGGACATTATATTATGAATGTCAATGTTATTTTAAATATTGAGATGAAGATAACTTGAAATGTCCGTTGACAAAAAAAGGTCATTGAAATTCATTCATAAATAAGTGATAAACCTACGCATTAATTTTAATTGATTTAAGTTTATTAAAGAAAATGTTAATAAAGTAATTAAATAAATAAACACTACCAAATATTGAGACTAAAATACACAAGTATTTCAAGATAACAGTGATAATAGTGTTTTCAGATATATTCACTTTGATTTGCAAAAAAATTCTTTTAAAATGTTTCTTGCAATTACAAGACTTAGCTTCGACTCGCTAAGAATTTTACATTACATCTCAAAGGTCTAGTCCAGTTCTGGAGATTTCGACGAAGAACATAATAACCCACATGATTACAAACTAGTAACTAGCTTAGAAGTAATTCGCAGTTGGCATCTGAATATTAACTTCGAAATGTAATAATAAAGAAGTTGGTATTAGATATGTGCAGAACATGCTCCATAATTAAGAGAACTATAGAACAACATGGAGGATATAATACACAAACAGATGTAATAAGGATATCAACAAGATGAAACATAAAAATATCGTGGCATAACCCAAAATCCTTTAATTAATCAGGTATTAAGTAAAACACTTTCAAGAAAATTTGTGAAAACTTTAGTAGTCAGTTAAACGCTAAATGTAATTAACACATATATAATCCACTTCAATTAAAGCTACAAAATATTTCATTAAAATTATTATAATAAATATTTGCATATTTTACACAAGTGTTCATCAAAATTCTATTATTTTATAATAATATATTATCTTTTTAGTTTTATATCTATTTTTTTAAAATCAATAGTGTTCGTGTTGTACAAGAAAGTCATTACTGGTTTTTATAACAGATATCGCTGGTCTTAAGCATGTAATGTTATGATTACATATGTCATTTTATTCTACTGACATCAAACGTCAAAGCCATACATGTTACATTTTACGAAAGTAACACTGAAATAAATTTATACCTCTTTGAAAATATCAAGTTTCGTGCCTGAAAATGTGCATTTGCGACACGCATTACTTCTCCTATTTAATCAAAAGAAAAGAGACGCTGAAAGTCCAACTATAAAAACATGTGAGACGTGGTTTCAACAATTCAAAAGTGATGATTTCGATGTGCAAAACAAAGAACCGGTAAACCGAAAAATTTCGAGGATGCGAAACTGCAGGAGTTATTGGATGAAGACCAAACCCAAACTCGAAAACAATTGGCAGAAGGGTTAAATATGGCACAAGAAACGATTAGCGACCAATTAGGAGCAATGGGAAAAATCCAAAAGGTGGGAAAATGGGTGCCCCATCAATTGAATGACAGGCAAATGGAAAATCGGAAAATCGTCTGTGAAATGGTGTTTCAAAGATATGAATGAAAGTAATTTCTGCATCGAATAGTGACGAGAGATGAAAAATGAATTTATTTAGAAAACCCTAAGCGCCAAAAATCATGGTTATCACCTGGCGAAACCGGTCCGTCAGCTCCAAGGCCAAATCATTTTGGTCGCAATACAGTGTTCTGTATTTGGTGGAATCAGAGTGGCGTGGTATTTTACGAATTGTTGAAACCTGGTAAAACAGTTAATACTGATCGCTACCGACAACAAATTATCAATTTGAACGCATTTATAAAAAAAACGTCCAGGCCCGAAGACACGGTAAAATGATTTTACAGCACGATAACGCGCCAGCTCATACAGCAGAAGCCTTCAAGGAAGCTTTGAAAGCACTTGGATGGGACATAATATCACACCCACCTTTTTCTCCAGACCTAGCCCCGTCGGACTATCACCTTTTCGCATTAGTAGGACACTCACAAGTTAGAAAATGGCTCAATGAATGATTTTTCTTAAAGAACAAACAGTTTTTTTTTGGGATGAATCCATAAAGTCCTTGAAAGATAGGCAAGATATATGGAATCAAAGGGCTAATACTTTGAATAAATACATTTTTCCATTTTGTTGAAAATTATATAGTTTTTCACTTAAAAACCGGTTATGACTTTCCGGTATACCTGTATGTATTCTTGAGTGGACTATATTTTAATTGTTTCACCGACAACATTGGTTATAATAAAGAACTATAGTTGTTTATGTTTACTATAGTGCATAAGTTCGATATCATATCTTTAGAAAGCGCTTGTTACATTGAAATTGTCTTATCTCTGCATACTAGGTACGCGTTTACTATTCGTTGGTTGTTAAAGCAACGTTAAAAACAACAATTCAAATACGCAAAAAAACATGAAGAAAGACTTGGATGTTGTACGGCTTTTGCGAGTAGCTACATTTTAGTCAGCGTCTTGCTTGATAAGCATATGTCTATGCAAAATTTTGGGCTATCAGAATTAATTATATCCCGATAATCTTAATCAAAATCTTTAGATTCTCGAACTTTTCTCTTTACTGTTGGACTGAAAATAAATCACTTATGTTGGGTATCACTAAAATTATATGAAAAATTAAATACACGCATTATCGAATCTTATACAGTTTAGTGACTGTAATTTCATATTTAATCCATAACTACAATTTACATAAATTATAATAATCGCTCAAAAATTGAATTTTCCTAGACTTAGAAGAATTCATTTATTAATAATGTTTAATTTATAATCAATAACCACAGTAATATATTAAAACGAAATTCCAAACAGATTCAGTATTTCAATAATTATAAAAGAAAAGGTAAAAAAGAAATAAAATGCTATATGTAGATGTATTACAGTAATTACTTCGTTTAATAATAGGGCGCACAGTTACTGTTATGTGAGAAATTGATTATAACTTCTCGCTTCCATACCAAGACATATCCCATCTAACAATCATTGATTTATGTATTAAATATGTTAATGGTGTAAATTTAATGAATACTTATAGCGCATAGCAATCTGTATACCTGTGAGATAATATTTTCATAATGACTATTTTCATATTTCAAAACAACACATAAATTTCTGAACGGTAATGCTTATAATAACGTATTTGAATAGGATGAGTGTTTTTGAAAGGATCCGCCGTCGCGTTCATAAATCAAAAAGCTGCATTGCAGCTGAGTTATTAAAAAATAGGTGTATAAATAAATACCATATTACATCATATTGTAAACTGCAAATGTTATATTTATGGGAGGATAATTAGTGAGTTTTAGATAGCCTCAAAAAGCTAAATCTAATATAAAATTTATATAGTTTCACATAAAGTTTGAATGAAAGATTTTTGTGTTTTAAATATACAATATTAATAATGATAACAATAACAATAGTAACAATCATAATAATATTAAAAATAATTACAATAATATTTAACAAGAAATAAAACCACGTAATATGAGGGTGGCCGTTTATATTTCGGGGACTGACAACACTGTTAGTGTTGCCTCCGATCTGTTCAAGAAGTTTGTCATTTTTGACTATATATTTACCTTGACAATTTTATTATCCGGTCGCTATTTCTATTGTTGACAGAAACTTGAAAATTGTATGTCAGCGAAAAAATGGAATTAACTCGCGAACATTTTCGTACAATTATTTTTCATAACTTTCAGGGTGGATTATTTCAATAAGAATGCATCGACGAGCTGAATTCTTTATATGGTGATGAAGCACCATCGAAAACTACAGTATATCGTTGGTATAGTGAATTCGAACTTGGACGACGTTCTTTGGATAATGAATTTCGTGAAGGTCGTCCCACAAATGTTGTTGGGTCGGAAAACATTACTGCAGTGTCTAAATTGATAATGCAAGACCGCCATGTGAGATACCGTGAGATCGAGACATCTCTGGGTATTAGTAACACCAGAGTGCATAAGATCCTGCATGAACATTTAGCCGTTAAGAAGCTATGTTCACGTTGGGTACCAAATAATTTGACAGCCGCTCAAAATATGCTCAAAAAATATAATGGAGGTGCATCGAAGAACATTTATAAAGTCGTCATAGGTGATGAATCTTGGACCTATGAGCCCGATAGTAAACAGCAGTCTGTGTGGGTATCTAACAAACAAAAGTTGTTCGCCCTCGAAGCACATCAAAACAAATGGTCGCCTGTTTTTTCGGAAAAACGTTGCAACAAGAAAAAAATCAACATTTGACAATAAATCCGGCAAAATACTAGTAACAACGTTCAGCATAAATAGAGTGCTAATAATCTTTCTCGTTTCAGCGAGTGAAACGATGTCATATCGCTCAAGCAATTCGTTACAATCAGTTTCACGCACAGAATAACGCCCGTGCCATTTAAAGGAAAATTTACGTTGGTTTGGCTCTTTCCACCAAACCATTTTCTCAAGTTTGGGAACAAAAAAAAACACAGATCTGTTGAATATCATAGATGAAGCAGCAACTTCCACAAATTTAGCAGTTACTATAGCGGATAAACGAAACCGATGGAGAAAAATAATTGTCTGAATAAATGCAGTTAATTTTTATTCAATTCGCCATCGAAACGTATCAGCACATCAGCATAATATTGTCCAGTTATTGTACTTCCCTTCTATACATTGTCGATGAAGATTACGCCTTTGGAACCACAAGAAATCGTGACCATAATCTTATTAACCGAAAATATCTTGTCTTTGGAGTCTAGCGATGTATGAAACAGAAGATAAAGTACTAGTAGTACAGTACAATCCGAGCATTGATGTAAATTACAGACAGGAGATTAATGGAGATGTTATTATCATCAATTGGTAACAGAAAGCAGTTCTTTACTTCGGTAGCGACCACGTAATCTACATTTTACTCGAAGATGATTACGATCCAACAACAGGATCACATATTGGAAACATCACAGACGAGTTTGAAGATCGTGCTGTGAAAACAGGGACCTGAAATGCAAGGCTACGCCGGATTTTCACCATTAATGAATATTGATCTAGAGCAGGTATGGGCAACCTTTGACATGTTTTATACGTTTGCGGGCCGCGTTTAAAAGTAGTGCATTTTAAAGTAGTGTTTTACAGTAGTGTTCATAATTTTTAGCGATAGATATCAGACATGAAATAATACGACAATGTTTCGCGGGCTAGATCAAATCTAACAACGGGCCGGTTGTTTTCCATATAGTTATGATATAGAGGATACGTGGTTTCAACAGGATTGCGCTACACCTCACTTTGCAAACGAATCAATTGATTTATTGAGAGAAAAACTTCCTGGACGTGTAATCTCAAGAAACGGTGATGTTAATTGGCCACCAAGATCATGTGATTTGACACCGTTAGACTATTTTCTGTGGGGTTATGTGAAAAGTCAGGTTTATAAAAACAATCCACAATCAATTCCTGCTTTGAAAGATGAAATTATTCGTGTCATTGGTGAGATAGAGCCTCAATTATGTCAAAATGTCATTGAATATTTTAACAAGGGAGTGGACGTCTGTGGAGCTGCAAGAGGAGACCATTTGGCAGATATTATTTTTCGCATATAAATGTCATAACTGATACTTCAATTACTAATAAAAGTTTTTGAAAGTGAATGCAAATTATGTGTTTTATTTGTTCATTAAAAAAAAACGCGAAATTTGAAACTCCCTTTATTTCATTGAAAGGTCAAATCAGTCTCGTATGAAAGAATATGTGCAATTCTCTTAGCATACTGTATATTTACAGTGAATAAACTTCATATAAAGATTGATTATAATATATTATAACATGTTTCGCTCAAAAGCCTTAAATTACACACCAGAAAATCACGGCATTAAACGGAAAAAGAAGCAATCTAGAAGTGACGAAACAGCAATTTTTTAAGCCATAAAAAGGTATCAAGTAATGGCGGTGCCTTGTAATAGATAACTGATTAAAATATATAAACTGCAAATTTACCGTAGGTGCAGGGCGGAGATTGGCAAAAAATCTCATTTCGTACTTTTACACTCTCATCACCGTCAGAATGTGTGTGCGTATATATACGTACGTGTAATTAAATATATTACTTTAATGGTCGCCTTAATGCGTCTAAAAAAATATTCAATGTAACACTTAGTTTAAAATTACAAAAAATAATTATAGAGATAACGAAAAGAGCCTTAAACACAACACCTAACACACTTATTTAAACAGATGTGCTGTTATTTAAACCCTTCGAATAGATTTTAGCTCACGTAAGCTGAGGTTCTCATCTTTCAACTTCTGTCTGGAAGATGATGCGATACGGACGTTTAAAAAAATTAAGAAAAGCCCAACAATAAACAAGATCCACGAACGAGTTATGAGACTTATATGTTGCTACATGTTGTAAACTCTACGTGATTTTACATAGATGGCGCTAAATTGATACCGTGACCATCAAATTATGTTTCATTGGAGACGAAAACTATTAGTTATACACATTTTCAATCTTGCTATAAAACACTTTATAAAATTAAAAAAAAGACGTACAATTTGGAATTTTAATCGTAATAGCAGCATTTGAAAATAAACGGCATTTATACTGGGTACTTATGATCGAAATACTGATATCGCATTTCTTTTTATAGAACGTTTAATTAAATATTTTTAAGATGTAACGACTTAATTTAAAAAGTTTCTTCGTGGCATATAGAAACATTTTTATTTGGATAATTATGTCAATTCTGTTTCTGGTGGTTACAAAATAGGTGTTTTGCTCTTGAAATTATTCAAGATTGAGCAAGCTTTAATATCAAACAAAACAGCGGTTCTCAACCTGTTGTGTCACAACACGTCGGTGTGTCGCGAATGGAGCTATATTGGTCGAGCAATTTATAATTTAGTTCGGTTGTATCCAACAGCATTCACTGTAACTATTTATTATTACTAGAGTGATCACATTTACCTGCGAACCAGGTTTGTAATACGTACGTACGTACCATTCGTTTAAAGAATGGTACAATACAAATTAACCTACAACTTAAACTGAATAAGTATATAATATTTTGTGATAATGCTGTAAAATTAACATACTTAAGCTATACTATTGTTGAAAGAACCGGAAAGCTTTTAATTTAGTTTCATAACTAGAACGCTGTATGCACTTATAATTATTAACAATTTTAATCATTAAGGTTGATATATAACCCTTTTCCACATTAACTTTTGTAATTCCGTATACGCATTTCGACAACCAAGCTATCATCGTCAGCAGACAATTGCAAAGTGTCGCACCTGGTAAACCACGGCGAAAAATACCTGTACGAAAACAAACTCCGTACGCGATCCATACCGTTGAGAACCAAGATGCACACTGTGTGTTCGTTTCACAAGATTTTTAAAACTGTTTTGCTTAAACTAGGATGAACGATATTGAAAGGGAACACGGACACGACCAATAAGTACCTGCATGTGATTTATTATAGTATTCCTCCTTCTCTGACATCAGGCAGACCGAAAAGGGAAGACTGAATCAGGCCAGTGTCACTGTTCACCACATGGCTTTTATTCTTTAAAATGTACATGCTTTCATAAGTGTCTAATTCTCGATAATTACACACGTTCTTTATCAAATGTAAACAATCCATGTTAACACTATGCAGGTACTTATCGCTCGTGTCCGTGTCCCTTTTTCAATGTTGTTCATCCTAGTTTAAGTAAAACAATTTTAAAAATCTTGTGAAACGAACATACAGGGTACATCTCGGTTCTCAACGGTATGGATCGCGTACGGAGTTTGTTTTCGTACAGGTATTTTTCGCCGTGGTTTACCAGGTGCGACACTTTGCAATTGTCTGCTGACGATGACAGCTTGGTTGTCGAAATGCGTATACAGAATTACAAAAGTTAATGTGGAAAGGGGTTATATATTAACCTTACTGATTAAGTTAATCAACCACAGGCTCCATCAAATTCAACATTAAGAATTTTATTATACATTATCGCAAAGTAATATGAACACTTACTTTTTCATGTTTATTTATTCATTACTTAGTAATTTCAATACTGCTTAATGTGTCATCACTATCGATGAATTCAGATTCGATAGTCCACCATATTGTTCTTGAAGAATCTCTGATTTTAGAAAGAAGTTATATTATATTGACAGTCTTCCGGTCAATGAGGAAACCTATCTTCTGTTTTTCCAAATAAGCTCATCAGCTCGTGAAATCATTAACTGCTGTATCGAATCTTGCAACATGAAACAAATTTGACTCCTGTTACACCAATCAAATATGGAGCTTCTTGAGTGACATTCTTCACCAAACTGTGTTCGCGATCGATGATAAATATTGGCAGTTTCTTTATGTTCATTGCATCAAAATTAAGAGCAAATTTATGTGCGACAGTAACAGGTATATCATCCGACATAATGTTTGATACAGTTGTCTTTATTTTTATGAATAAAACAAACTGCTATTCATAGGCCACATGACAAATTTTCAAAACTTGTTTTCTTTTAACCAAGATGGCCTAAGTTTTAAAGGGGGAATCGAATGGTATAATCAAAAATAGAAATCTCTCTTTAATACATAAAAGTTGTAACGAAATTTACAGTTACTTGCAAAACTCTCTTTGATTCGGCAATTTATTTGCAAAACTAGTCCTTGCGTACTCAGTCTTGTTTCTATGAAATTATTAAGTGAAATTTTACACTTTTATTAATTTCTCTGTTTGAGGTAACACTGGAAAGAATGTTAAATGGCAACAAGGGTACTATCGATGGTCTGTTAACTAAGCACTATAGAGAAAACTAGCCTTCCAAGATTAAGCTTTTACAAGACTCAACTACAGAAGGATCCTGTTGTACACCAGAAGTATAAAATTCTCGAAAGACGTGAGGATTAATGTGACAAAATTTTTGTCTAATATTAGTTTAGAAAAATTTTTATGCAATTATTATGTTAAATTACATTTTCTAAATAAAACTTTCTTTTGGAAAACTGATTATATGCAAATAATGTATCCTTTTCGTCAGAAGCGTTTAATATTTTGGATTTCAGACAACTTCAACTGCCATCGGCAAATACTAAATTGTGCATGGTTTAGGTGCCAGACGTATCTTTCCATTTCCCGAAAATTGCAATTAAAAAAAATGGCTGGACATGCATACAATGGTATCAGAAAAGTTTTACGTAAATTGAGGAATCTGGTCGGCGCACTGCAGACGTGCGTAATAGTCGGAAAATAAAAGAAATAGTGATATATAATATATGCAACGTGAAACATTTTTTTAAGCAGCGGTTTCAGTTCACAAACAGAAGAAGATCGGCTAAATATTTGAAACATCAAATATGTTTCCACAATTGATTCAGATAATCTAGTTCGCCGTAAGGAAAAAATATTCTTATATGATGAATACGACCGTTTGACATCTAGTAATGTAATATTTGCATAAACATAATCAAGGTTTTTTATTTTGCAATTCCGATTTAATTCTATTTTGAATACGTTTGCGAGCAAATTGTACAAAATTTTGTAATATTTTCGAACTAATTTCTAGTGTGCGTATTTATTCCAGAATTAGTAAAATGATTCGCACACTATTAGTGTTGAACATAAATCGAATAGAAATTATTCATTCGATCGCATGCCAGTTTTTTTTTGTATGTCCCACTATCCACGTGTTTTTCGCAGTCATATTTCATCCGGCACATAAGCGGTCTATCGTGAACTATGCATTTCACTTTTGGGCCATCGTCTATTAATTCCGGAAATTTGCACATAAGCTTTTCTTCTGTAACATATAGTGGTCGGTTTTGTGACTTACGTAACCCCAACATAATTCTATACAACGTATAAAACTCCATAATACAAGTGAACTCTGAAAGAAGATGCCCACAAGAAGTTAAAAAGTTCAGATCTCCCTTCATATCAAGAGATCTGAAATCACCTAATCTAATGTTACATTTATTTAAAAAAATATTTCTTTTTAATGACATTGACTAAATTTTACGACATATTATTAAAATTTTAGTGCATAAACATAATCAGAGTTTTCTATTTTGCAATTCCGAATTAATTCTATCTTTAATACATTCGCGAGCAAATGGCAGAACATTTTGTAATATTTTCGAACCAATTTCCAGTGTGCGTATTTATTCCAGAATTAGTAAAATGATTCACCATCTAATAAACGAAACGGTAATTCGCACACTGTTAGTGTTGAACATAAATCGAATAGAGATTATTCATTCGATCGCATGCCAGTTTTTTTTGTGTTGCCCACTATCCACGTGTATTTTGCAGTCATATTCCATCCGACACATAAACGGTCTATCGCAAACTATGCATTTCACTTTTGGGCCATCATCTATTAATTCCGGAAATTGACTCATAAACTTTTCTTCTGTGACATATAATGGTCGGTTTTGTGACGTACCTAAACTACAACCAATTCAATTTGGCCAGTCAAGCGGCACGATCGTTTTAAAAGATACACTCCGAGAAAAAATTTTGGGGCACTTAATTCGAAAGTTTGACATGTGGATGTGAGGTTATGACTGAAGCCTATTAGATTATACAACAAATTAACGTATAAACTCAAACAACAAATAGATCAAAATAGATATGATATTGTACTTGACTGTACTTCAGCGGAATATATGGGTTAAAGAGGTGAGAGTTAAAGAGTTTCGCGTATTAGTTCACATTTTTTCCGCCGCCAAATAAAGTTGGTCGCACTATAACACCAACATAGTTCTATACAACGTTTAAAACTCCACAAAACCAGTCAACTCTGAAAGGAAGATGCGTACAAGAATTAGAAAAGTTCAGGTCAAATTTGTACTCCCTTCATAACAAGAGATCTGAAATGACCTAATATAATGTTACATTTACTTATTAAAGTACTTCTTTTTAATGACACTGTTGACTAAATTTTACAGCATATCAATATTTGAATAAATTAGGAATGATAATGTAGTATCTAGAAAATTAGAGATAGAATAATTAACATTATTTGATAGAATTTTTCTTTTCTCCTGCAAGAAAATAAAAACAAATATTTAAGTTTTAAATTAGGTGAAAGCAAACTATGATTTAAAATCACACAAAATCAACTAATTCGTTAATTTGTAGACACAGGGACCTATAAAGCTTGTTTCGGATAATATATGGTCACTAATAAAAATGTTAAATATACATATTTCCAATACATTGAACTATCCTATTTCATTGATATACGATACATTGTCACATCATTCTTGTAACTTAATACTGTCAAAAATGAAATTTATTTTATTTACTAATTCGACAAAAGCCAGACAAATTCAATGAATAGATACAATAAAATTATAGGCAGGTCCTATTAATAAAGAAAAGGTGTTGGGTAAATTTTAAACTAAGACATTGAAAGAATGCGTCAACTATTATAAAGTTCCGCTCTGAAATTACATATTGATTAATAACAAATCTTTCGTTGCTCCGAATATTAATTTTCGAATTAAATACTTCAATATCTACACTTTGCATATACATTTCGAATTTGTTACCATGAATAATATGTAGCATTCAAGGGATTTAAGTAATTCCTTCAAGCAATTGAAATACTCATAATTATAGATATTTCAATTTAAAAATTGCTTGGGGTTAATACAATAGTTTAATAGAAAGCGAGAGAAACACGGACACCTATGCAACTAGATAGTATTGCCAACAGTACCATAACTATAGTAATTTTACGATAACTACAACTTTGTATTTCAATTTCAAAGTGGATATAACACGTACTGTTATGCTATAATACGTTAACGATCTAAATCACAAGTTTTGCTCTATTCCATATTTTTAGGTAGGGCCGTAATGATACCGAAACAGCATTTGTATGTTTCATTAAAAAAAAAAGAAGCAGCATGGTGTGCATTGTGGGGGTAATTCAAACAACGTATGAGTTTGTTTTCATTTTTGACCTGATAATAAAAATTTCCAAACAACTGCATTATCGATCTAGCCGTTTGGAAAATAATAAAAATAAAATGTATAAGATGGGTCTTTGATATGTAAAAGAAAACGAGTATTTTTAGCGAAATCATCCGATATTTATTTAATTGTAAAGAGGAGGGTATGCCATTAATAATGGAAAACAATATCAGCCAAATGGCGGCCACGGCTACGTTTGCAGGACCATATTTTTTCATGAAATTTTTCATCACCAATTCGAACATTTACGGCTGCATGTCCTCGATGACTTCACGAATTCCATCTTTGAGGTCTTGAATCGATTGTAGGCCATTGAGATAGACCTTATCTTTCACGTAGCCCCAGAGAAAAAAGTCTAAAGGTGTTAAATCATAAGATCTCGGTGGCCAATTGTGATCGCCTCTTCGAGAAATCACACGATCAGAAAACTTTTCAGGCAAAAGAGCGATGGTCTGGCACGTAGCGCCGTCTCGTTGAAAATAAACATCGTCCACATCTTCCAATTCCAATTTCGGCCATACAAAATCATTAATCATCGTTCGATAGCGCAATCCATTCACCGTAACCGTTGCTCCAGACTCATTTTCGAAAAAGTAAGGTCCAATGACCCCGCCAGACCAAAAACCGTAGCAAACAGTCACACATTGAGGATAGAGAGGCTTTTCAACAGTAATTCTTGGGTTTTTCGAGCCCCAAATGCGACAATCCTGCTTGTTAACGTAACTTCCGAGGTGAAAATAGGCATCATCACTATTTTTCTATAAAATTCCGGATCAGTTTGATGCATTTCAAGGATCCAATCAGCAAAGACACGACGTTGTCGATGGTCGGTAGGGGTGAGTTCTTGTGTTAACTGAACTCTAAAAGCCTTAGGACTTAAGTCTTTATGCAAAATACGGTGTAATGTCGTTTGTGGAGTGCCCATTTCCAAAGATCGACGAGAAATGGACAAACCTAGGTTTTCTCAACAATGTGGACTACAACAGCAATATTCTCAGTTCTTCTTCAGCGACGTGCACGAGTTCGACTCTCCAGATCACCAACTTGTCCCAACAGCTCAAATTTTTCCACCAGTTTCACAATTGCTGGCCGAGAAGGTGCTTCACGACGACCCAAAAATGCTTTAGTTTTGCGAACTGTGACCGCGAAATTTTCACCATTTTTGTAGTGAATTTTAAGAATTTCAATGCGTTGTTGAAGCGTATATCGTTCCATTTTTGTTAATGGCGTAGCTTTTACTTGTCATCTGTCAAGTAGTTACATGTTGAACCATGACAACTGTTAAAATGGCGGGCTCTTGAAAATGAAATGTCTTATCGGAACACCTTTTATTTAGTTCACTCCGCAAAATAGCGAAGAATTAGAGAACGTGAGGGATGAACTTTCACACTGCATTACTATTGAATATTTAATTTTGTTAATGTAATTTTAATATTTAATATTTTAAGTAAAAGTTTCAGCGACATACCTTTTGATCGTTTTAAGTTGGTGCCAGTTTGGAATGCTTGATGAAAATGTACGAGTATTAATATACGTGGGCAAGGTGAAAAGTTCTCGGTCTGACAATGAAAGACTGCGATTTAAATTTAAAAAATGATTTTATTCTTCTACATAGTCTCCCTTGAGTTCAACACACTTGGTCCTGCGTTTTTCTAACTTCAATATTCCTTCCCGGAAGTGAGAGTCTGGAAGGCTGTCAAAATATTCTTCTACGGTCCTTTCAACTTGTTCGTTGGATGTGAATCGCTTTCCGGAAACAAATTTTTTCAAATTTTGGAATAGATGGAAGTCTGAGAATAGGCAGGATGGCCGAGCAAATCGTACCCCAAATCCCGCAACTTTCCCATCGCCAACGCACTCTTGAGTGCGGGTGCGTTGTCCTGATGAAAAATGATTTTTTTCTTCTTCAAACCAGGCCTCTTCTCGCGAATTTTGGCATCCAGCTGGTCAAGAAGGTTAGAGTAATATGCGCCTGTAATTGTTCTGCCTTTTTCAAGGTAATCAATTAACAAGATTTCTTTTGCATCCCAAAACACGCTGGTCATGACTTTTCCGGCAGATGCGATCGACTTCGCTTTCTTTGGCGCTGAATCACCGGCTTCCACCCACTGCATCGACTGCTGTTTCGTTTCTGGCGTGTAGTGATGGACCCATGTCTCATCCATGGTGACAAATTGCCGCACAAAATCGGTCGGATTCTTGTTAAATCAGTCCAAAGAATGCTTCGAAAATCGTTTGCGCATTTGCTTTTGATCGACATTCAGCAAATGCGGCACCCATCTTGCGCAGAGCTTTCTCATCTCTAATTCTTTGTGCAAAATGTTTCGCACCCTTTCTTACGATATCCCCACAGCCTCAGCTATCTCACTCACTTTTCCTCGCCTTTCGTCTATCACAATATCATGTACTTTTTCGATGATTTCTGGTTTGGTGCAGTTTTTGGCCGTCCTTCACGTGGGTCATCTTCGAGGGACGTACGGCCAGGTTTAAATTCAGCTGCCCACTTTTTAACGGTTGGCATCGAAGGAGCAGAGTCCCCGTACACTTTTGTCAACTTCGGATGAATTTCCATATGGGTTAAACCATCCAAAACAAAGAATTTTATAACAGCACGATATTCAAGTTTATCCATTTAAAAAAATAACACGCACGACGTCTACTACAAAAATTCTTGCAAGCAAACTACTTGAGAGAACAAGTTGAAAGTTTTCATATGAACTAAAGACACATGCAGCCACGCAGAAAACATACATTTCTGTTAATTGTAATCTCTGTGTCAGGCCGAGAACTTTTCACCTTGCCCACGTGTTTACTACCAAATAAAACAAACTACTACATTTCATAATTTTTAAGTTTAATTTTGTAAACGAAAAATTTTTTGTGGACGAAGATGTTCTTGTAGATCTATTATCTAATTAAGGATATAAGGTTTAAATGAATATTTCTTTTACAATTCAAAATTGAAATATGTCTATTATTATATTCAGTATAAAAAAATGTTCGCTTACAACACTAAAAGCGCATATTTCCTTTCATACCTTAGACCACTAATATTGACCGTATTTTTAGCAGAATTTTATTACATAATAATTGAACATGTAAGTACCGAACAGTATTGCTAACATAACTGTATAGGCTTGGTGGGTATTTATAGTACAGTAAAATCTTTAAGCCATCATCTACTTGAGTGCGAAGGAAATGAACTTCGCTACGAAAGCATCTGAATTGTTAAAACGAAGTGTTTTAACACCGTGCCTACTATTAATCATAATCAATTCAGCGCTGCGGCTACTCATTATGGGTTGTTATAGATTGTTGATAGTCCCATCCACCGCACAGACACCTTTTTCCCCTCACGCCGTGTTGGAATTTCACTACGATATTGAATCACATTCACACAACCCAGCATCTTGATTTATTGGTTTATTTTTTTTTTCGTATACCGCATACACGTACTGCACTGTTAAGTAAATGATAGTGTATATTCTTCTAGAACTATCTCCTTAAAATACGGGTTACCTAAATGATTTACAATCGCTGTAGCTTTTAATTATAGATCCCTGTTCAAATAAAAGAAAGGTAACGAAGTGTAATTTTACATCTGTACTTGGAAGTGAAGAACAAAATGTAGGTGTTAAATTTGTAAAAATAATTAGGTGGTTAAGTATGAATATCAAATTTTCCCACTAAGAATTTCTACTTCTTTTAGGAAACCAATTAAATTATTCTCTAACTAAATCCTGAGAATTGTTCTGTTGTAGAATAATTTATATATTAAAGACAACTATTTCGTTGACCTAAATACGTATGTGAGTTCTTTTAAGTTTTGCATATAAAACTAGAATAAAACAGTAAATAACTTTTGAAGATTTTATTGTTTTTCCACGACGATTAATACACTTTTGCATGCACTTGAACCAACACTGGAAACAGTTGTACCACTCGTTTGTTGGTGCAGACAAAATTGCCTTTTTGGAAGGTATCGACTGCTCCTTATTCGTCAGAAGGAGCAGTCGATGCCTTCCAAAAAGGCAATTTTGTCTGGAACCTTTGACCACGCAGTCCGTTCTTGATTTTCGGAAAAGTAAAGAAATCGTTGGGACTTAGGTTCGAACTGTATGGTGGATGGTCTAACAAGTCGACGTTTTGTTGCGTTGAAAATTCAATTGTCTTGCGTGATGTGTGCTAACTTGCATTGTCTTTGTGGACGATGATCTGTCGGTTGGAATTGGTTTTTCGAATCGATGACTTGCGGTAGACAAATGGTTGTATACCAATCGGCAGTAATAGTTCTTTGATCTTGTAGAGAAATTGTTACTACATAACCTGCTTTCGAGACAAATATCGCGACCATCTTTTTGGAGATACTTAGAGAACGAATGACTTTTGTCGACTTTTCTTCACTTTGGAACACCCAAACAGACCCACAGATTTTCTAGCTTGTACGAGTAAATCCAAGATTCATCACCACTGACATCGTTGTACACGTTTTTAAAGTTTCCGTCATTGAAGCGATCTAGAATTTTTTGCCACTAATTCACCCTAGCTGCTTTCTGTTCTTCGGTCAACAGATGCCGTATCCAACGGGAAACTAATTTTTTTACACACAATTTTTTATGCAAAATTTTTTGAATGGAAGTCTTTGCAATCCCCAATGATGCTTCGATCTGGTGATATGTTGCATTTAGATCTTCGTTGATCATCTTTCGCACAGCATCGACGCTTTCCTGAGTGGCTGCCGCTATTGGTGAACCTGCTCTTGGAGAGTCGCTCAGACTAATCCGTCCACGTTTGAATTCTCCATACCAACGAGAAATTGTTGAATGATGTGGTGCTTTATTGTCGACGACAGAAACTAATTCGGCGAGGCATTCTTGTTGAGATAATTGTCTTCGAAGATTATAAAAAATTATTCCGCGAAAATATTCTCGGTTTAATTATATTTTTTAGGTTAACTAAAGATGGAGGTAAATTTTTAACACTGACATTTGATTAGTAGCGCCCTCTATGTCCCACTCTGCAAAACTTAAAAGATATCCCACGTATATACCAAAAAATAGGCGGAATAGTATTAAAAAACGGAATAAAATTATTTATTCGAAGCATTCACCTTCAGTAGAAAGACGAGGTGGGTTCTAACTCTTCTTATACATATAGAGATGATATATTGTAATAACATATGTAAAATGTGAAATAACAACTTGTATTCGAATTATATTGCTTAATATTAATAACACTTATACGTCTCACATGTATAATAATATTTTTAACATTCTTCAATTGTTTTTACTTACTTAAATACGATTCAATTTTAAAACTCTAAAATTATTAATTTAAAAGACGTTCGTCAAGTTACAAATATTTCACGGAGTATTGACTTTGTTTGCTAATATCTGTATTTCTTTCCAAGAACGAACGTACTTGTCACGTAAGCTAGTTCCTTAGAATATTCTCTTTATAATTGAACTTATACTTAATTCACTGAGAATTGTTCTGTTGTAGAATAAATTATATATTAAAGACAACTAATTTGTATTGTTGTTCGTTGATCTAAATACGTACGTGGGTTGTCTTTTAAGTTTTGCATATAAAACTAGAATAAAACAGTAAATAACTTTTGAAGATTTTATTGTTTTTCAAAGTATTCTCCACGAAGATTAATACACTTTAGCATGCACTTGAACCAGCACTGGAAACAGTTGTACCACTCGTTTGTTGGCGCACACAAAATTGCATTTTTGAAGGCATCGACTGCTCCTTCTGACGAATGGAACCTTTGACCAGGCAGTTCGTTCTTGATTTTCGGAAAGGTAAAGAAATCGTTGGGCCTTTGGTTCGAACTGTATGGTGGATGGTCTAACAAGTCGAAAATGTTGCGTTGAAAATTCGATTGTCTTACGTGCTATGTGCTAACTTGCATTAGTGGAGAATGATCTGTCGGTCGGAATTGGTTATTCGAAGCGCAGCGATGACTTGCGGCAAATAAATGGTTGTATACCAATCGGCAGTAACAGTTCTTTAATGTTGTAGAGGAATTGTTACTACCATACATGACCTGCTTTCGAGAAAAATGTAGGGACCATCTTTTTGGAGATACTTTGGGAACGGATGGCTTTTTTCGACTTTTCTTCACTTTGGCACACTCAAACAGACCCACAGATTTTCTGGCTCGTATGAGTAAATCCAAGATTCATCACCACTGATATCATTGTACACGTTTTTAAAGTTTCCAGCATTGAAGCGATCTAGAGTTTTTCGCCACTAATTCACCCTAGCTATATTCTGTTCTTCGGTCAACAGATATTTAATCAAATTTCTAATTACGATTAGAGAAACAAGTCTTTTCTCCCTTTACAGAGAATAATACATAAATATATTTATTACCCGAGAAGTAATTATAACTTATAAGTCATATCACCAATGTTCATCTTAGCTATTATTTTTTTTATTGTACATACATACAGTAAACAAAGTGCGTAATGCCTTTTTAAAGTATTTTTTGCGACTAAGTCTGCAATGATATCATTTTTAATGTTGCCACAATATCTTTAATTATATCGTGCCTCTTAATTATTTCTAATCTTTTGGCGTGCTTTACCTTAATCGTGATTAACTGCAATTACAACAACACTAGTTTTTCATCCCACAATTTGTTTAAAAATCTCTCCTTTTAGATATCGTTCTGGCTTCTCTGTACTCTGAACATGGTAGTGTAACCCCGTTCATGTAGTGTTTCCAAGAGTTCTACGTATATCTTGTTCGCGATATACAACTTCCTGTACATTTATACACACTCGTGCACGTAAATACACCTACTACTACTAATTCTTGTATATTTTACACCTACAACTTTATTACCCATACTTTTTATTCCAGTCTCTGCGTTAGTTATCTTCCTTTTTATATATTGCTTTCGTTTGCCAATTAATTTTTATATATTCAAAGGACAAAAATGTTTTTTATTTAAATTATTTGAATATGAAATTTTATGACAATCTTGTTGTTTTTTTTCTACTAATATTTTTTTTAGCTTTCTATATGTCCTAGACTGTTGACGCTCAGGATAAATGGCTGTAAATTAATTTATGACAAATTGTTTTATTATTGCAACGCGAGGGCTACGTTGAAGTTCCATTAACCTCATTTTCTTTCTAACGCACATATTTGTACCATAGCTGGCGGCAGTAAACACAGACATATAAAGTTCTGCTTGTTGCAGAATAGTTCACCAATTTTTAATCATCTATTTCTGTTGTAATATTTACTTAGAGGCAAAAGCTACAAGTTTATGCGAAATACGCTCTCATGTTCTGCGAAAATGATTGCAAAAGCTAAGAACCAGAGAAAAATGAAAGAAAATCGTGGCGGAAAAGGGAAAACTTGTGCAAAGAAGACACCGTTCACAAGTTCAACTGCATTTAAAAGTGATTTACATCTTTGCATAAGCACCTCTACTATCAGACGAAGATTGACTCAAGGAAAATTGAGTGCAAGAAGGCCTAGGAAGTTACCATTATTAAATAAAAGATAAATACAAAGTAGATTGTCATTTGCTCATGATCACGTACAGTGGCGAAAAAATGCGGCGTAATGTACTGTGGTCCGATGAATCGAAAATAGTTTTATTTAATTCTGATACATACCAACGACACGTACGAAGACCACCATCGACAGCAATTCACGCCCAATCCAGCAAAAAGGCGTTAAAATTCGGAGGCTCAAGCATCATGCTTTGGGGGTGTTTTTCGTGCTATGGCGTAGGCTTTATACACAACACAGAAGGCATAATGAATGCTGTGTTTCAATCAAATTAACTAAGTAAAAATGGCATTTGGTTAATATTTTGGCAGGATTGCTATTTTAATGCACAATTATTTTGTGCATTAAAATAGCATAAATTCGGCTTTCCGTCTGAAACACGTACCAGATGCTTAGAAAAAGGCCGAAGTAATAATGATTCCCAAACATGGTAAACCTCCAAATGAAGTAACCTCATATAGGCCTATATCACTGCTTCCGATAATATCGAAATTGTTTGAAAAGTTACTTCTCAAGCGACTAAAACCAATTATTGAAAGTAAGAACCTAATTCCCTCTCATCAGTTTGGATTTCGGAACAAGCATACAACAACTGACCAGATATATAGAATAACAAATATCATTGAGAAATCCTATGAAGAAAGAAAAATCTGTTCGGCTGTATTCTTGGATATAGCCCAAGTCTTTGACAAGGTATGGCATCCAGGGCTAATGAATAAATTAAAAAATATTTTGCCAAGACAATTCACCCAAATACTAGAATGCTACATAATTGGGTAAATGTTCCGGATCAAACAAGAGAATGCGAATTCTACCATCAAGGAAATTAAAGCGGGAGTATCCCAGGGCAGTGTGCTGGGACCAATACTTTACCTACTGTACACATGTAATATTCCGCAGCAAGGGGATGTAACAACTGCCATCTTCGCGGATTACACTGCTATCTTCGCTGTAGGCTGTAACAGTGAAGATACGACAGTCATGCTGCAAGAAGCATATAACAGAATAAACGAATGGGCTAGAATGTGGAGACTTCGTGTCAATGAGAACAAGTCAGTAAATATTGACTTTGCTTATAAGAAGAATGTACAGATACCAGTAACAATAAACAATATCAACATTCCATACAGCAACACAGCGAAATACCTGGGAGTAAACTTGGATATCCGATTACGATGGAAAGAACATATAAAAAAGAAAAGGAGGGAACTCGACCTCAAATATAAAAAAATGTACTGGTCGCTCGGGCGGAAATCACAGCTTTCTGTGTATAATAAATTGCTACTATACAATCAAGTTCTAAAACCTCTCTGAACATACGGAATCCAGGTCTGGGGATGTGCAGCCAAAAGTAACATATACAAAATTCGAGTATTCCAAAACAAGGTACTGCGAGGTATTGCGGACGCTCCATGGTATTATCGCAATGATTATCTTCACAGAGATCTAAAAATACCAACTGTTAGAGAAGAAATCAAGAGGTTTGCAGAAAAGTACGAGGAAAGGCTTCACAACCATGTAAATACCGAAATATTGCAGCTTCTAGATAACACCGACTTGAACAGAAGGCTTAAGAGTGCGTAGTGACAGTGAAAAAGCAGAGCATAGTGACTTTATGTATAACGCGTTAACAAAAGCGTTGAACTAAATGAACTGAGATGTTCCACTGGGGACTTCTTGGACGAATACCTAGTTTTTAAGACTATAGAGCAAAATTGTAGGTAAGTCTATAAAGACTAGTAACAATTTATTTAAATTAAAAAAAAATTAAAAGAAAAAAAAATTATTTTGTTTGCTCTAGAATAGAAACAGTTTTATTATCCCTTCGGTATTAAGAAACCTATTTATTTATTGTTATAGTTATGTAACTTGTTGGAATAAAAATTCTTTCATTTAACGCATAAATTGATATTTCAGCAAATTTAAAACCAGTACTATTTTCGTGCACATGACTGTGTATAAGTATACTTATATGTATATGGAAACATTTTTCTGTATAAAGGAAAATTATTATTAAAATCAGTAGGAGATTTACGATCACTGTATATAGACATAATTAATATTTAAAACTAAAATTTATTTCCACATAAACTTATACTAAATGAATGTATCATTAATGCATCCAAATGTCCATTAATTGTAATATACGATGATATAAAATAAATACAGAAACTATTAATATTATGTTAGGCTATTGAATCATGTATAATTTAAAATCTTTGAATTCCTGTTTCATAAATTATCATAACACATTCAGACTTGATATTTGTTTATTTGGGCTACTAACGCCCATTTTTACAAAAGCCGATACCGGCATTTAAGATACCTAACATCGTTATACGCCAAGATTAACTGTTGTCACCTTGTTATAATTTTTCGAGTTATACCTAATGCATGCCTGGCTATTCACGTTAATTTACATACATCGCTCTTGTATGCTAATGGTAGCATGGAGAAAAATATTTAGAAGAACGTGATTATCTAATTAAGTGAGAATTTATTAGCATAATTTTCTTCGCGCAATCCTTAAATAACAGCAATGAATTTATTACAATTGCAGTCATTCGAAGTACTGAAGCTAATTAGTTTCGATTTTGTTGAAATTTTTTTTATAACATAAATTACCTTCTTGCCAGATAAATAAAACGCATAATAATTTAATTGGAGTAGTAATTGGCTCGATTATATTTACGTTAGATTCTTTTACTGTTAATAGAAATATATATATATATATATATATATATATATATATATATATATATATATATATATAACCATATTTTAATGTTTTTAAAGAAATTTTTTAAATTAATCTAGTTTTTGTAATAAAAAGATAATAATTGTTAGCATGATTAAAATATTGTACATGTTATTGTTTTTTAGAACTCCTGAGGAAGCTATAAATTTATAGCGAAATATAGAGGATAAAACAAATGATTGTTTTTTAATTTTTTAATTTTCTTGACAGTTGACCGAATACCAGACGAATTTCATTGATTTGGATTATCTTATAACGGTCGACCAAAACACTTTTAACTAATTATATATATATATATATATACTTCGTATGCATAGTTAAGTAAGATATACGATACAAAGGGTACTAGGAAAGCTTTGCAATACAGCTTTATTTATTTAATTTTTTCAAAGTAATTAACTCTACATTCAATACACCTCTCCATCCTCTGAAACCAATCTTTAAACCAGTTCTGCCAAGTTTCACTAGGGAGTAAAGCACACTCGTTGCCCCAAGCCCGCAAAAGGTCCACATCACTGGAAAACCGCCTCCCTTTTAGCTTCATTTTCACATGTGGGAACGGTGCGAAGTCGCAGGGAGCACGATCTGGACTGTAGGGAGTATGCTCGAGAAGTTTTAATCCTGTCGTGGTCAAATATTCGGTGCAGGTTTTAGCGCGGTGAGCTGGAGCATTATCGTGATGGAGGAACCAGGTGTCCATTCTTGACTTTGGCCGCAGGTGCTTCATAGATTCAATGACTTTAGGCAGGCACCGTTCAGTATACCACTTAGCTGTGTGTCCTAAACGACGCGTTTCACAATTTCACTTGATTTGAAAAATGCAGCTATCATTTTCTTCTTTACAGAACGGGATTTTTCCAGATAAATAGCGGATACATAGAAAATCTTTATTTTATTTACATTTAAGTCATAAATATTGTAACGAAAATTATGTACATACAATTAAAGCAACAAATACCTCCAGATATATATGTACATACATATTGTATATATATCACAGAAATATACATACAAAGGGTACTAGGAAAGTTTGGCAATATGACGCAACAATGAATAGTAGGAAGCTGTTTGTTGCTGCATGTTGAGACATGTTCATACATACCTAGTAGCCGCCGCGCCATGTCGATGGAGCCAGTTATTCATTAGTAGTGAGAGTGTAAAGTGCTTGCGATGGCATCGTAGTCACGAAATGAGATAAGGGCAGTTTTGTGTTACAATTTCGTGCGTGGTTTAAACTAAGAGCAGTGCTTGGAAGAAATGACTCTTATACTAGGTGATGTTTGTCCACATCGCACAACGATATTCAGGTGGTATAGAGAATTCCAAAGGGGAAATTTAACTGTGGAGGATGCTGAGAGGCCGGGAAGGCCACGAACGTCAGTTACGGAGGAAAACGATACTACTGCGAGGATAATGCTTGGCGAGGACAGGCGAGTGACCCACCAACACAAAGAGGGTACTTCAGGCCTATGTGCACCACCAATTTGTTCGATTCTGCATGATCATTTGCACGTGAAGAAACTTTGTTCTCTCTGAGTGCTGCATCGACTGACTGAAGAGCAGATGACACGACGTGTGACTTGGTGCCGGGAGATGCTAAAAAAGATTAATAAGGGACAATCTCGGTATGTGAACAACATCGTGACAGGTGACGAGGCTTGGCTGTACTATTACGATGTGCCGACCAAAGCTCAAAACAAAGCTTGGGTTCCAGCCCGAAAGCTGAGAAGCAGATAGCATGGACCACGACCGCGGAAGTCTACGTAGCAGATTAATAAACAGCTGTTCACTGTTGTTATTTTGTCTTACTTATAAAAATAAAACCAAAAATTTGATTTTATATTGTGGTCTTAACTTTATTGCACAGTACTGTATATATACTTGCAATAAAAGTTTAAAATAACATTTATTTTGATAATATCTTTCAATGAAAGTATACATTCTTATTCGAAATATATATATGTATATAAAGGTGTCTCAAATTTCGCGGTTTTTTTAAAGAATAAATAAAACACATAATTTGCATTCACTTTCAAAAACCTTTTATTGGTAATTGAAGTATCAGTTAGGACATTTATATGCGAAAAATAATATCTGCCAAATTATCTCCTCTTGTAGCTCCACAGACGTCTACTCTTTTGTTAAAATTTTCAATGACATTTCGACATAATTGAGGCTTTATCTCAGCAATGACACGAATAACTGCATCTTTCAAAGCAGGAGTTGATTCTGGATTATTTATATAAACTTCACATAACTCCAAAGGAAATAGTCTAACGGTGTCAAATCACATGATCTTGGTGGCCAATTAACATCACCGTTTCTTGCGATTACACGTCGAGGAAATTTTTCTCTCAATAATTCAATTGATTCGTGTGCAAAGTGAGGTGTAGCGCTCTCCTGTTGAAACCACATTTCCTCTAGATCAATATTCATTAATTCTGGACACAAAAATTCGGTTACCATCCAACGATATCGATCACCATTAACAGTTGCAGCTTCACCAGCAGCATTTTCAAAGAAGTAAGGTCCAATTACACCACCTGACCATAATACACGCCAAACAGTAACTCGTTTAGGATGCATAGGTTTCTGGTGAATAATTCGTGAATTTTCCTCACTCCAGATACAGCAATTTTATTTATTAACATAGCCATCAAGTACAAAATATACCTCATCGGAAAACATTATTTTTTGAGAAAAATCAGCTGGTTGTTCATTGAAGAAATTGACAAATGAACGACATTTTAAATGATCTAATAGCTTCAGTTCCTCTGTTATTTGCACATTATATGCCTTCAGAGCTAAATCTATGTGTAAAATACGCCATGTTGTTGATCCACTAATTCCAAGTTGTTGTATATGTCGTCTAATGGACATTTCAGGATCTTCAGCAACATTTTCACGAACCAAACCAATATTTTCTTGTGAACGACCACTACGACTGTATTTTTCATTTTTTTTATCTTCCACGGAAACGATCTCTTGAAATTTTTTAATAATTCGACCAATAGTGCTTTCAGATGGACGATTATGTAAACCACAAAATTCACGTAATTATCTGAAAACTCTTTTCACAAAACTCTGATTTTCATAAAATAATTCAACAATTTGAACGCGTTGTTGTACTGTGTACGAAGCCATTTTTATAAAGGTCATACATCACACTTTTTAAATGCCCACATACCCAGACAAATTCAGTGTGCCATCTATATTTTATTTATTCTTAAAAAAAACACGCAATTTGAAACATCATTTATATACATTTTATACATGTATATATACAACAGTAGGGTGAATCGTAACACATTCTATTTCATATATTTCCTTATTTAATTTATTGTAACTACCTACACGTACATAAAACTATTCTTTTATATCGTAAAGGAATATTCACAACGTCGAGTGCATGTACTAGTTCTGTTACAAACAAACTAGATAATAAATAGCAGTTTTTCGTGATTCTTAGTACTTACAAAATCGTTTCTGCCCAGACTATTAATAATAGCAAACTGTTTTCTTATTAAACTTTGAGTTATAAGTTCCTCCAGATAGTCATCTTTAATCTTGTCTTTACATTGCATTAATTTTTTTCTTACCGACTACTGTAGTAATATATAATTTAAATTTTCATTTACAAAATTATTTATGAAACGATCCGTTTGCACGATACGGGACCGCCTGAAATAAATGCATAAAATTATGCAAATGAAAGAGTGTAGAAAAAGTGTAATTAATTTAATGAACACCAGTGTGCATTATATTCCAACTAAATGTCTGTGGGAGGTGTTTAAACATGTGTTCAAATAAAATCTTATTGTTTCACCCAGGAGCCCGCCTTCGAACCCGTGGGGGTCCGATTATAAAATATGGTCAGTCACATCCGGTTACACTCAGTTCATTCATATGGTTAAGTTTAACACTTGTATTTGTTGCTGTTAACGATGCAATTGGTTACATCTGTGAAACTAGAGAGATATTTCTTACATTTCTTTATTGGAAAAGGTTCTGTGTAAAACATAATAGAAATGCAGGCTTTTGTCCTAATCACATTAATCGTTTTGCTTGTGTAAAACAAAGGTATGAAAAAATCCCTCCACATAATGAAACTTCCACAAAATCTTTTTATTTTGAATGTTATATTAAATGTTTCAATTACTAATGCATGGTAAGGACTATCCAATGCTTTATATTGTAACAATTCATATCAACGCATATGAATAAATAATATCAATATATCACATATTAGGTTGTGTACATACATATGGCTGTGTATTTTGAACTAGCATTAATATGAAAATAAACATGCATTGTGTTAAGACCTTTAAATGAGCATATTGTGTAGTGCGATATCAAAATGATACATAAAATATTTATAGACAAAAATTCATTATATAAAAGGTTTACAATTCTTAAGAGGAACATTCCATTCTTGTGTATAAAGATATACAGTTACTACCATATAAAAGTAACTATGTACACAAAAATATATCTGCCGAGTTCATGTAGGATGATCTTCATCATATGTAAACAAAATATTGGCAGTCGAAGATTATCTTAGTTTCCAAAAATTTGTATTCGTAATATATGTAATATACGAATAATTCTTTGCTTTGACTATATAAGAATTATTCGTATAGACAGTCTGTCGCAGAGAAAACCAAACTTTTTTAAAATAAAAACAAAAGCCTACTATTTTGGTAAAGTTCATTTATTTTTTTCAAAATAAACACCTTCGGTTTCAACACAATGTTTTGTCAATTAACATGTCGAATAAATTTTTAAGCTGTCGACGCCTTTTTAATGGCTTCGGCGTCGGCAAAACGCTGTCCCTTTATAAGCAAATGTGAATTGGAGAATAGATAGTAATCAAAGGAAGTCAAATCCAGTGAATACGGTGAATGGTTGATGGTTAAAATGCCATTTGTAGTTAGGGAATCAGTGACTAGTGCCGCGCGATGAGATGATGCATTATCATGTAATAAACGCCACCTACCACCACAAATACACGTCAAAAGACGCTTTATGACACCAAGATAATATATAGCCTTGACTGTTTGTCTAGCTAATACAAACTCTTTGTGCACTATGCCTTTCGAATCATAAAAACAAGTCAACATTGTCTTCAGTTTTGACTTCTCCAAACGGCTTTTTTTCGGTCTTTTTTCGCTTGGATGTATCCATTCAGAGCTTTGATGCTTGGTTCCTGGATTATATTGAAAACATCACATCTCATCGCCAGTTACAATAGAATACTTGAAGTTTTCGTCCTTTTTTGAGTCTTTAATCGAGACTGTACAATGTTGAATTCACTTTGCTTGCGTGGTACAAACCTTACACAAATGGTGTGTCAAAATGCGATCAATTGAATCTTTGGAAATATTTAATTCCATTCCCACGTTTCGCAATGAGGATTTTGACTCATTTCTGTTAAATTCAAACATAAGTTCGATGTTACTTTCCGTAACCCGAGATTTTTTGCACCAGGATATTCGTCGTCATTTATGTCCGTACGACCGTTTTTAAATCGTTTATACTACTCATACATAATTGTACGTGATAAACACGCATCACCATATACTTGTTTCATCAAACTAACGTTTTAGTAAACGTTAATTTGGTACGTAGACTTCCGCGGTCGTGGTAGAACTTGGGTGTTCAAAAGTCATTTTTTGTACCCATACAAATGGGTACGAAACGTCGGCTGATTACTTTATGCCCGGAAACCCAATTTCCCCAAATGATTTACCGAGTTTAAAACAAAACTTGATATTTGCTCTTTATTCAAAATTCATTTATCGACCAATGCTAAGTACACACTGTTACTTTATGGGCACATTCTCTGCTTCTAATGATGCAAATATCATGATATTTGACAGTGAATTTGTGAAAGATCTACCTTAACGGCGCATATTTTTTTATAGATAGCACCACTAAGAATTACTATTTTAAAAAAGTTCGGCAGACTATGTACATATATATATATATATATATATATATATATATATATATACGAAGTATGTTATGTATTACATATATATAAAATATTCTATAATAATTATATTCAACAACGGTTATTAAATAGAATTTCGAATTAATTTATAACTATTCCATCTATACTTTTTACTTGGATTTTGTTTACTGTATTTTATTAATGATCCATTCCACTATTGATATGATGCTTCTTTACATGAGAAATTTTGCACGAAAACATCACATTACCTTAGGCTCTTAAATTAGTTGATTAACTTTGACTATAACTAATATAAAGTTAATAAGTTCATCATTATCTAAAGTTAAACTACGAAAGGGTGCCGTTGTATTGAAACACGAATATATACTAGCATTTGTCTAATTCATCGGTAGTCACATGTGTTGAAGAAAGAAAGTGCGCAAACGTTCTTCTAAGAGTTACGCGCTGTCTTTTCAAGAAATCGTGAAAAAAT
The DNA here is from genome assembly GCA_031893035.1 of Dermolepida albohirtum. Lineage (NCBI taxonomy): Eukaryota > Metazoa > Arthropoda > Insecta > Coleoptera > Scarabaeidae > Dermolepida > Dermolepida albohirtum. The sequence goes on along the minus strand of JAVIWB010001998.1, from coordinate 128,801 downwards.
AGAAACAGAGGTTTGCAGAGCATGTATGTTATGTACACATGTGTCTCGTATAATACAGATGAAATGGTGTTTCGACTTTTGACCTATGAAGTTTGTTTGTCTACGTTTCCGATATTTTTATTTTCCTTATATTTTACTGCAGTTATTTGTTATTATTCTAACAGCTAATTTATCATATTTATTTCATCATCCCTGTAAGTTTACACTTAGGTAACCTGCGTAAACAGCTTTTACATTTGTTATTTACAGGTTTACAAGTTAGGTATATAGTACATTATCGTATCCGAAAGCAATAGAAATATAGTATTTAATTTGACGTCCTCACTTCCTGTCGCCATCTTATGTCATACGCCAGTAACCATGTGATCGGGAAACATGTATAATTTCAACCTTATATCATATATTCTAAACTGGCGTTAACTTAAAAGAATCAAAAGGTATGTCACCAAAGCTTTAAGTTAAAATATTAAATCTTTATATATTGTGAGATGTTTTTATATATCTCGAAAACTACTAAATCTTCCTTATGTTGCAAGGTTTATATTCGGCAACCTCAATAAAGAATAAACATTAATTTAAACACTCTAATTGTATGCCGTTAGATTTTCTAATATAATTCCTTATAACGCTAAAATATATTCAGGATATAGATAGATATGTATATAATATTTTGTTATACCAATATAATTTAGTAAGTTTGTTGGAATCTGGGACAAATAAATCCAATTTGAGTATATTTTCATAACAGGTTATGAATACTGATATACCTAAAAATATCAATGGGTAAAATTTATATAGCATAAACATAATGAAAGAGAAAATGGCGTACCTGAATGTACCATATAATAACGAGTTTGGAAATAAATTCATTAGAATAAAATTTCCATATACCTTATAACAAGTAATTGGTTGTTTATGTGGACGATTAATCAAGATCAAGTTTACGACAAAACATCAATACTAACAATCATATGATAAGTAAAACTACAGAAATCGTCAGACGATATTTAAAGAGACATATTTATTACAATGAGAAAATGTCCGACAGATGGCTGTAGCGTTTTTCGAAATTTTATACAAAAACCTGAAAAATGGGAATTTAATGTAAATAGAAACGTTTAAACAAATAAATTTTATTCATAATAAATTTAACAGTTGAAGTTAAGACATTTTAAAAAAGAAAAGATAAAACGTTGATGTGAAAGATAAAAAACAGTAACACAGCATGTTTGTCAGCACTGGTTGCGTGCAGGTTGCTCCAACAAGACTTCGGCGTTTATAAAGTGAGAGCAACCATTGAAGACGAGAAAATTTGCTATTGTTTCAAAGCTAGAAGAATATTTGTGCATACAAAATCCTTTTAAGTTTATTTCTGTGTCGTGTATTAGAGTCCCTGTGCTCCCACAGAGATACTAATAGCTCTTTAAAGTATTTTTGTTTATTTAATTTCACATAGCATTTTGAATTTCTTTAAGTTAATTTCTTGTCTTTGATCGGTGTAACTTTAATTATGTGGATTTTACTAAGCATTCGACATGCAATATTAAGTGGGTAAACACCACATGTGCACTAGATAAGTAGATGTAGTAAAATTACGTGGCTCAGTTTTAAAATTTATTTTGTTTCCTAAAACATCTGATTGTGGACATGCACTATTAGGTGGATGATAACCATATGTGTAGAGACTGTTTCAGAGATTGTACGTTTGGACTCGCTGATATATTCTTTTGAGGATTTTTCAAGCACCGCAGATTATGAAAAGTAATACCAAGATACGCGTACTTGTTTGCGAATTCTATCACTTGGTTATTGGATTTGAAGTATTGAATGTTTTTGTATATATATATATATATATATATATATATATATATATATATATATATATATATATATAAATATATAAAACGAAATATAGCAAAATTATAGCTCTTCCAGAAGCGCTCAGAACTACTAACGTATAATTTATGACAATTTCGGATAATAATAACTACTTTATAAATTACACGTTAAGACAACAGACAGTTCGCAACCAGTTTCCATGTAATTAGCAAAACCAAAATGAAGCTTCTGAACTACTTCCATATGTACTGCGTATACATACACACTTATGTATAATTTGAAAGCCATGAAATATTATACACTGCGGTTTAACGAATATCTAACCTATGAAAAAATGTAAGTAATCGATCGTAGGAAGGCAACGTTTTTCTTGCTATTTGAGAATAAAGATTATAATTAGAAAATAGGTAAAAATGCGAAAATATACACAAGACAATGAGCGTTCTTTCTTCTTGTGGATTTTTAATGAAATGTATAATCGAATAAGAGTACTAAAATGAAAACATATTTTATCCGAATAGAATAAAAACAATACAAATACTTTTTATCGTATGTTAAAATATATAAAGGGTTTTCCAATATGGACTTGACAAATTTTAATTCAATTTGTGAACGCACCCTTTCACTAATCATCGAACTGTTACTGTCAATTTATTCAGTAAACTTAACATTTTCATCATGATAAAGTACACGAACCAACGTCTGCAAATTATAAAAATGTACTATAGAAATTCGGAGTCGGTGACCGCTACTTTAAGAGCGTTAACTCCGATTTTCGGTCGTAATTCTCGCCCTAGTAGACAGGCAGTAACAAGTTTAGTGAAAAAATTGGAACCTACATATTCGTTGTGTGACGTTGCCGTGCCAGTGAGACAACGGGTTGGTCGAAGTGTCGAAAATATCGCTGCCGTTGAAACGTACGTAGCAAATGATCCATATCAGTCAATTCCACGACGTTCTCAAGAGTTGGGCATCGCCTAGGCCACTTTATGGCGAATTTTGCGTAAGAATCTTTTTTTACACCCATACAAGATCGAGCTGACTCAAGAATTGAAGCCGATGGACCATTTGAAGCGACGTACGTTCTCCGATTGGGCTCTGGAAAAGATGCGCCAAGATGGTCAATTTCATCGCAAAATCATTTTCAGTGACGAAGCTCATTTTTGGCCCAATGGGTTCGTCAATAAGCAAAATATGCGTTATTGGACGGGTGAAAATCCACATGTGCTTCACGAAACACTACTTCATCCACAAAAAATAACTGTTTGGTGCGGTTTGCATGCCGGCGGCGTCATAGGGCCATATTTTTTCGTCGACGATAATGATCGTCACGCTACTGTGAATGGTAATCGTTATCGCGCCATAATTACCGATTATTTTTGGCCCGAATTGGAAGATATGGACTTGGACAACATGTGGTTTCAGCAAGACGGTGCCACAAGCCACACAGCACACGTTACAATCGATTTATTGAAGAGTAAGTTTGATGAGTGTGTTATCTCAAGAAATGGACCAGTCGATTGGCCGCCTCTTTCGTGCGATTTAACGCCTCTAGACTTTTTTCTTTGGGCCTACGTCAAGTCATTGGTCTATGCCAACAAGCCGACAACGTTGGAAGAGCTCAGAGCTAACATTGAACGCGAAATAGCAGCCCTTTCGGCCGAATTGTGTGGCCGAGTCATCGAAAATTAGGTCCAACGAATCGACTGCTGCAAACATAAATGTTTTGATTGTACTTCAGCCCGATAATAAAGTTTTTGAAATATCTCAAATGGTCTGCATTTTATTTTGAAAAAAAGTTGTCAAGTCCTTATTGGAAAACCCTTTAATATAGAGTTATTACATAGTCTTGTATCTGTTTCATCACAGTATGCACCACTGTTATCGTACAATACAAATGCATGTGTTAGAATTAATGAGTGGATTCGTTGTATGCATGTGTCATTGGCATGGGCTTTATACACTAAGGTGAGCTTCAATACTTTTTTATTAATTCCTTTTATACAGCAATCTATCCTAGAGTAATAAGCTATTCAATCACTTAAGGTTGACATGGAAACCCTTTCCACAATAATTTTCGTATTCTGTATACGTATTTCGACAGAAGAGTCGTGTACGGAATTTGCTTCGCGCAATTTTTGCCGTTGTTTCCAAGTGCAACACTGTTTAATTATCCGCTGATGATGACAACTTAGTTGTCGAAATATGTATATAGAATACGAGAATGATTGTGGAAATATATATTATATATATTAATTTTAAGTGATTAAGTTAATCAACCACAGGCTCCACCAAATCTACTGAAGTTATTGATTAAACATCAAATGACTTGTGTAGATTGATTTCATTGAACCCATTCACGCAATACTAATACTATGGTTTTATGACGAAATTAGTGTCTAAGTGTTCAGCTCACAGAACACGCTATACACTAATTCAGTTTAGTTACGAAATCGAATGGTGTGCTTCTCTTCAGTCTTCCCGCTGCCTCTGTTGATTTGAATAATTTTTCGACTAACACTTTGAGATGCTGTGGCAGTCTATTATGGTATTTGAGGCAATATTGAGCTATGATATCTTTAACATAGACAAGAGAAATACCTCGTTGAATAATGCAATTAGATACATATCGTGGTAGTTCTCCAGAGCTGAATACGATATGAGCTTAAGCATTATTTTCATTAGATAATTTATCTGTCTCCAATAAACCAATATATTTGATTCAATTTAATACCTAGCTGTTTTGGTTTTATGAAAATACATATGTATGTGTTTGCTAGGTGGCCAAACTAGATAAATACCTAAATAATTTGTAATTTAAGTTTGAGGGGGCTCGCAGTTACTGACCTTAACATATATTATTTAGTCATACTCCTCGGCACAGCGTGACAGTAGTACATAGTCTGTTGCAGACAAAACGGATTAAAAACAAAAGCTTACTATTTTGATAAAATTAATTTATTTTCGGCTTCAATGCAACGTTTTGCACGGTCTATTAACATACCGAATAAATTTTTAAGTTTATCTTTTGAGATGCCCTTCAAGATCGCTATTAACGCTTTTTTAATAGCTTCGGCATATTGCTGCCCTTTCATCAACAAATGTAATTTGGAGAATAGATAGAAATCACGAGTTGCCAAATCCCGTTAATGGTTTTTGTTTAAAATGACATTTGTAGTTAGAAAATCAGTGTTAAGCGTCGAGCGATGAGATGATGCATTATCTTGTAAGAAATGCCAACTGCCATTTTCACGCCAAAAGACGCTTCATAGCACCAAGGTAATCTACAGCATTGACTGTTGGAATAGTTGGTGCAAATTTTTTGTCCACTATGCTACGAAACATTATCTTCACTTTTCACTTCTCCAAATGGCTGTTTTTCAGTCTTTCTTCGCTTGGATGCTTCCTTTCAGAGCTTTGACGCTTGGTATCGAGATCATATTGAAAACGCCACGACTCATCCCCGGTACAATAGAATACCTGAAGTTTTCGTCCTTTTTTCAAATCTTTAAACAAGTCTGTTCAATGTTGAATTCAGTTAGCTAGTGTGGTATAAACCTTGCAAAAATTTCTCTCACTACTAAATGCGGTGTCAAAATGCGATGAATTGAATCTTTGGAAATATATAATTTAATTCTCACATATCGCAATGAGGATTTCGGCTCATTTCTGATAAATGATCAATGCTAGTTTCCGTAGCCACAGATTTTTTTGCACCAGGATGTCCGTCGTCATTTATGTCTGTACAAATGTCTTTAAATCGTTTATACTATTCATACATACTCGTACGTGATAAACACGTATCACCATACACTTGCTCCATCAAATTAAACGTTCAGTAATCGATTTACCGAGTTTAAAACAGAACTTGATATTTGCTCTTTGTTCACAATTAATTTTTCGACCAACATCAAATACACACTGTTACTTTATGTGCAATTTCTCTGCTTCTAATGACGCAAATGTTATGATATTTTGACATAACATTATTGAAAACTAAGAATTACTATTTTAAAAAAGTTAAGTTTTCTCTGCGACAGACTGTGTATGTGTAAATTTACAGTTTACATTTTGTTGTAAGGAAGGTGTTCAAATACTTCGGAGCAGCACGACAGAATGTTAATAGCTTTGTAATTGAAAATGTCGTTTTTATGTCCTTTCTTAAACACAAGATTGACTTTACTAATCTTTAACGTGTTCTGGAAACTTGGATATGCGAAGAAATAAATTCAAAATAAAACGTAAGGCAAAGCATTAAAGATAAATTAATAAATTGTCGCAATGACAGTAATAAAAATAAAAATGCACTTCCTCTCTGAAAATTCTATTAATGATATTTTTAGTAAGAAATATTTTATTTTACTTTATTTTTATTTACAGGAGCTGACACTAGACATTAGATAGGTGTTAGATGTACACTATTCTAGACATACAACATATAATTTAACAAGGCACAATAATATAAACTTTATTTCCCGCACTACGAGAACATATATACAATACTTCGCCATTATCTATCTATAAAACAAAATGATGGGTATCTTTCGAAAGATTTCAGGCGGATAATTAAAGCAATAGGCATTGTACGGATCATCGTACAAGCGGGCCCTATCCTTAGTTTTCGAGTGCTTGCATCCTAGACGCGTACATACTTCTAGTAGTGATAATGTTGCACTTACTTTTGGTTTTGGTGGTTTGTCTGGGCAAGGTATGACCTGAGCACTTCAATCAGCAATAAGATTACAAAACTGCAGTGAATATAGTTTGTTGCACAAGGTTTAGAACCGGTAGGACAATCTTTATGTAAATGGTCATCCATCCCATCCCTTTCTAATGTATAATCTTTGCAGTATAGATTTTTTCCTTCCGCGGTGACTCCGCTATTTCTGTCTAGAGTTGTGACGCAAGCTATATTGTCTATATACTAAAGTTTGTGCTCGATAATCGATGCTGTAATTATTGTAGAAGTTATCGTAACTACTATTATAGGCATCGCTTTCTTCAACAATTGCAGTCTAAAGTGGTGGTCCACCGTTAAGACAGAGTAATTGCAACTCTTTTACTGGAAAAAGAACCGTAGGTAAAGGTATGCAAAGTGGACATGTATTGCTCGTTTCAATATATTTTAATTTGACCTAGTAGTAAGATAAGTATTTTTATAGAACCCCCTGTAGTGTGGCCTTAATGAAACGTAAACACATCTAAGATATGCGTTGTCATTGCTTTAATAGCCACAGTGGTATTAAATAAATTGCGTCTAGGTATGCGATCTTGATTTGCATGTCTATGTACATATATTAGTTCTAGGAATTAAATTTAATAGTAATTACTAACGTCGTACAATTAAAATTGCATTACAGCTTAACATTTCTTTTCATTTAAATAATACAGTCCATATCAATTTTTATTAGTACCAAATTTTAATTATAAGGTGAGAAAGCATATATTTTATTTATAAGAAAATGTGGAAACCTTGAAACGAAGACTGGTGAGCAATATGAAAGAAATAACTATAACTGCGACTCGGAAACGGTCAATAAAAATAATGATGCTAAAAAAATTCATCTGGCAGTTCAAGCTATGCAAATACTGTTAAATATACATATATAATAATTTACAAGAAAAAATACAGAAGAATGGCCATTGTAGAAAACTCCCTGATGGAAACTTGGTTGACGTTAACTAGTGTCTGTTACAGCAGAGTCTATAATATATTGAAGCATGGTATTATAATATTATTTTTATTATTATATACAATATTCATCAACAATTTATAATTTATTTAAATGAAAGTGATGGAGACAGCACTGACCTTGAGGATGTGCAAAACATTTGTGTTTGCTTACGTATGATATCTTTCTTATATGTCATTTTAAATAATTTATGACAGGTACTTCATTAATATTGGATTATTAATAATAATAATAATATTTATTAAATTATCCAACAAAGACTACTCCAAAACGGGTAAAAAAATATATACAAGAAATTAAACAATAGTTACATTAATTTGGTACGTAGACTTCCGCGGTCGTGGTCCATGCTATCTGCTTCTGGGTTTCCGACCCGGAACCGCGTCACTAGTATATCTGCCGACGTTTCAGTTTCAGTGCAGTAGTTCAGACCTGAAGATGTCCCATACAAATGGGTACGAAACGTCGGCAGATATACTAGTGACGCGGTTCCAGCCCGGAAACCCAGAAGCAGATAGAATAGTTACATTATGTATAAATGATTGTATAACATATACAAAATATACCTTCATAAGCAGTGGCTATGGCAAATCAAACCGTAGATGGTTGAAATTCACCGCCGAATGAACAATTGTTAACATTATCAATTATGTATAAATGCAGTTAATATAATGGGTTATTATAGAGCAAGTGTTAATTATAACTGTATCGGCCATACGGATTTGGCCATTAACTGTTGTAAAAAGCTAAAATAATTTATATTTTTGTTTACATTTACATTATTATCAACTTTTCGCACTTCTACACCAGGGGATGCCATAAAGCTCTATGCACTCTATTCGGTCAAATTAAAATATCCTGAAATATAATACAAACATGTACGAAAGGTTGTTCACAACGAGCAGGTTGCTGCCAACTTGAGCAACATTTATTTTGTTTGCAATCTCCATTTTCTATTTAATTGATCAAATCTTTTAATTGAGTTCTTTGTTGCACATCCCGGGAATTTTTACAAAAATTTATTGTAACTATAAGTTAATATGACTTGGTCGAAAAATATTAAAAAAAATAATTCAAATGATTTGACTTAAATTTTGGCTGTTAATGTTTATAGAACTGCATATATGAAAATTACCGTTATTATGTGCTTTTGAACATACATTTTGTTTTTAAGAACTCGTTAATTTTAAAGCTAACATTGATTATCTGTGTGGGCAATATATTAGTCGATACCACGCCATTGACAAATTAAAACATGCGGTCGAAATAAAATACACAAATTGAAATTGTCAACGTGTGAATTTCCAGCACATAACTTTAAATCCTATTAAAGAGAACGAATTCCAATCACCATAGATATCCACGAGCACCAATAAATATATCAGGTACTTTTTCAATCGGAATACCAGCCTGCGTGTGGCACCATAAATAAGAACCAGAGGTGGGAAAACGCAGGTATTATAGAATAAATAAATAATTAAATAAATAACCGCTTGTTAGCAAAGTGTGTGGTACGAGTACGAGTGAGATGAAAATACAAATGGTGGTAGGTGTGTGAGGAGGACGTTGAAGTGATAAATAAGGTACCTAACAAGATGCTGTTACTCAGACTACCCCCCGAGGTGAAAAACACAAGATAGATACCAGCATTTGACCGCAAACAGTTTGCATAATGGTCTCTATATGCATTCGATAGGTACTGTTAACCAGTTTCACATCTACTCCTTTTAATTACATATCCTAGTAGCAAAAGATAAATACACACAAGAATCACCTTAATCAATTATTATTAATTGTATGTGAGTGAATCGTTAAGGTGTTTCTATTTTAATTAGGTGTGCTCGTGAAACGAAATCAATTTATCTGAGCGACTTCGACTGAGTAATTTATCCAGTATCTTTCTACCAACTAGTCAATCGAAGCGCAGTAACTTTTATGTTCCTATTGATATGATAATTATATTTATCGTAAATTACGCTGATTGAATATCGCTTGAAAATTACTTATTCATAGGAAAAATCACCAGTCGTTGTATTATTTATCATCCTAGGTAATTCTAGTCTAACATTAATTGCAAAAAAATTGTGTCATGCCCATATAAATTACGGGCCATTATACAAAGGGTACTAGGAAAGTTTTGCAATACAGCTTTGTTTATTTAATTTTTTCAAAGTAATTTCCTCTACACTCAATACACCTCTCCATCCGCCGAAACCAATCTTTAAACCAATTCTGCCAAGTTTCACTAGGGAGTAAAGCACACTCGTCCCAAGCCCGCAGAAGGTCCTCATCACTGGAGAACCGCCTCCCTTTTAGCTTCAATTGCACGTGCAGGAACAGTGCAAAGTCGCAGGGAGCAAGATCTGGACTGTAGGGAGGGTGCTCGAGAAGTTTCAATCCTGTCGTGGTCAAATATTCGGTGCAGGCTTTGGCGCGGTGAGCTGGAGCATTATCGCGATGGAGGAATCAGATGTCTATTCTTGACTTTGGCCTCTTCATAGATCCAATGAATTTACGCAAGTACTGTTTAGTATACCACTTAGCTGTGACTGTCTTCTGTGTGTCCAAAACGACGCGTTTCACAATTCCACTCGATTTGAAAAATACAGCTATCATTTTCTTCTTTACAGATCGGGATTTTCTGACAACTACAGCCAAGTCTCGTCTTCTGTCACGATGTTGTTCACATACCGAGATTGTCCCTTATTAAACTTTTTTAGCATCTCCCGCCACCAAGTCACACTTAGTGTCATCTGCCCTTCAGTCAGTCGATGCGGCTCCCAAAGAGAACAAAGTTTCTTCACGTGCGCTCTACCAATAATACGTCTACTGGCCCTGAAGATTTATTTTCATACTGTAGTTTTATTATCCCAAGACATGTGTTGTAATGCATCAAACGTTTGCTTTACATCCTATGACGATTTGCCGAATTCACTGCAATTTATATTACATTGGAGAAGTAGGTCATAGAATGAAGTTTACAAAAACTTTTGTGACATTCTATTTTAGAATATTTATCAAATGTTCTCGTAGTTTTAAATAATAACAGCTTTCATATTATTATTAGAGTTTTAATATTTTTAAATTTAAATAAATATGTTCTATCATGACTGAATGGTCACGTTTTATAACTTTTAACATTTACGAAGTGTATGAAAATTTTAATGACTGATTGTACATACAGAGCACTCACTAGTGTGCTATTCTGTCTTTTGTTATTGTCGTTTTTGTACGAGGGTAGTCGTTGATATTTCGGAAAATGGCAACACTCTTAGTGTTGCCTCCGATCTGATGGTTGCATCGTGAAGTTTGTAATTTTTGACAATATATTTACCTTGACAGTTTTATTATCCGGTTGCTATTTCTATTGTTGACAGTAACTTGAAAATTTTATGTCAGCGAAAAAATGGAAATAACTCGAGAACATTTTCGTGCAATTATTTTTCATAACTTTCGGTGTGGATTATCTCAACAAAAATGCATCGACGAATTGAATTCTTTATATGGTGATGAAGCACCATCGAAAACTACAGTATATCGTTGGTTTAGTGAATTCAAACTTGGGCGGCGTTCCTTGGACAAGGAATTTAGTGAAGGTCGTCCCACAAATGTTGCTGTGTTGGAAAACATTAATGCAGTTTCTGAATTGTTAATGCAAGACCGTCATGTGACATACCGTGAGATCGAGGCATCTCCCGATACTTGTAACACCAGCGTGCATAAGATCTTGCATGAACATTTAGCCGTTAAGAAGCTATGTCCACGTTGGGTACCACGTAATTTAACAACCGCTCAAAAAAGGACTCGCGTCGATTGGTGCTAAGAAATGCACAAAAAATACAATGGGGGCGCTTCAAAGAACATTTATAAAGTCGTCATAGGCGATGAATCTTGGATCTATACGTATGAGTTCTATAGTAAACAACAGTCGACTGTGTGGGTATTCCAAGATGAGACAAAACCAACAAAAGTTGTTCGCACTCGAAGCACATCAAAACAAATGGTCGCCTGTTTTTTCAGAAAAACCGGTCACGTTGCACGTGCTTTTAGAGAGTTGTAGAACGGTCAATTGTGAATGGTACACAATTATTTGTTTGCCAAAGGTCTTTGAAGGAATAAGGAAAACAAACCGAAAACGACAGATGCACCACCATGACAGTGTGAGCTCTCACAGGTCGATTCAAACAATTGACTATTTGACCGGGCAAAACATTGAATTGATGAACTATCCGCCGTACAGGCCTGATCTAGCCTGTGATTTCTTTTTGTTCCCACACGTGAAGAATAAACTTCGTGGTCAACGGTTTTTTACGCCGGAAAAGGTAGTTGAGACATTCAAAACTCATATTTTGGAGATACCGCCTGCACTGCGGCAGCAATGCTTTTCGGATTGATTTAAACGAATGCAAAAGTGCACTGATTTTCAAGGAGAATATTTTGAAATGCAATAAAACAATTTTCGGTAATAAAAACTTTTTTCTGTTTGCTATTCCCGAAATATAAACGGCGACCCTCGTATAATAGTCACCCACTACACATTCAGAAAGACAGATTATATGAAATTGGATTCAATAAGAGACAATATGCTCAAATAAAGATTAGATCATTTCGTAATACAAAAAATTAAAAGAAAACCTATCTCTCAAAATACTTGTTGATAAAGTTCACTTATTATATACTATGGGTATTAAATAATCTAATTCATGCAATTTCACTTTCATTTTAAATTATACGTAGCTAAGTGAGAACACCAATGTGTTCAAAACGTGCGTCTGGTGCACCAAAAATAAAAAAAAAATCTTATGTAACGCTTTTAAATTTGCTTTTGGCTATGGTAGTAAATTACAACATTACACTATTCCTTTATTAATTGTTCGTGACGCTATTAAAAACAACGGCAATAAATAATGATGAATTGTTAAAGCAACATATGGCTTAAACCGTTTAGACGTTTGTAGGTACCGATCGAACACCAACACCATGCACATAGAACAAGACAAAACGTCTACAGGTTCGTAAGACATAATGGTAAATAACTTGAATATTTGTGTGTCACTTATTGGTAACTTTAGAGCTATATATCTTGTTGAGATATTCGAAGATTTTAATCAGTGAAAATTTGTTTTAATTTCTATATACGTGAGATGAAATTTAACGTAAAAAGATGCGAACGTATTGCAACTTTGTATAAAATTATGCTTTTTTAAACTGATATAAAGGCTGTTTCAAATTTAGCGTTTTTTTTAAAGAATAAATAAAACACATAATTTGCATTCACTTTCAAAAACTTTTATTGGTAATTGAAGTATAAGTTATGACATTTATATGCGAAAAATAATATCTGCCAAATTGCCTCCTCTTGCAGCTCCACATACATCTACTCTTTTGTTAAAATTTTCAATGATATTTGTTGACATAATTGAGGCTCTATCTCACCAATGACACAAATAATTTCATCTTTCAAAGCAGGAATTGATTGTGGATTGTTTTTATAAGCCTGACTTCCCACATAACCTCAAAGAAAATAGTCTAACAGTGTCAAATCACATGATCTTTGTGATCAATTAACATCACTGTTTCTTGAGATTACACGTCCAGGAAGTTTTTCTCTCAATAAATCAATTGATTCGTGTGCAAAGTGAGGTGTAGCGCCATCCTGTTGAAACCACATATCCTCTAGATATTAATGAATATTAATTCATTAATTCAGACCCCAATTCGGTTATTATCCGACGATATCGATCACCATTGACAGTTACAGCTTCGCCAGCAGCATTTTCAAAGAAGTAAGGTCCAATTACACCACCTGACCATAATGCACACCAAACGGTAACTCGTTTAGGATGCATAGGTTTCTCATGAATAATTCGTGGATTTTCCTCATCCCAGATACTGCAATTTTGTTTATTAACATAGCCACCAAGTTCAAAATGTGCCTCATCGAAAAGCATTATTTTTTGAGAAAAATCAGCTGGTTGTTCGTTGATGAAATTGGCAAATGAACGACGTTTTAAATGATCTAATGGCTTCAGTTCCTATATTATTTGAACCTTATATGCCTTCGGAGCTAAATTCTTGTGTAAAATACGCCATGTTATTGATCCACTAAGTCCAAGTTGTTGTATACGTCGTCTTTCAGGATCTTCAGCAACACTTTCACGAACCAAACCAATATTTTTTTGTGGGAACCGGTCTCTTGAAATTTTATAATAATTCGACCAATAGTGCTTTCAGATGGACTATTATGAAAACCATAAAATCCACGCAATTTTCTAAAAACTTTTTCACAGAACACTGATTTTCATAAAATAATTCAACAATTTGAACGCGTTGTTGTACCGTTTGTACCGTTTATAAATGTCATACACCACACTTTTTAAATGCCTAAATACCCAGACAAATTCAGTGCGTCATCTATATTTTATTTATACTTAAAGAAAAAACCGCGCAATTTGAAACCTGTAGATAATGCGTTCTAATTTTTTCAGCGCGTTGGCCACGGCTACAATGGAGCAGCATCAATAGTTTATATTGGGTCTGGGAAAAAGTTCGTGGCGTTTTTCCCGATAGATGGCATTGGTTGCCGATAACTAAAGAACAACAAGTCACAGCGACACCACCGACGGCTCGTTTTTTAGATGACCTTCCGAACGTTAGTTTGAGCGTAGAAACATTGTAATCGGTGCAGTGGTTGGAAAGTTATTCGCACTTGAAAATGGAGAAGAATAATGAGAAATTTCGCTATATTCTGCAATATTATTATGATAAGGGGAAGAACGCTGCGCAGGCTTGTGATAAAATTTGTGCTGTGTACGGTGAAGGTACTTTATCGAAATCTGTTGCGCGGAAATGGTTCGCTCGCTTTCGTTCTGGAAATTTCAATGTGAAAGATGAGTCACGCTCCGGTCGTCCAATCACTGAAAAATCTGATGAAATTCTTGAAAAAGTCCAACAAGATAAGCATATCAGCAGTGTCGATATTGGCATGGAGCTAGGCATTGACCACAAAACTGTTTTGAACCATTTACACAAAGCTGGTTACAAAAAAAAGCTTGACGTATGGGTTCCTCATGAGTTGAGCGTGAAAAACATGATTGACCGAATTAACATCTGCGATGCGCTGCTGAAACGGAATGAAATCGAGCCGTTTCTGAAACGTTTAATAACCGGAGATGAAAAATGGATTACGTACGATAATCGGAAGCGTAAAAGATCGTGGATAAAGGATGGTGAGCCGTCACAAGCGTTCGCTAAGCCAACATTGACGCCAAAAAAAGTGATGCTGTGTGTATGGTGGAACTGGAGGGGAATCGTCCACTACGAGCTACTTCCAACTGGTCAGACGATTGATTCTCAACTCTACTGTGCACAACTAGAGAGATTACGCCAGGCGATTGAAAGAAAACGGCCCGAATTGATTAATAGGAAAGGTGTTGTCTTCCATCATGACAACGCCCGACCACACACTTCTTTGATGACCCGTCAAAAATTGAGAGAGTTTGGTTGGGAAGTTTTGATGCACCCACCTTACAGTCCGGATATAGCACCCTCTGACTATCATCTGTTTCGATCTCTGCAGAACTCTCTCAATGGAATTAAGTTGGTTTCAAAAGAAGCCTGTGAAAACTACTTGATTCAGTTTTTCGACCAGAAACCACAGAAGTTTTTCACCGATGGGATCATGGATCTACCAAAAAAATGGCGAAACATTGTCGATAATAATGGAGCATATTCGGTTTAAATGAATTCGTCCACGCGCCATGCGGGGACCAGTTGAATTTTACTGAAAAAACGCCACGAACTTTTTCCCAGACCCAATATTAATAAATGACCTGTGAAAACACAAAGAATAAGTCCTGTTTTCGAACTTACGACAACCCTATAGTATGTAGTAATATTGCGTTGATGTACACTACCGGCCATAAATTAGGGATCACTATAGGAGAAATACAAAAAATGGTATACTTTTGGTAAAACAATATATACACATCTACGAATAAAAATATAATTACTATAAAAATAAACTATATATCCTTATAAAACAAAGAAGAAAAATTGACACTTTTATTTTACCTTTACACGTAATTTTACCAGATTTTACAAGTTTTGAGTAATAGTAGTTTGAGTAGTAGTTTTTGAGTAGTTAGTTTGAACGGTCAACACAAATTTTTGAAGAATTTCAACTGGAATATTATTACCAGCCTTTGTAAGGTATTTCCATAGCTGTTGCTGTGATTTTGGGCAGTGTTCTCTCACTTTTCTGTCTAGCTCATCCCACAGCAACTCGATAGAAATCAGCTCGGGCGCTTGTGTGGGCCAAATCATATTTACAAAAAGTTCTTCTTTTTGTTTCACATAGTCCTTACAAAGTTTAACACAATGCTTGGGGTTATTATCTTGTTGGAAATAAAAACCTTCTCCTATCGATTTAATTCCCGACGGAATTGCGCGTTCCTTTAAAATTTTCCTTATATCCTTCTTTTCTTAAAATTCCATCAATTCTATGCAAATCTCCAACGCCATTAAAAGAAAATGAACTGAACCTCCACTGTGTTTAACTGTTGGCACAACACATTCTGGTATCGTCTTTTTGCCAACTCGTCTGCAAACAAAAACGCGCCGATTACTTCCAAACAGGTGAAACTTGGATTCGTCCGTCCACAGAATCTACTTCCACATTTCCACATCACAATGTTGGTATTCCTTGGCCTATTGTAATCGTTTTTTACGATTTTGTGATCGTAGCAATGGTTTACAAACAGCAAATTGCCCTTTTAGCCCCACCTTTGATAAACATGTTTTCACGGTAGCCAGCGACACTGGATTTTCACTACTTTTATTTAGTTCTACGCGAAACTGTGAAGCTATTAAACGTGTTTCGTTTAGATATCAGTTCCAGCCTCATATCTTTTGTCTAGTAGTTGATCTTCCGACACGTTTTTTTTTGTTGCATTGCACCCGTTGTTGTGTACCTTTTCATGTTAATTTTAATTTTTGCACTATTGTCCGCAGTGACAATTTTTCTTTATGTAATGTTATTACAGCACTACGAATTTCTGCGCTCAATTTCTTTCTTTTAGGTATTTTGTACGTTTGTTTACGAATACTCGCATTACAACTTAATCGGATAGATTCTAGACGAATACTAAATTTTTCTGTGTGGTACCACAAATTCCTATAAATTGTTTCTTAGAACCATTATAATCTTGTAATATAAATAAAAACCCTTTAAAATAAACATTTTCAAGAAAAGTATTAATATTGAATACAGGTCATAAAAGGATTAAAGGAAATTATAATATTTTACCCTAACGAATATGATTATATAATTTACATAATGATCCGGATATGATTAGTTAACTTCCCAGAAACGCACTCATATCTGTTATTTCAATTGTCCCTACCGAAACCCAGATATAAAGACAGAGCGATTCAATCGATAGTATATGATCCCTCATTTATGGCCAGTAGTGTATATCACTTAATTTTCTTTGTACTATAATAAATAACATATAATAATATGTATAGCAGGAAAGTTTCAATGCAAAAGAACTTGCTCGTTTAAGAAACCGAAATAAATTATTTTTATATGCGCTAATGAATTACTAATGCAAGTAATGGATACTACTTATGTGAGCTTACCAAATTAACTGCTATTATATTTATGAAATGAAGAACCTCTATAATTAGTTTTACTACTGCAGCATAACGGTTAAAAGGTTATGAAAGGAATGCAAGACTTTATACCTATAGTGACGGCGATGTGGTAATTAATTTTTTTCCCTTTGCAACGTAAATTAAAGGTATCCAAGGTAACAAAATGGCGCATGTCCGTCCTATGCGCGACACGTGTCAATTAATAACCGACGCACGTGTTCACATAATAGATTAGCATACTCATTTTTCCCTCCTTTGTGCTTCACAACAACATTAACATTATATAACGAAACATAAAAGTATTTCAGTTTCGAAGACGATTCATATAGAAAATGTATTTCGAACATAATGGGTGTCGTATTCCGTTCCAACGCCTAATAATTTTCAGGGAACATCAAAACGTCATGTTATACTAAAAGATTATATTTTTACGTGCGACAAGTAAATGTTATTCTATCGCGATCTCTGTCTGATACTCGGGGTATAAATTTCACTGTCGGGAGGGTCGCGTCGACTGACGTAAGGTGAAAAGAAGCCGTATCTGAAACAGATTTAAATCAAGCACCTCTTTCTCCATTTTTATCTGAAGACCACAAATTTGTCTATATTTTTAACTTTTATTTTCGTGGTTCAGGGAACAGCGGGGTGCTATTGTAAGGAATATTTACACCCTCACACCCTTAATAAATTATTCTCCGATTTTATCTCTCACGCCGCTCATATATTCAGTGTTGTTTGTTATTGCTTATACATGAAGGTCTACTAAAGATATTTAGTTGCCGATTATTACACTTTAAATATTCTCTTTTTATTTTCTTGTCAGTTGAGAAGATCGTAACAACAACGAATGAAATGGTTGTTTTATATGTACTTTTGTATGCATACAACACCTTCAAGAAATGATATTTTTCAATAAATTTATGTTTTTACTTATAAAGTATAAAATACATATAAATACATATGTACTTACAAGTATCTAATTTTGTTGATATGCATACGATGCCTGGATGAATTCTAATTTGAAAATTCTATTTTCTTGTATAAGATATTAATAATTAATTACAAAAGGTCAGAGAGAACATTCAAAATTATAACAAAAGAACATCTACGAAGCCTAAAATACCAAAGAAATGACTTTTTAGCTTCAACAAACATCTAATAGAAACGAATCATAATATAATAGGTGAATCATTATGATGTACTTTTATCAATAGCATGAGTCGTGTCAAACTTTCATGCTATTTTAGTTAAGTATTGTGTGACATTTTATTTTGTTAAGATTCAGTCCGGCACAGCGTCTACAAATTGTTTAGCTGTATTACGAAGATCAGCGTTCCACGAGAAATACATTTCGTGCGCTTAGACTAACTTATGGTCTACGTATGTAATTCTCTATATCTTCGAAAAATTTGAAACGCTATTTTTATTATTGGTTAATACGCGACCAAATAGACCACATCCAGCACGTATTAAAGAAAATATAGCGATGGTAGCTGAAAGTGTATGCGATGACCGTGAAGAATCAATTCGATATAGATCTCAATAGTTTGGCTTGTCGTATGCCCTAACTTGGCATATTTTACGTAAGGATCTTGGTTTAAAAACATTAAAATTCAACTCGTGCAAGAATTGAAAGCGACCGACCTTTCGAATCATCACCGTTTCAATCTTTGAGCTCTTGAAAGGCTTGAAGATATTTTTGACCGGAATTTTATTCAGTGATGAGGCTCATTTTTGGCTTAATGACTACATCAATAAGCATAATTGCCGTATTTGGAGTGAAGAGCAACCCGAAGAAATTCAAGAGCTGCCATTATATCCAGATAAAACCACGCGTGATTTATGAGCAAGTGGAATCACCGGTTCATATTTCTTCAAAAATGAAAACGGCCACAACATAACTGTGAATAGCGCCCGTTATCGCGTCATAATAACAGACTGTTTGCTGTCTGAAATTGAAGCCCGTGATCTCGACGACATTTGGTTCCAACAGGACGACGCTTCTTGCCAAACAGCGTGTGAAAGCATAGCTTCGTTGCGAAAACAATTTGGTAAACATTGAATTTTATGTAAAGGACCTGTGCAATGGACGCCTGGATCATGTGATATCACACCTTTAGACTTTTTCCTTTAGAGCTACGCAAATTCCAAAGTCAACATGGATAAATCAGCTACGATTGAGCAATTGGAAGCTAATATTACTCACGTTATTCGTCAAATACAATTTGAAATGCTCGAGTGCGTCATCGAAAATTGGAACGTCAGAATGGACTATTTTAGACGTAGCTACAGTCATCATTTGAAGGAAATAATTTTTAAAAATAAATGTCAGGAATAGTTCTTTTGTATGATAATAAAGAATACCTGATAAAATTGAAGTTTTTGTTTTTTTTTATTTTTGAAAAAAGTACCACCAAATGACTCACCCGTTACACAAAGATTTTAAACCCGAAATCCTTCACATATGTAAAAAAAGTCGGAAACTAAATTAGTAGGAATACATGGAGATTAATAGAGTGTCATAAACTCAATGCTGTTAACTTTCTTAATGCTCAATTAGATTTAAACAATTCGCGGCTTTTAAATTTATCTTAATTATTAACATTCATCATTTCAATAGTAATCTCTTACTATAATAATTTCTTTAGTTCTTAATGTTTTCGTATTATTTATATTTAATTATTTCGAAGAAAGGTCTTTTACCAATAAATAACTTTGTAGGTATATTTTACCTCTGCCCATTTCTAGTAATCGGATTTAGCCATTCTTTTCGTTTTAATATAAAAGAAGTTGTAATCTGCATTGTTCTTATTCGATAATGTTCTAACAAACGAAATTAGTCGCAGTAAATGTACAATTTAGTTGAAATTTAGTCAAAGTGTTTGTTCCTTAGTGTTTTATTTATTCCTTAGTTTAAGACAATGTCCATAATGTCAACTCTGTAAAACCGAATTAGCATATTGCACATCGTTTAAAGACAATCCATCTACATTATATGATGCAGAAGCATCAAATACTACTCTATCCTTCGTTGTCATACCAAACTCCAAGATGCGGTAAATAATATTCACTAGTTTTGTCTACATCTCCAATTTCTTTCATATGATTTAAATTTTCATATGTGTATTCCTTCATAAAGTTTTTATAATCTAATCTAGAATTTCCTACATTTCCTATTGATTCTTTAAAAAGAATGTTTATAATAAACTAGCCATATGCATCACGTCTAGTGGTTTCGCTAAAATGATTTTCACAATATTTTTCCGTCTTTGGTAATTGATATAATTGATTATCAATCTCTTTTACTGTCCAAAATTTTGAACATCTGCACATAAATAGTTTGTAAATGTATTCGAATCTATATATTATATAAATCTCCAGCTAATACCCACCCCAAACGAGTAATCTGTAATATTGGCATATTTTTTTTTTCTTTGACCTGAACAAATTACAGGCCAAGACGCATTAGATTCTAATAGAATATCTATGGTATTCCGATGGGATATTATAAAATGGATTAGCTAGCGGTAAATATCCCGGCTTGTTTAAAAGAGATTTTTTCATGCGATCTTTTTGGTAGTTTATCAGTAATCTTTGGAATAACTAAACAATTAATATTCATACAAAAATTATTGGTATTAGATGCGGAGAGTAAGATTTAATTGACTGTTAAGTATAGTAATACATTGACCTATACATTTAACTGCATAATTAATGGGTAATTTTTGAATTTTAACCTTTCGCAAAATGCTTTTGTTACAAAATTATTTTGCGATTCACTGTCCAATAAGACATGTGCTGCATGAACATTATGGTTTGTTTTAACTTTAAGCCGAGCCGTCGACAACACCTGATGCTAACGCCTTGTGAAAAGTAGCCGTATATATAATTTGCGTTCGTTGCCTTCGTTTTCGCTCGCTTTTTTCCTTATTCATTCTCTTAAATTTACATGCAAAAAGAAGTTATGGGGTAAACCCCATAATGTATTCAATGTAATAAATTACATTGAATACATTTCTTGGTTTTAACTTGGAATTATGCAACGAAAATTAGTACTTTCTGCTATACCATCGTTGATTACAATCACATTAATTAAAATTTTCTGCGCTAGAGCAGAAGTCGAACCTGTATCTGCCGTTTGCTAGATGGTTACCTTATCATTGCTTTACGAGCAATTATATATAAATATATAATAAAGCCCTTTATGAGGGGAAATTGATGATAATTAGTATTATTAACATCAAGATCTTGCTGCGGATTACACCTATTCTATCTGTTTCCATAATGTGATTTATGGCGTAGTAAAAGACACGAAACCAAGTATACTGCCTGGTGGCCTACTTATCAAGGCAGCCGTCTAGCAAACGGCAGATACAGGTTCCAGTCCTGCTCCAGAACGGAAATTTTTAATTAGTTTCTGTGATTGTAATTAATGACAACGTAGCAGAGAATATTAATTTTCATTAATTTCCCATCGTAAAGCGCTTAATTATATATTTATAAATAATTATTAGTAATTATGCGATGGTCTAACACAATTTACACATAATTTTCCCTTTTTTTTATTTCCGCTAATCTATTTTCTATTGAAACATTCAATAACGAACTACATTTATAAATCGGGTGAATTATTTTAAAAAATTACATTGTAGATTAGAATTAGTATCAGAAACTAAACTATTACTTATTTTCATTTCCATAACCTTTAGTTTTTTGCTCATTATTATTATCTAACATCTTGCATTGTCTTTTAGAAAACTATTTTAACCTTTAATAATTGAGAAAAGTAAGAATTCACGATACTTTAGAGGAGTAAATGTTGAGAAGTTGCCAGTGGAGTGGTATTCTAATCAAAAAGCGTGGATGACGAGGGAAATTATGACAATTTGGTTAACCAACTTTGATAGAAAAATGCAACAGCGGAATAGAAAAGTTCTTTTATTTTTAGACAGCGCCATGTCACACCAAAAACTTGAGTTACAAAATATTATTGCCCCAAACACTACCTCTCATTGTCAACCACTTGATCAAGGGATTATCAATAATTTTAAAACTAACCACAGAAAGTTAGAGACTTTTATCGTCTATGAATTATTGTAAATCTACCGAACTTGTAGAAAAATTCATTAATATTCTTAGTGCTCTAACATGTACCATTACTGCTAGGAAAACTGTAAGCGCTGAAACTATCAACAAATGTTTTCTTAAAGCTGTATTTGGTGAGTGGAATGCCGAAGATATTTGTGAGGATATAGACTTCAGTACTGAAAACGCTACTGTTACAACTTTGTAAACCCTATCCTGACATATTATCGTATGCACAAATTGATGAAAATTTACATACCGAGAATCCCGATATTATCGTACAAGAGTGTGTGCGTAAATTTCAAAACAGTACGTGATAGCGACAGTGAGGATGATAATGATATTATTTCAGAAACTAACATTAAGAAGCTTATGAAAAGCTAAAGAATATTCAAAACTTCTTTTTCTTGTCTGGCGACATTACTCAAGGAGAAAAGGTTGCTGAGATAGTATACAATGTAGAAACACAAATTGTAAAAAGAAGAATTGAAAACCTAAAACAAACTAAAATTTCAGGTTTTTTTAAGTAAGTTAATTTTAAGTGTGTTGTAAGAATAAATTAATTAAAAATTATTTATACTCTTTTTTTCTCTCACTAATGAACATATCTGAACAATGGACAGTTTTATATACACCGCTACTGTCCGTTGTACAGAGAACCTACTGTATATCACATAAATAGTATGATTTAAAACTTCGAAAAAGTAAAAGTAATAAAAAAAAATTTTTCTGATGCGTTAATTTTATCCAGGACATTATGTCTTAATTCCACGAGAAACGAAACACGTACAATATTTAATATTACAAATAGCAGCTTAAACTCAAAGTAATTGTTTTATAATATTGAGGCAAAAATAAACTATACGTTAATGTGTAACACAAATACACGACGAAATATACAACACTTACTACAAATTAAACTATATAGGAGGATATTTAAAATGATTTATACCGCTTAATTTGTAGTAAAGGAAAAACGTTCACCATAAAATTGGTATCGACTATACATCACTACTCGACCATTAAATTAAATTTTACGAAATTTCACCGCACACAAGCAATTTTTTCATAGATTCGAACATCAGCTGTAAAACGTACCCCAATGTTTAATTTGATTACTAATGACAGGGTAGTATATCGATTACTTATAGCATCACGGACCGCGTATTTTATTTATAACGAAGCTTATTCGGAATATAACGACAATAATTAACACAATTAAATACTTCCGATATAAAATGCGTTTTTTTCTAGGGTTTTCCGAAAAATGATCCTTGAAAATACATATATAATTATTCTAATTAAAAAGAAATAACGAATAAAATAAAGAAAATAATTTTAGAATTTCACATAAGTGTCTTATTCTCAATTTTTTTAAAAATGGTTCATCCTGTTCGTCAATTTTTGTATGGCCGCTATGCAAAAACTTTTATCTGCTTATGGGCTTCCGGGCTGGAACCGCGTCACTCGCATATCTGCCGACGTTTCGTACCCACTTGTAGGGGACATCTTCAGGGCTCAACTACTGCACTACTGCACTAGTTGAGCCCTGAAGATGCCCCATACAAATGGGCACTGCACTGAAACTGAAACAGTTAGAGTGCACTTGTCGAGCCCTGAAGATGTAACATACAAATGGGTACGAAACATCGGCAGATATAAGAGTGACGCGGTTCCAGCGCGGAAGCCCAGAAGCAGATAACATGGACCACGACCGCGAAAGTCTATGTACTCTGTTCAACTTTTCTTTGCTACTTCTGCCGATATTTGGAAAAATGTTAGAATTTACACGACACATAAAAGAGCGACAATACTACCGGGAAGAACCACAGATCCATCGCAATTTTATCCTATTTCGCTAAAGTGTTTGAAACTGTTATTAAGAAATGGATATACAAAAGTAATATGCCATTTTTATCTCCAAACTAGCATTGACTTATGTGTAGATGATCGACAATTTCTATCCTTGCTACATTCTCTCAGTGTAGTAAGGCTAGAACCTGTCTCTTAGGATTTGTGTGATATACTAGGCGATGGTAGACTGGTGGATGTTGTCCATACCCATTTCTCTCGCGCTTTTGATACAATAAATCATTACACTCTTATGGCAAAGATGAATTCGTTTGCATTTACTAAATCTTTATTGGTATTTATACACACCTGTCTTTAGAATAGACCAAAGTATATCTACTACAATAGCTACATATCAAGGGATCAAACCTTGGACCATTGTTGCTTAATATCTTCATTAATTTGCTCACTTTCATCGACTGCCTTATATTTATATATATATAGACAATACTACCGGGAAGAACCACAGACCCATCACAATTTTATCCTATTGGTCGAAAAATTAGTTTTGAACAAAGAGCAAGTATCAAATTCTGTTTTAAATTCGATAAATCTTTTAAAGATTCAATTCATCGCATTTTGACACAGCATGTGGGAGTGACAAATATTTGTAACACACAAGCTAACTGATGATCGAAAATTGCTCCGAATTCAACATTGTACAGACTCGATTAAAGACTCAAAAAAGGGCGAAAACTTAAGGTATTGTATTGTAACCAGCGATAAGAAGTGGTGTTTTCAGTGACCAAGCATCAAAGCTTTGAATGGAAGCGAAGAAAGACCGAAAAAAAGCCGTTTGAAGTAGTCGAAAGTAAAGACAATATTGAATTGTTTTTATGATTCAAAAAGCATAGTGCACAAAGAGTTTGTACCAACTAGTCAAACAGTCAACGCTGTATATTAACTTGGTGTTATGAAGCGCCTTTTGGGGAGTATTCATCGTGTGTGCCCTCGATATCGTGAAAATGGTAGCTGGCGTTTGTTATATGATGATGCACCATCACATCGCTCGACGCTTATCACTGATTTTCTAACTACAAATGGCATTTTAACCATCAACTATTCACCGTATTCACCGGATTTGACCCCCTGTGATTTCTATATATTCTCCAAACTACATTTACTGATGAAAGGACAGCGTTATGCCGACGTCAAAGCCATTAAAAAGGCGTCGACAGCGATCGTAAAGGACATCTTTAAAGACGAACTTAAAAATTCATTCGACATGCTAATTGACCGCGCAAAACATTGTATTGAAGCCGAAGGCGACTACTTTGAATAAAATAAATGAAGATTTGATTTTTATTTTAAAAAAGTTCTGTTTTCTCTGCGACAGACTGTGTATAACTGAATAAAACAATAATATTAGTAGGTGGTACATTTTCTTCAATTAAACTATCTATAAATTGCTTTATTTTATCTTTATTCAATTAACAAGCTAATAGAATATGATTTAAATCTGCGTATTCAAATCCACATTCACTCTGGTGACCCTGTAATATCAATTTTATCGAAATGAGTTGGGTATTGACCATGACTAAACTTGCACGATTTGTAAACACATAAGTCTTCAAAACTCCGAAAAATTGTCATTTCAAATGCATGAATTTCATGTATGTATATACGGGACTGGTTTCAGAATAAATTACAATAATAAATAATCCAGTAAAGTACACCAGCAGTGCCGTTGTGTTCTTTCACATTTGGTTATAATT
Source organism: Dermolepida albohirtum (assembly GCA_031893035.1). Classification (NCBI taxonomy): domain Eukaryota; kingdom Metazoa; phylum Arthropoda; class Insecta; order Coleoptera; family Scarabaeidae; genus Dermolepida; species Dermolepida albohirtum. Next base: position 102,961 of record JAVIWB010001998.1, on the reverse strand, counting down.
ATTTATATTTAGGACGGAATCTAAATAAGGAGTATGTAAAAGGTGTGATATAATTTAAAAGTCTCCTGCCCTTTTTCTTATTCAATTACTAATAATTTGTCAAGTAAATTTTAACATGCATGACTTATTGGAACAGTTGGACATTTACTTACTTATTTGGCCACAAGTGAATACCTATACATAAACCCGGTGTGAGGCATATGTAAATGACGAGCTATAAACAAAGCCAGGGCGTGTAGTGACAACCAATTATAACACGTTCTTGCTTTAATAATCTATAACCAGTCGTTAGTTTTAGCGTTTTAACTCTACCTGCTTTTTATCGTAATGCTGCACTTGCCCAACTCACCTGTTTCGTTTTCTTATTATAACTCTACCTTTTTCGCAGAGGCTTCCTTTACAAATTACATATTACGACGATATAAGGTTATGTTGCGAAATTATAAATGCGACCTTTTGTTTCTCGTGTTCTTTTCATTTTATTTCAGAGAAATTATTTATTTTGCACGTATCCCTGGCCCCCATCCTTTGGGCCAGTTAAATCAATACGGTAACGAGTCATGTTTATGTAATGTATTTTTAGGGAATGTTTTTCTTATTGGTAATGAATTCACGTTCACAGATATAAATATGTAAATTCAACGCGTATACATATAACTTTAAGAGATTTATTTTTCTCTAACAGGCAGTAAAATATATAATTTAATTAACTTTCTTTACTCTTCAGTAAATTACTGGAAGACATTAAATATAACGCAAACTAGTCGTAAATAATGTGTGATAAAGTTTTTGAGCTGAATTTGTATTACCAGCTAGAACACTTATTTAAAAATATTAAAATTTCTGTGGAAGCAAATAAATTATGTAGAAGAATTTATTAATTATAAGCTACACCATTAAAATTTATTACTTAAAGTATGCGCTTCATTACTGACCTTTTACTTTTTACTGTAATATACTGCGTGTTATAAAGTCCGTTGATGATGCACATGCACACACTTCGTTAACTAAATATTATAAAGTGTCCCAAAATTAACGCAAGATTCGAATTAAATAGAAAACACATCTTTTGATTATTATTTTATTTAATTAAATCATAAAGTACATAGGATAGGGTTATTTATGGAATAACACATCGGGCAAATGGCCTCCACGGCTTTACATGCACATACGCACTCGTTTGTAGAAATTTTCCATGACCATTATGCATAAATGTGGCTGAATTTCGTTGATGCAGAGTTGAATCTTCACCTTTAATGCACGGCTGGTCGTAGGCTAATTGACATAGACTTGTGATTTCAAATAACTTCATAAAAAGAAATCTAATGGTTTTAAATCACACGATCTAAGGGGCCAATTCTGATCACCGAAACGAGAGAGCACACGACCTGGAAATGTCTCATGCAGTAATTGAATTGTTTCACGGGCTGTATGGCATGTAGCACCGTCTTGTTAAAACCACATATTGGCCACATCAATATCATCCAATTTCGGCAAAAAGAACTGTTTTATCATGTCGCGATATCGAGCACCAGTAACAGTCACTGCTTGACCAGTCTTATCTTCAAAAAAGTATGATCCAATTTTGCCCCCAGCCCAAAATCCACACCAAACAGTGACACTTTGTGGATGCATTTGTTTTTCCACAATCACATGTGCGTTCTCAGCATCCCAAAAACGCCAATTTTGGCGATTAACAAAATCATCAAAATATGTGCTTTATCGCTTAGGATGATTTTGCTCGAAAAATCAGAATCAATTTGTTGATGTTCAGTAATCCATTCAACGAACTCTCTTCGCTGTGCATGGTCATTAGGCTTCAGTTGTTGTGTGAATTGTAAACATGGAGACGCAGATCTTCAGTGAGTATACGGTGTAGAGAGCTTCTTGAAATTTGCAATTCTTGTCCACGACGCCGAATTGAGATTCTGCAATTTCAAGTAAAAAGTATCTAACGGACATTAACGTAACTGAGCTACAAGCATTTGAAGTGCTAGAAAAGCCTACTAATGCAGGCATTTACATATCATTGTTGATTTCTTGGTTATTAAAATGTCAGGGTGGCTATGATTGAACAGTTATTATTTATTGTGACAGCAAACGTCAATCAAATTAATTTAGTGTGTTTTTCGTGTTATATTAAAATACCCATAAAAATATGTTGTCGAAAATATGTCCTTGGAATGAAGAATACATTGATATTCACTTTGTTTGCAGATTGTGTAATGGAAATGGATAAGCGAAAGTTGATGATTAACGTCGGGGACTTCCCACTTGTAAAATACCTTTCAGAATTATTTTCAGAAATATCTATCGATGCTTAAGAGAAACGAGCAAGTTTTCTACAGTTACTTCTGAACGTTCCGTCCAACAAAAATTTGGCAATGAAGAAGCAATACTTACATGATTGACGCTCCGCGTTCTACTGGTGTCCGAAGAATAGCCAGCAGACAACGTAGGCTGCATAAGTGTATGCAGAATTTTACACAATTTCTGTTTGTATCCGTACTATATCTTACCTGGGCAAGCTTTAAACCTAAGGACTACTCATCAACACTTAAATTTAGTTGCTGGTTAGTGAGAAATCAAAGGCTTTGTCGGAAAATATTATTTAGTCATGAAGGCTTCTTCGTCAAAAACGGCATCAATAACACCAGGAATTCAACACTGCCTCTTCCGGTGTAGTTTTCTGTTGTTTTCGGTTTGTTTTCCTTATTTCTTCAAAAATTTCAATTCAATGTTTTGTTGAATTTGATGGAGCCTGTGGTTGATTGACTTGATCAATAAGGTTGATATATAACCCCTTTCCACAATTAACTATTTGTAAATTCTGTATACGCATTTCGACAACCAAGTTGTCATCATCAGCAGATAATTTCAAAGTGTCGCACCTGGTAAAACACGGCGAAAAAATTGTACGAAAAAACAAACTCCGTACGCGATCCGCACCGTTGAAAACCAAGATGTGCACATCTTGGTTTTCAACGGTGTTTGTTTTTTCGTACAATTTTTTCGCCGTGTTTTACCAGGTGCGACACTTTGAAATTATCTGCTGATGATGACAACTTGGTTGTCGAAATGCGTATACAGAATTTACAAATAGTTAATTGTGGAAAGGGGTTATATATCAACCTTATTGATCAATGTTTTGCCCGGTCAAATATTCAATTCTTAGAACCGATCTGTGAGAGCTCGCATTGTCATGGTGGAGAATGACCTGTTGTTTTCAGTTTGTTTTCCTTATTTCTTCAAAAACTTCTGCCAAACAAATAGTTGTGTACCATTCGGAATTGACCGTTCTACAACTCTCTAAAGGCACGCTTACAACGTCACCGGTTTTTCCGAAAAAACAGACGACCATTTGTTTTGATGTGCTTCGAGCGCGAACAACTTTTGTTGGTTTTGGCTCATCCACACAGTCGACTACTGTTTACTATCGGGCTCATACGTATAAATCCAAGATTCGTCACCTGCGACGACTTTATAAATGTTCTTTGAAGCACCGCCATTGTATTTCGGTGCATTCTTGGTACCAATCGACGCGAGTCCTTTTTTGAACAGTTGTCAAATTAAGTGGTACCCAACTTGAACATAGCTTCTTAACGCCAAAATGTTCATGCAGTATCTTATGCACGCTGGTGTTACTAATACCTTGAGATGCCTTGACCTCACGGTATGTCACATGATGGTCTTGCATTATCAATTCAGACACTGCATTAATGTTTTCCCACACAACAACATTTGAGGGACGACCTTCACGAAATTCATCGTCCAAAGAACGCCGTCCAAGTTTCAATTCACTATACCAACAATATACTCTAGTTGTCGATGGTTCTTCATCACCATATAAAGAATTCAGCTCGTTAATGCATTCTTGTTGAGATAATCCATGCCGAAAGTTATGAAAAATAATTGCACGAAAATGTTCGCGAGTTAATTCCATTTTTTTCGCTGATATAAAATTTTCAAGTTACTGCCAATAATTTGCAATAATATTTAATCCATTATACAATATCATATTATGACAAAAATATATAGAAAATAAAAAACCATTCTAATTATATACATTGAAAGTTATTAGTTTTTCGCGTAGTGAATATAATCGGATAATAACTCAGGAGGTTCACAGTGTAGTATAATCTTCTGCAAGTAATAATTATCAGCAGGCAAAGAAGAGAAATCTCACATTCACTAACCGCAAGTAATGTTTAAAGATGCCTTGTATGAATTTTAATAATAGTTAATTACAGCACACGTAATTAGTCGTACTTACAACATTATACTCATAATTTAGTATGCAATAATTACAGTTCAGCTTCTCATGTAAAATAAAAAATTTAAAATTGTAATCAATCTCCAAAGAAGGCGTCCATAATCACAGATATAGTGCCACTAAAAATTTTAGTTAGTTCTAATGCTTTTGATTTATTAATATCGAAAATACTGCAATACGTTAACATCATATAATTAATTATATTTACATCTACACATATGTAAACTTCAATTTATTCGAGGCTATTTAAATATAGTAGTTGTTGATAAAGTGTGTGAGTGTGAAAAATACAAGGGGTATAGCAGATAATAAATTAAAATAAAACCTACCATTTTAAGTAGCGTTTCCATTATACAGATACAGAAAATGGATAAGATCGGTTAAATATTTACAATATCAGATATATTTAAAAACTTTGTTCATGTAACAATATTCACAGAGAGGAGTAAATGTTCTTATATGCAGAGAACGACCTTTCGGCTTCTAATAATGAAATACTTGCATTATTAAAACACTTTTTTATTAATACTTAACGGATCTGTAAACCTATCACCAAAAATTTGTTTTAATCTGGTAAAATCTACATCTTTTGTTAAGGCACTATCTACTTTAACAATATCACTAATATAATATTAGTGTTACTATATTTTTATTGTAAGCGATAGATCAGTATTAACAAAGAATATTCTTTTTATGCAAGTATTTCATCATTAGATGTCGAACGGTCGTCCTCTGTATATAAGAACACTTATCTTTCATGGTAAACACGGTTATGTGAAAAAATTATTGAAATATAACTGATACTACAAATGTTTAACAGATTTTATCCACTTTGTTGATATGCATACTGAAAACGCTGTTTAAAAGGTAAGCGTTTATTTACATTTATTACCTACGAAATGTGCACTTTTTCAAAGCACGCGTCGCTGACCAAACACTAGCAGTCCCAATTCTAGTTGTTAAGCCTATGTCTGAAATTTGTTTGACTATAAGGAGAGAGAGATTAGTGATATCAAATATTTTATTGATTTTTCCCTAATAATTTTAACATTATTCTTTTCAATATGCTTCTCTCCACGATCCCTATACCACACCATACGAATTTTCCATTGGTTACATCCAACTGTAATTCATTTTTTGAAAGCATGTTCATGATTTCCGTCGCTTTTTCTTTCGCAAAAATATATAAATTTAGTTTCTTCCAGTGCCGATTTGACCTTCGGAAACAGAAAGAAATTATATGAGTCTAGAGTGAATGTTCTATCACAAAGACCTAATACTTGAGCAAAAACTTCTTGACAGACAGTGCAGTATATGCTGGACTGTTGTCCTGATGAAGAAACAATGACTTACTTATTCAGGTCATCGTGTTCTTACTCGTTCACAAAAGATAGAGGATCTCAATATAGTAATGTTGGTTCACAGTTCGACCTTAGCACTTTATCTATTTTCTGACTTAGCATAGGATTCAAATGAATTCATATCAACTCATGCTTGCACGCGGTAATAACATCCAAAACTCATTTGGAGTATTAATGTTAAATATTATTACTTACAAGCAATACTTCCATGTTCTTAATTAAGGTTGACATGTCATCAATATATAAAATACAATATGTCCTTGAAGTCATTTATATATATATATATATATATATATATATATATATATATATATATATAAATACAGTATTGCGCAAATTAATGGAATCAAACACGATATAACTAAGAAAACCGTTTATTTGTCATATAATCACGATAAGATGGTATACAATTATAAATTACTAGTAATTTAATAAGAGATATGCCCTCCTTTGGCTGCGATGACAGCCTGAACTCTTTTCGGCATGGAATTTTTGACAGTTTTCCTTTATTTTCAATTGGGTTTAAGTCTGGAGAATTGCCAGGCCAGTCGAGGAGAGTTATTCCTTTTTCCTTGAAATATTTGACCATAACCTTCGATTTGTGGCATGGAACTGAGTCCTGCTGGAAAATTGCACCTCCGTTTGGCTCACATTTCTTTAGATCTGTTCCCAAATACTTATCAAGTAGCTCTTTATATTTCTGGCTGTATGAAAAACATTTCCAAAACATCTTCTTTACAGGATGTTTGACAGTCTGATCGATATGAGCTGCAGTGAGTTTTTCATCTCCACTTTTTCTCACTGCCTCTGCACCAAAAAATGGGACTCGTCGGAGAACAACACCTTTCTCCAGTCTTTCTCATTCCATCCGACATATTTGTTGGCCCAAATAAGCCTCTGCCTCATCATTCGTCGAGTGAAGAGTTGCTTCTTCTGTGGTCGAATAGTTTTTCTTCCAGACTCTAAAAGTCTCCTACGAACTGTCGAGTAATGCACTTTCACTCCAGCGTCGACTAAGTCTTTTTGTAGTTTGAAACTAGTTTTTCTTGGGTTCGGCTTGCTATTTCTTACCAAAAAAGTGGCATCCATCTTCTTCTTTCTCCCACATTTTCCCGCTCGTTTCACTTCAACTCTTCCGGTATTTTTTTTTGATTTAGGATCTTGCTTATTGCTCTTTGACCAACACCAAATTCCTGAGCAATATCTCTCTGTGTCATTGAAGTGTGCTCACTTAATGTCACAATCTTCTCACGTTTTCTGGGCGTGATATCCATATCGCGAGCAATCGGTAAAAGCACAATATAAATCGAATTTTGAACTTTGAAAGAGTATATGTGAACAGACTCTCTAAAATGCACTGAATAACTGTGTAATGTGTTCCCAGTGATATAGGTTATGTTGTATGTGACTGTCAGAACTGACCTAACAAAGTTGCCACATGCAGAAAACCAAAAAAATAGTCATGATATATTATATTATATATATGTGTATATAATATATAATATTTATTTACATGTTCTGATGAAGATGAAGGAAAACACCTTTCAATTACGCTGTGGAAATGTTAAAGTTTTTCCTCTTTATTGTTTTTCCACTGATGTCGAAATTTCAAGAAAATTAAATTCAAATTTGTTCAATCTTTGTATTACATATTACATTGACTACATAATATATTACACAATTATAAATAAGGCAAAAATTAATAAAAAAAAAGCATGCTCTTCTGTGAGGAATCGAACCCCAGTCGTCCGTAGTTGCCAAGCACTGTGAGAATCGATTCTTTAACTGCGCCATAGATTTCATTCTGGAAGCAGATCTTTAGTCAAAAATCCGCAGTAAGTATTATTATTAAATGTGTATGCAATTGCATATACATATATACAGGCATATGTACACAATTACGTGCATTTCACGATATAAGTTAATGAAAAAAAAATTTGCTGCTTATTGCATCGTTATAATTGAAGCAGAAATTAATGAAAAAATTATGATCTTGAGAAAGGCGAGTTCCAGTCCTCTGCTTACCGACTGGGTGCTCTGTCATGCGGACGACTGGGGTTCGATTCTTCGTCTAAGAGTAAGATTCATTAAATTTGAGTCTACTGTTTCAGTAAACAATGAACCAACACCCATACGACAACGAAACGCAAGATCTGCCGAAAACATCGCCGCCGTCCGTGAAAGTTTGCAGGAGAATCCGAGGCAGTCGATTTCGCGTCACTCACAAGAACTCGGCCTTTCACAGACCACAACTTGGCGAACTTGCGTCGTGACTTAGGCCTGCATCCGTGTAAAATTCAACTAACCCAGAAGCTGAAGGTAAAGACTATAGACAACGACATGTGCTCGCTGAATGAGCCCTGGAGCAATTAGAAATTGTCCCTAATTTTCATCAAAAAATCATCTTCAGCGATGAGGCCCATTTCTGGATAAATAAGTACGTCAACAAACAAAATCGTCGAATTTGGGACGATATCAATCCACATGTGATCCAAGAGTATCCCGAAAAAGACACTGTTTTGTGTTGATTTTATGTTGGCAGCGTCATCGGTCCATATTTCTTTGAGAACGATGTTGGCCAGGCCATTACCGTCAATGGCGAACGCTATGGGTCGATGATTACCAACTTCTTTGGGCCTGAATTGGATGATATGATATGGACACCAACGACATATGGTTTCAACAGGACGGTGCTACGCCACATTGGACATTCTGCACGAAAGATTTGAGGGCATTGTCATCTCACGTGGACGTGATGTAAACTGACCACTGAGATCGTGCTATTTGAGCCCGTTCGACTTTTTCTTGTGGGGTTTTCTTAAGTCACAAGTCTATGCGAATAAGCCACAAACAACAGCGGCCCTCAAAGCCAACATAACTCATGCCATCTACCTAATTCAGCTTGATTTATGCGCCAGAGTCATGGAAAATTGGACATTTCGGATGCGCGCCACTCAGCGAAACCGCGGTGAACATTTGCACGATGTTTTATTCCATACATAATATCATCGATAGGTCTTTCAATAAATAAAAAATTTTGATGATTTTTCACACACACTTTTTTCTATTTAAATTAATAATAGGAAGCGCTTGATGAAAGATCAGTTATTATATAATCATTTTAAACGATAAATTAATTCGAATCTAAATTTAGAGAAACACCAAATAGACACTCTCGCTCCTATGTTCGTGACAAGTAGAAGAGACTTGGACAGTCGCCACAAAGAAAATAATAAGTAAGAAAAACAACTACAGTTCCGTACGTACAAAATCGGTTCTAGTGGTAGAAACAGTAACCTTAATATTTTGTAAATTTAAAGACAGTACAAAAATAGCCAAATTTTTGAAAAGTCACATTTGAGTAGAGTTCAATTAAAGCCACTAATGTCGAGTACAAATTTGCCAACAAATAAATATTTAAATTTGCGAGGTAGTACAACGTTTACATCGACAGTTTATAGAACCTCGTTCTGTTCCATTCGACTTTTGAGCGATGGTGTACGTGATCGTTTTATAATTCATGAGACCTTTTGAAAAACAAGTGGGGCTATTTAGTGGGTACTGTTGCTGTTCAGTGGTTATAAATAATAAAAAATAATTATAGATGTCATCACTCATCTAAATGAGTACATGCATACGATTATTATAAACTGATCTTAAATTACAATATATATCTTTAATCATGTCAAACAGTACGTTCGGGTACTTCCTTGAACGGCCGCCTTCAGTACGATTACACGATAGCACCGGTAATTTATTGCCCCACACCCTTCCGATTCTATTACGATAATTTTAACACCTGTACTTAAAGTGAAATCGTTTTAAGCGACTATGGACCTTAATTATACCGCTGGTTAAACGTGTAATTGACGTAAGCCATAAACATACTCTTCGTTCGTATTTTCATTAAATGTTTTACACGGTTTAATTCTGTATGCATTGTTGCGATGTGTTTTCAAGTGTTAAATAAAGCAGCTGATAAATGATCTTATTTATCGATTGTCCATTATCGAACCGTGACGATCTACGCGGTAGCTCAATTTTTTTCGTTGCTAAACATCATCCGCATATTATATTTATTATAATTACCGCTTGGATTTAGAATATCTAGCGACGTCATAAATTATCTGCCTATTTAAAGTTGGATATGAATAACAAAATGGTACACATCCATTTGAGTAAGTACATGCACTAATGACTACTATTTCCTGACTGGAAATGCCTGAAAAGCAAGTTCATAATTTACAATCTGAATATTGTCATAAAATACATGTAATTATAGTTTTTAGTGGTTTCTTTATTAACATTTCCTATAATTAGCGGTTTTACAACATAAATCAATTAAATAATATTCTCGCCAGAAGCTTTTAATATACCAAAATGAAAATAGTAATAAATTGAAAATTGAAAAAGAAGATGGAATTTTGTGTTGAACAAATTATATACGAAATCTCTTGAGAATGTTTCTAGAAGCGATATAGAGAAAACACGCAAAATATGATAAACGATTTTATCGTTTTTCAAAGTTTATATTTACATTCGACACATCAATACATTTTTCATACATTCAAACAAATTTTCGAAGCATATTTTCCAATTCCGAAACTGATATTTAGATAAGCAATATTCGAAATGTTTTAACAGGCTCGAGGCGACGAAAATCGTTTACAATGCGATAGTATTTATGGAACAATAAAGAATACAAAATGATAAATCAGATGAATGCTGACAATGAGGCACTAACATAATACAATTTTCTGGCGAATTTCGCAGTTTCCAATCACGTTTTGCTACCCATACTGCAACCTGCTGTCAGACTAATTCTTTCCGTAGTCGTTATTCCTTATTTGCATATGTCGTTGGTTCACCGATGCGACCATCGTGTTCCATTGCTGAGTCGTTCTCATGGTTGAAGTTTTAAATGCTTTTCTCGGTTGCTTGAGAGCTTTTCTTCCTTATTTGAACATGTGTCCTTGGTTCACCAATGCGACCGTCATGTTTCATTGCTGAATTGTTGAAGTTTTCATTGCCTGCATAGTTGAAGTTTTGGATGCTTCTTTTGCTTGCTTGATGGTTTCTCTTCCTCATTTGTATATGTCATTGGTTCACCGATGTGACCTTCATGTTCCATTACTGATTCTATAGTCATCCTCATGGTTGAGTTTTGGATGCTTTTCTTGCTTGCTTGATGGCTTCTCTAATGATTCTTGAATGGTAGATATTCCAGTGGCAAATTTCCAAATAGGATAGGAAGACTATAGCCTGTAGCGGCAAATTTTTCGGCGGATCCAAGTTAGAGCCCAGAGGAACCTCAGAAGTAGCAATGAATTCCTTAAAAACAATTTTCGATTAAGTTTAGAAAAAGGGGCAAAAAACCAAAAGAAGAGAATTTACACAGTAAGATGTGATGATGAGGCCTCGGATGCGTGGGACAAATCCGTATATATAACATTCACTTCATCCTGTCTGCCCAAGATTTCACAAGTGTATTACGAAATAACAAACAAATTAGAAACAGTTGATATACCTGATACAAAACCGTGTTGTTGAGGAGATCAAAAAGAACGTACATTTTTATGAACACTGGAATATATAAATAACACGAGAACTTTAGCAAAATTAGATCAAATTGAAGCGAGTCAATAAATGGATAACATGAGTGTGTTACCCTTTTTGTGAACTGGACAAATTCTAGTAGTTGGCTAATTTAATTACGCAGTTGATAATTATCGATAATGGCTTAGCTAAAGCATAATATCTCCGAATAATGAAACTAGGAATTAGACCATCTACAGCTGCAGGTTTAGTCGATAATGTATCTATAACCGTTAGACTGCTATTCTCATTCAAAAGAGGAATAGTGAAAAAGTCAAAGAGCAATTACTATTAAACACTGGAGTAGTATCATGCAAACCCATTCACTATACATACGAGGTATGGCAATTAAATAACGAGACTGCGCTCCTTCCATCGCGCAACCGGATCGACTGAGGCTATAATTGGAATGTCATTAACCTTGATACTTCATAAGCGACAATCCGTAGTTTCGTCTGAGTTTCGTGAAGAGGACGCTATTACTTAGTAGTGTTATGTTAATGGTTTACATAAAAATCGAGCAGCAAATTAATTTGAAATTCCTTGTCTAATTAAAAAATCGTTAACAAAATGTTTACAAATGCAAAGGAGGTGTTTGGTGATAAGGTTAAGTCACGTGCTCGAGTTTTTGAAGACAGAAAAAGACACGAAGAAGCAAGTCGAAATTTAAGGCAATGCTGATCGGTTTTTTTTCTATATCAAGGGTGTTATCATGACTGTCTAATTGCCTGGGAGTCAACCGTTAATCAGAAATACTACAAAAAAGTCCCAATTAAGCTGAGGGAAGAAGTAAGAAAGAAAAGACCAGGTTTATGGAAAGAACGACTCGTGGATTCTGCACCAGGACAACGCACCAGCTCACAATACCCTATCAGTGAAGCAGTTTTTAACGGACAAATGCATTGCTGTGCTTGATCATACTCCGTATTTGCCAGATCTCGCACTATGTGACTTCTATCTATTTCCAAAAATGAAAAACGCATTAACACGGAACATATTATCAGTCTGTTAAACATTTAAAAGTAAAAACGTTGAATTTGTTGAAGATGTTGGCAACTGATGAAGTACAGCATTGTTTTGAACAATGGCAGACACGTTCACAGCGGTCTATGGATAGGGGAGGAGAGTATATTGAAGGGGATAAACGTTAAATAATATGTTTATTTCTAACACCAGTCTCGTTATTTAATTGCCACAACTCGTAAATTGCGAGTACCGAACTCGTCTTCAGACAAAGTAAGTTATCCAGATATTCTCGTTGTGCCACGATTCCTATTCAAAAAATTCCATAAATTAAAGCGATTGTTTTACATTATTCTTTTTTCTGCTGTAATCACATAGTACTTTAAACGCTTAAATTCCTCAATCTTTCTTATTTGGTAAGATTTCCGCTGTAAAACAAGGTGTCAAATAAGATTTATTAAGACGTTTGTGTGAAACACATTGATCAAAAATTTAATAAAGAATACTATAAACTTTATCATCAGATTAATTGATATTCGAAAAAAGTTCCAAGCAGGACTAGTTTGTAATACAAATATCCAAACTATTAAATTGAAATTTACTTTGTTAAAATCATAATGACTGTCAGAAGAAGAGCAAACCTTAATCGAGTGCGTTTTAATAAAAACTATTTCAAAATGTTTTATTGAAATGCAAATAAATATGTACGCATGAACTAAGTGCAATTATGATTTTTTAATTTCAAAAAAAAATTTCGATTGTAAAAACTAGATGTAACTCATAATACGGAAAATTAGATAATACTATTAAAATGATATATTTATAGCAATATTTTACAATATATTAATTCCGAATGTTTTACCAGGAATAAGTAAAACATGTTTTTTTTCAGACTTTCTGACAAGTGGTTATTAATTATTTGAACATTTGGAAGCAGATAGTGTATTCGTTTGTTAAATTCACACATGGTAATGATTAACTAAGATTCGTGGAAATGTGTGAAGTATAAATCACCGAAACCCTACAAGAAAATCAATCTTCAATTTGTTAACAAACCGGTTACACGATCTTCCATAGGAGACATGTAGCCTTTAAATAATGCATGTATAAGGACAGTATTTCACCATTTACTTTCTAAGTTGCCTGCAGCAGCTTCTTTCTAGAGATTTATGGTTCCCAACCGCCCCTTGTATTGGAACCTTAACTCGCACAAAACAGTTTCGTAAATGATATAGCGTGTGGTCATCAGATTAATGCCAGTGGTTCCCTTTATATCAAATTAATAAGTTTTAATATTTAACTCCTTTCTTGTTTGGGTTGCACTTTATGTTTCCTTGGCACGACTTGTTCTTGTTATGAACTTTACAGCCAATAAACACACAGAAATGTTTAAGTGAATTAATATTTATGGATTATGGTCAGTGGTGCCATAAAACAGTTAATAGCAATTCATGCAACCGTTGAATTTTGAAATATCGACAAAATATATATTCATTATTATCGTAAATCCAACATATATTCTTTTAAAACTAAATTAATTGCCGACCATATTTGTACTTGTCCTTTTCGAGTTATTTTAATCGCAAAATGTATATGATTAACAAGAAAAACAATGTATTACATTATGAGTATGTATAATATTGATATTGTTCTCTTATGTGTACGTTATTTATAAAACGCAATATTCTAATTAGTTATTTGAATTGTGTGATGAACTGGTCTACATAGAGGGTGTTTCAAATTTCGCGATTTATTAAAGAATAAATAAAACACATAATTTGCATTCACTTTCAGAAACTTTTTATTGGTAATTGAAGTATCAGTTATGATATTTATATGCGAAAAATAATATCTGCCAAATGGCCACCTCATGCAGCTGCACTCTTTTGTTAAAATTTTCAATGACATTTTGACATAATTGTGGTTCTATCTCACCAATGACACGAATAATTTCATCTTTCAAAGCAAGAATTGATTGCGGATTGTTTTTATAAACCTGACTTTTCACATAACCCCAAAGAAAATATTCTAACGGTGTCAAATCACATGATCTTGGTGGCCAATTAACTTCACCGTTTATTGAGATTACACATCCAGGAAATTTTTCTCTCAATAAATCAATTGATTCGTGTGCAAAGTGAGATGTAGCGCCATCCTGTTGAAACCGCATATCCTCTAGATCAATATTCAATAATTCAGGCCACAAAAATTCGGTTATCATCCGAGGATATCGATCACCATTGTCAGTTACAGCTTCACCAGCAGTATTTTCAAAGAAGTAAGGTCCAATTACACCACCTGACTATAATGCACTCCAAACAGTAACTCGTTTAGGATGCATAGGTTTCTCATGAATAATTCGTGGATTTTCCTCACCCCAGATACGGCAATTTTGTTTATTAACATAGCCAGCAAGTTCAAAATGTGCCTCAACAGTATTTTTGAGAAAAATCAGCTGGTTGTTCATTAATGAAATTGATAAATAAACGATGTTTTAAACGATCTAGTGGCTTCAGTTCCTGTGTTATTTGGACCTTATATGCCTTCAGAGCTAAATCCTTGTGTAAAAACGCCATATTGTTGATCCAATAAGTCCAAGTTATTATATATTATATTCTATTTATTCTTAAAAAAACGCGTAATTTGAAACAACCTTTATATTAATTAATATACAAAAGTATTGTAGGAAATTTCATCTAAACCAGAGATTACCAAAATTTTTGCCTCATAAATTATTTGCGGAATCTTTTTTCCGCAAACATCCTGCCTTCAGAATATTGAATTTTTCTAAACCCTCTAACATCAAATGTATTTTTTTTTAAGTCTGTGGATGACGCAATGAACCCCGGGTACCTTTTCTTCATAAACTTTATAATACTGTTTGTCGATAAATTTCTCGCAAACAGCAGTTGTTTATGGATTTCTTGGTCTATAAGAAAACAGACATATCCCAATGAATTGCCAGATAACGTTGACTCGTCTAATTGAATAGCGAAATGGTTTAATAGTTTTTATTGTTCGCAGACAATTACGCAATAAGCTTCCACATCGTGACTCCTTTCATCAATACATCTTTAAACTGCATTGTTGCTCAGCGAAATTTTTTGAGTATACCATACGCCCGCTTGTACAGAACTGTTGCCTGATGGTATAATATTTGCCTGTTTTTGTCAATACCAAGGAGTCGTGGAAGCGACCATACTTTCCAGCATGGCTCTCTCTAACGTTTTTATTCAGTACTTTAAAATATTGGGAAATCTTTACCTGTTTTATCATAGTAATACCTTCTCATGTGATCCTCTAGCTTGGAAGATATAGCGTTATCGCTTAGAACTGTGTTGCACAAAAACCAATCATCATTAATAATTACCCAATGTATCTATAGCAAAACACTCTATTAGACGTCCACACGAACACGTTTTTATCTTGCTAAGTCGGCAACAAATATTAATAACACTCTGTTTACTTTCAATGCATTCGTGTGTTGTACGATAGAGGGAGGCAATGTTTTACCATTATTTTTCTGTATCGAAAAGGCACGATAAGCCCTACAAAGGAATCTTTCGTTAATAATACAAGTTTACCTGATGATAGGTGTTATTCCTTAAAACATACGTAGTAAACAGGGTGTTATTAATATTTGAATAGTTCCTTTTAATATTCATCTATTTGTCAAATCGCCGAGAATCGGAGTGTTTTTCTACATACGCTCTGGCAACCTTGTCACCAACTTAGCGAGATAAGTGCGCGCTTGTTCTATCGTTTAATACATTCGTGTGTTGTGCGATAGAAGGAGGCAATGTTTTTTCATTACTTTTTTCACTCTTTAACACATGGATCAATAAGTCCCGAGACTAACAATGAAAACAACATTTTTTTTGCAAAATTTTTTTTTATTCATCAACATAATCACCTTTTAGGGTGATACAATGGTTCCAACGCTTTTCCAATTTTTCAATACCATGTTTATAAAAAAATTTATCTTTCGCTTCAAAATAAGCTTCAGTTTCAGCGATGACCTCCTCATTTGAGCCAAATCTTTTTCCCTGGAGTATTTTTTTAAGATCAGCAAAGAGCCAGTAGTCACTGGGGGCTAAATCTGGCGAATATGGGGGGTGGGGAAGCAGATCAAAACCCAATTCGTTCAATTTTCCCATTGTTGTCATCGACTTGTGGCAGGGTTCATTGTCTTGGTGAAAAAGGATTTTTTTTCTCTGCATGTGCGGTCGTTTTTTTGCGATTTCCTCCTTCAAACGCACCAGTAAGTCAATATAATAATCACTGTTGATCGATTTACCTTTTTCGAGGTAGTCAATGAAAATCACGCCATGTGTATCCCAAAAAACTGACGCCAGGACTTTGCCAGCTGACTGCTGCGTTTTCGGACGTTTCGGACGGCTTTCGCCAGCTGTGCGCCACTCAGATGACTGCCGCTTCGACTCTGGAGTGTAGTGATGTATCCATGTTTCGTCCATGGTCACGTAACGACGCAAGAAATCTTTTTTGTTGCGAGTAAATAGCGATAAACAGCTTTCTGAATCATCGACTCGTTGCTGTTTTTGTTCCATCGAAAGCAATCGCGGCACCCACTTGGAAAAAACCTTTTTCATGCTCAATTTTTCATGAAGGATAGTAAATACACTTCCATATGATATCTGTGTCATCTCAGCAATCTCACGGAGCTTCACTTTACGATCTTTCATTATAATTTTTGTCACTTCACTCACATTTTCTGGTGTAACGGCTTCCACAGGTCTACCCGAGCGTTGTGATAAAATTTGTGCCGCGTCATTTGTGTCGGTACGACCACGTTTAAACTCGGCAAACCACCGACAAATCGTTGCTTTTGATGGACAAGAGTCCGGGTAACATTTTTCAATCCATTGTTTTGCTTGCGTGGTGTTTTTACCCATTAAAAAACAATGTTTTATCAGAACACGAAACTCGGTTTTTTCCATTGTTTAAACAAACTACAAAACGACTTTACTCCAACCTCGATAACTCAGCTGTTTCTGGTCCGATCGATTTAAAATTTTGACACGTTTCAAGCAAAGGTTAGTACTCTAGAAAGACGTGGTTACTGGTTTACTACGAGCGCCATCTATGGGTTAGTCTCGGGACTTATTGATCCATGTGTTACTTTGGGCATAGTGATTCGGGTAAACTAATACGCAATTGCACGATATAAATACAAATAATATCATCCTGTGCTACGATACGCCAGCAAAACCGATCTTCTTTAATAATTACTAAATGTATCTAGTTGAACGTTAAAGAATTATCTTATTAATTTAATTTACTTATTTGTAAATTATTAGATTTAAAAAGAAAAATCGAGGTTAAATTATTAATTTATATTTCGTATTTATGTGTTACTGATTTATTAATTGATGTATTATTTTTCCTTGACAATTTGACTTTTGTTGTTCCTCGACAATCATTTTAAAACAATCTGTACACGGTATTTCGATGTTTAATTGCGATATAATTGTCCTTTGTGTAGTAAAATAATAACAATAACTTAACACTAATAGTATTAAATCGAATGTCTTTTATTATGTACAAGAACAATAATGAAACGTATTTGTGTTGTTAGCAGTTGGTAATGTTTATCTGCCCCCTGCGCGAAACACGGTGTCATATTACATTCTGCCGCATTTAAATTGAAATGTTATTAATTTGCGATACCAAAACAATAAAGCCAAGAATGGGAATGGGCGGAAATCCCGGGAGAATGAGAGTTTTAGTGTATCAGCTCTAAGTAAAGCTATAAAGTTAAGAGTCCCCCGTGAATTTTAACACTCTCGTATGTCCTTAGAGATTGCAAGTCAGGCTTACTAATCTTCTTTGGTGTACTTTTATTGCACATTAAGTGGTATCTCTAATAATTTCATTAACTTTATACTCAAATGGACAAATGGTTTGTCCATGATGAATATGTAGTACATAAATACAAAATTGAAGAGGAAATGCTTACCACAATCGCAAAACTGTGCTAAAATATTTTATTTTTGATTTTCAGTATTAGTTACGTGTCCTATTGTAAAAAGATCTAAAAGAATGTAAATTTTAATGGAGACTGTGGTTGATTAAATTAAGAAATTAAGCCCACAAGTGTGTTTTTGGCTTTCCGCAGTGTAAGTCTAGTACGGACTTTGTCTTTGTGCAGATTTTGTCGTAGTTCCAAGTGCGATACTGGGGTTAATTACTTGCTAGTTATCGAAAGACGTATACAGAATATGAAAATTATTGTGGAAAAGGGTTTTATTAACCTTAATTGATTAATCTAAAACAGTACTTAACGAAAAGTTAAACCGAAAAAGTATATTAAGTAGGTAATTATAAAGAATAACTAATGCATTTAATTATCCAATTGTAGACAAAATCATTTTCACTTTCAAACGGTGAAATAAATTTTTGAATAGCTTCTAGGGTTGCTTTGTTATTTACGTTTAATATTCGCAAGTTATTTCTGCCACACCTTGTACCTTATATCATCTTTCGTAATGCAAACTACATCGAAAGATTGATAATTTCCAAATATATAACTGGGAAAGCTCATGAAAATTTTCTTAAGAGTTGTGATATTTGCCATATCCTTAGCGTGCTGCAAAGCTTTAAATGCGTGCAGATAGTTGCTTGTTTGTAGAGATTAAGAAAAACAACAAACAAATTTTGACACTGTCGTGAAATTTCTCCATTTCCACGAAAGTGATCCGATCTGATGATTGCATCGTGAAGTTTGTCACTTTTGACAATATATTTACCTTGAGAGTTTTATTATCCGATCGCTATTTCTATTGTTGACAGTAACTTCAAAATTTTATGTCAGTGAAAAAATGGAAGTAACTTGGGAACATTTTCGTGCAATTATTTTTCATAACTTTCGGCGTGGATTATCTCAACAAGAATGCATCGACGAGCTCAATTCCTTATATGGTGATGAAGCACCATCGAAAACTACAATATATCGTTGGGATAGTGAATTCAAACTTGGATGGCCTTCTTTGGGCGATGAATTTCGTGCGGATCGTCCCACAAATGTTGTGTCGGAAAACATTAATACAATGTCTGAATTGAGAATGCAAGACCGTCATGTGACATACCGTGAAATCGAGGCACCTCTAGGTATTAGTAACACCAGCGTGCATAAGATCCTAAATAAACATTTAGCCATTAAGAAGCTATGTTATATTTTGACAACCACTCAAAAAAGAACTTCCGTCGATTGGTGCCAAGAAATGCACAAAAAATACAATGGTGGTGCTTCAAAAAACATTTACAAAGTCGTCACAGGTGATGAATCTTGGATCTATGCGTATGAACCAGATAGTAAATAGCAGTCGACTGTGTGGGTATTCCAAGATGAGCCAAAACCAACAAAAGTTGTTGACGCTCGAAGCACATCAAAACAAATGGTCGCTTGTTTTTTGGGAAAAACCGGTCACCTTGCAACCGTGCCTTTAGAGAGTTGTGGAACGGTCAATTCCGAATGGTACACAACTATTTGTTTGCCAAAAGTTTTTGAAGAAATAAGCAATACAAACCAAAAACGACAGATCATTCTCCACCATGACAATGCGAGCTCTCACAGGTCGGTTTAAAGAATTGAATATTTTACGGTTCAAAATATTGAATTGATGAACCATCCGCCGTACAGCCCTGATCTAGCACCCTGTGATTTTTTTTGTTCCCACACGTGAAGTTAAATTTGATGGAGCCTGTGGTTGATTGACTTGATCAATAAGGTTGATATATAACCCCTTTCCACAATTAACTATTTGTAAATTCTGTATACGCATTTCGACAACCAAGTTGTCATCATCAGCAGATAATTTCAAAGTGTCGCACCTGGAAAACACGGCGAAAAAATTGTACGAAAGAACAAACTCCGTACGCGATCCGCACCGTTGAAAACCAAGATGTGCACTGTGAAGAATAAACTTTGTGATTAACGGTTTTCTACGCCGGATGAGGCAGTTGAGGCATTCAAAACTCATATTTTGGAGATACCGCCTTCACAGTGGCAGCAATGCTTTTCGGATTGGTTTAAACGAATGCAAAAGTGCATTGATTTTCAAGGAGAATATTTTGAAAAGCAATAAAACTATTTTCGATAACAAAAAATTTTTTTTTTGTTTGCTATTCCCGAAATATAAACGGCTACCCTCATATAACTATGTTTCCTTTTTGTGAAGTGATCTAAATATAGTTTTATTTCAATAAATTTGTATTGTCTGATTTAATGAGTTTAATAGGAAGTCTTGTGAGGTCCGGTTTATGTAAAGGTAGATATTGTACCAGATATGCATCCTGGTGTTAAAGTTAACTGATAAATTCGTAATTTACAATCGAAAATAGTAATTCTATAATAGTTTTCTTTTCTTTTTCTTCCCTTTTTCTGTTACAGTCTTTAAATACGATTACAATGTGATTCTAGGATTAAGGTATAAGCTATTCATCAAGTAAAATATAAGAATGTTATAGCAATAAAAAAATACCTAGCTGGCCTTAGAGTTCAATTACATATTAATATTGAAATAAAAAATTAAAGAAATTATACAATGACTTTATAATTTCTTTCAATATTAATGTTAATTCAAGTATTTCCATTAATCTTCAATAAATTATATTATTTTTAGAAATCGGACTCACACCTGTTGAAACTTTAATCTACAATCGACACACATAGCGATCAATTACATTAACTTAGCTTTTATTTCTAATACTTCACATAATTATACACAAACTGAAAGAAGTCGAAGTACACATGTGCATTACACTGTACTATTTACGTAAGCGGAAACAATAGATTAAAAAACAATGGACTATAAAGCGAACAAATGCGGATCATGAAAAGGCCAACGAAATTTGTCAGAATGGAGAACAGTCCTCTTGACATAATAATTATTTTAATCCCCCTTTGAAAATAAAATTCCAGCTCACCAGATAATCTTTTATCTTTATAAATTATACCGCATTAAAGAGAGATAACAGTATATAAGGTGGTCCACGATATATAGGATGAAAACATCCTGTAGACCGTTTTCTAGGGGTCCAGAAGAGATGCTAGTACGATAACACTCTTCTAAAACCCATATAGAAGTATATGGTCTATTTATAGGCATTGTCAATGTGCAGCGCTGTTCATTTTAATGTGTTTGTTTTTCTGCCATGAGAGTAAAAAGAAAGAACCTATTCTATGCGTATCGGTCGGAGTGAGACAGACGCAGTCTCTTAAAAGTATCAGGTTTCCACCAGCAGACAGCTGTTTTTAGTACGTGGAAGTTATTTTTGAGGGTCTTCGTCTACGGAAGATAATATAGATTAACATTTCCCAACGAATTTTAGTCATTCTGAAGCGCTTTCAGGTGCCAAATGAATGATTTGCTAACAGATAACGCTAGGTAATAGATATATTATGTCACAACTATTTAAAATGTTACTGATATGTAATTAATTAAGTATTAGACTCTGGTTTGTACTTTATGTCCTACATAATTTAACTATTACTTGTAATAGTAATATGCATAAGTATTTTTATAAATAATTGTTTGTTACTTTTACAATTAAACAGTAATTTGTAAATATACATACATATGTACCTGAATGTAGTATTGCAGATTAATTGATATAGTGATACGTACTAACATGAATAACAGCATGCCGATTTCATGTTTCAGTAATTTATATTAACTTTATCAAGTAGCAAAGTTTGAAGGTCCAACACACGCTGACTGCATTATAAATTACCGGCTCAAATAGAATAGAAGGTAAACGCAAAAGCATGACGCATTTGTTCGTCATAGGTCATTTATTAATATCAAAAAAAGATCAATTATATATTGCCCTTTTCCTTCGATAACCTTCTGCCATTTTTTTGGTAAGCTTTATAATTCTTCAAATTGATTCGCAGCCTCAACTGAGGCTGAACGTTACACCACGCAGAAACCAAAACAAGTGAAGTTTGAAGAAAGTTCGTCGGGTATGGTGGATATGATAACACATCCCATTCAAGATCCAATCATTTTTGGCGGGCGATCAAACTTGTGTGTGGTCTCGCATCATTACAATGAAGTGCCACCCCTTTACGATTAACGAACTTTGGTCATTTATTGGTGACGGATTCGTTCAATATATCAAATTACCAACAGTATACATTTATATTAAATGCTTCCTTCCTTAATAGGAACTTGAAAAATACAACATCTTTAAAATCCCAACACACTGAGAGAACGATCTTCCTCTGATGAGTGCCTGCCTTTTATGACGATTAATGGGAATTTTCAGGTCCGAATACAAGCCGTATTTGCTTCACATTGTTGTCAATAATCAATATCTCATTACTGGTTAGTTACCAGTCGCTTCAAAAAGAATCTGCTTCCTAACGTTTGAGGAGTTAATCACATATGTTTATTCGTCCCATCAAGTAAACTTCTTTTCATGAGGAAACAGAGTTTATTGACATATTCTAGTCTTGTCATGTTATAGTGAGGTCATAAATACTTGAATGACAAATGTTTGATGTTTCAACAATCTTTTTTGTACATTTTGTTGTAATCAACTTCAGTAGGTTTCCTTAATATAGAAACGTCTTTAATATTAAAATCATAAATAGAAGATTTGGTATACTTGACGAGCATTCTACATATTACGGGAGTAAACGAGCTAAATATGACGTGAAAATATTATCGAAAGGCTATAAAAAGAGGCAACAAAGAATGAATTTCACAGATTAAATTTAAACAAAAATCCCGTAGTTAGAATTGAATTCAAGAACTACTTTCCTAAATGCACCAGCGTCTGCAAATAACATATATTTGCAGTGGAAAGAGGCATATGTACATGTATGGTGGACATGTATAAAAATTATTCTGACGCGTCAACAAATTAGTGCCAAATCAAGAAGGAAAATGGGCCATCTATAAATCTCCTATGGCATAGTGGTTAAATACTTGCTTGTCAGTTCCGAAGTTTTCGCGTTCAATCGCTAGTGAGGCTTTCCGTGGTTTTCTTCATCTCACGCGAAACATTCCAAGGGTCGAACATTTTCATTTGTATCATTGGTAAAGTGCAGTTATAACTTACAGCAGTTCCACTATGCCTCAAAAATGTTAAAGTGAAAATTCTTATTATTGAAAATAAATATATAAATAAAAACATTTATCTAGAAGTAAATTGAATGATGTGTTTTTTTAATCGTAATGGTTTATAGTAAAAAACTATAATCAATTCTTAAATTTCTCTAGTTTTTTATAATCTAACATTAAAATCCAACAATTGGGGATCATCAGTCTTGTTCCATCTTCTCTAACATCTTTTTTCCATCACTATTTCAATGAAAACTTTAGTTCTGGTTTTCATTTACCTATCAGATCTAACCCCTTTCCACATTAATTTTCGTATTCTGTATACGTATTTCGACAACTAAGCTGTCATCATCAGCAGATAATTAAACAATGTCGCACCTGAAAAACTACGCCAAAAATGCGCACACAACAAATTCCGTACATGATCTGTACCGTCTAGAGTCAAAACCCACGTGCGTACCACACATACACAAAGCTGTCGAAGCACTATCTATTCAGACTAACATCGAATTTATATAGAATTCATATAATAAATTTATAAGTAAATATGAATACATTCCTAAGATTGGAGTATGCTTGTGTTTTGTCACAAAATTCACTAAACTACTTAATAAATAACATTACAATAATGCCAACTGCCCCTGATAATGTTTAAATTATTATTATTATAAATAACTCTCACACTTCCCCAGCTTAACGCCGTGAAACTTTTTACTTAATCCATATTTCTATGGGTCTGAGCTTGGACTGTACGCAGCTGATATTCTGCGATTCTATTTATTATACACCACAAAATGATACTTACTACAAGTTTTATGATACTTTGTGCACTTGTTTGAAAGTGGTTATCATTTTTGCGATTGTGTTAGTTGAATGAGAAATTGTCTGAATATTGCTGTTGTTTTAGAATGACTGCTTTTTCTATGCTTACGTGTGTATACGAAATTATTTTTAGACTTTGTATGTAATAGAAAAATTGTTTTGTTGTAATATCTGTTAATGACATTATAATCGGCACATTGTTATTACTTCTTGATTCCTAAATCAAGAAGTAACGACTAAGTTCTTCTATCTCAGGCAAGTGGTATATATTTTACTATTTTGTCGTGTTCTTTTCTACAATATCTTCATTTAGTATAGCGATGTTTATTATGTAAGTTTACTTTAGTTTTTTTTTTGTCAATAAGTGCAATTTCTGACTTATTACTAGTAATTTGTCTGTATTGTCCTATCCTAGTATAGCCTATAATCAGAGTCTTCAATGATACTTTCTGGGATGAATTTCTAATACATTGTTTTAGTTTTTACGAGTTGGTGTTTGAATGCAAATATGTACTTGGTATATAAATTTTGCTACAATACTTAGTCTCTCTGTATAGTCCTCCCCTGCAAGTAGTTTACGCCCTCCTGTTATATGTTCTATAGTTCCTTTGAATTAATGACATGCAATTGTCATTTTCCAAAGGTTCTTTAATTATGTATTTTCTGTAGTTCCTTGTGGCAATTACACCGTCTTGTATTGCCAATACAAATCCTTATGTTTCCAAGAACAACTGCCCCACCTTCAACCGTTAGTGTGATAACGTTTTATCTACACAGTTTATGTCTTGCGTGATACTGTAATGACTGTCGTGTAGTTTTTTTTTCAAAGTATTTTTCTTTCTTTTGTTGTGTGATTATTACTTGAGTTTTTTTTCTGCGTCTTCTTGTTTCAGATTTAATAATGTATGTATATAAGTTGTCTGTTAATACGATAGCTTTGTGTATAAGTGTGTTTTTATTTTAAAAGTGTTTTCTTAGTTTTAATATTTGTGTTGCGTAATGTTTATTATCTATTACATCTCTGCATCTTTCTTTTTTGGTTGTAATAATTCGTTTCAAAAAGTTTGAAAAGAAATATATCTATTTTTCAACATAATCTCTTTTCAGCTCTATACACTTTTCGCAACGATGTTCGATAAGTTCGAAACAATTTTTATAATAAGAACTGTCTTGCTCCTCAAAATAGCCATTAACTGCCGATATCACTTCTTCATCGTTGCATTATCTTTGACCACTGAGCCATTTTTTTATGTTTGGGAATAGAAAATAATCCGAGGGGGCTAAATCTGGCGACAAGGGTGCATGAGGTTGCAATTCAAACTTTAATTCATTAATTTTTGCCATCGCAATAACGGATTTGTGAGCTGGTGCATTCTCTTGATGAAACACTTTTTTCTTAGCCAAATGGAGCCGTTTTTGCTTGATTTCTTTCCTTGAACGTTGCAATAAATTCGCATAATACTCGCCGTTGATAGTTTTGCCTTTTTCAAGACAATCAATGAAAATTATTCCACGCGCATCCCAAAATACCGATGCCATGACCTTGCCTGCAGATGAAACGATCTTCGCCTTCTTTGGAGCCGGTTGTCTCTTTTGAGTCCACTGTTGTGTTTGTTCCTTTGTTTCAAGTGTGAAGTGATGCACCCATGTTTCATCCATGGTTATGAAACGGCGCAAAAATTCTGTTTTGTTGCTAGAATTGAAACATCCTCACGACACTATATCTTACACACAGCTTTCTCATGTCCAAATTTGCAGATAATATGCGATGTACCGCACTTTTCGAAATGCCTACTATGTCTGCTAGCTCACGCACTTTCAGTCGACGATGATGCAGTACTGTTTTGTGAATTTTCTTCACCATTTCTGGAGTCGTCACCTTATTTGGTCGACCACTGCAATGCTCCCTTAAAATCTGCTACACAATATTTCATTGTTGTAAACGAATGAGCAGACTCACCTAGAGTAGAATCTAGTTCAGCTTTTATATCGGTTGGGGGGAGGCCTTTCAAATAAAAGTATTGTATGACTTACCGATGACCATTTTTAGAAATTTGCTGAAAACGTTTAATATTGATGACTGCCAAACAAATACTAAACAACGTGGCGTCTTCAAACTTGAAACATATGCTTTATAGATTGTGTACTTTTTAATACAGTGATATTTTTCAAACAACTACCGCCATCTCTAGGACAAGCCGAGTACTTATGGGACCACCTCGTATGTTAAACTAATATGAGAAAGCATATGTATGTTTGATGATTATTTAGTTTTCGCTACTTTGTTGTACGTTAACTGAAAAATGTTTGGAAGAAAATATCAATTCTTCGTCTTTATTAATCGGATAGACTGCATTCCATATAAAGTTACATTGACTGCCACTTGGAAACATGATTTTTAATAATTTACATAACCAGCAACTGAATTATCCTGTCCAACGAAACATAGGTATTACGATAAACTAAAACACAAAAAGAAAAAAATTATCTTAATCTCGTAATTCTTCAAAATTAGATATTAATCTTGTTTAGTAACAGGTCAACATTAAAATGTACACGGGCGTCTACAATGCCAGTAAAGAGGTCCATCTAATTTATTAAATACCATAGCAAATGAATTAGTAGAGCTCTTTCGGTGAGACCAACGGACCAGAAGGCCACACAAAAGCTCTGAAACTAATGCTCATTGACAGGCTAATCATCGGACCTCCGTAACATCTTTCCGCCGTCCCAACGTGTACGAGTTGATGAAAGGAAAAAAAGCTGCCTGAACGTTTTAAGAATTTTAGTGGCTTCTTTAATATTGGGGTTCGTACTACTACTAGACATTTATTTTATTAAATATAAATAGAATTTAAAATTGGAATATGCAGATGAATATACAAATAATACTAAATTTTTATAGCAGAAGCATTGATGTGAATTATTTGTTATGATGCATAGATAATGTATTAGGTATTATTTCGATGGCGAACAACATACCTATGTACATACATACATTGTAGTGTTCAAAATTCGTAATTATTTAGGCAATAATAATAAGTGTTCGTTATTTCTAAACAGGAATCATCTAATAACAGGACAAACTAAAATATTAATAAAGACAATTTACATTACACCAAAATCTCAATAATAAATGTAAGCAGAAAGTACATTCAAATTATTATTAACATTAGAATAATCAAAAAAGATAAATAAAACTCCTTTCCACAACAATGTCCGTATTCCGTATACGCATTTCCACAACTAAGTTGTCATCGGCAGCAGATAATTAACTACAGTGTCACACCTGTATCTGCGGTAAGAGTCGCATAGAATCAAATCCGTATCAGACGTTCGTCGTCAAAAGCCAAACACACACTATAGATTTGTTTCACATTACTTAAAACGTATTCTAGTTTTAAAACTCACTACTTATCTTAAAGCACACCCCGCTTACAAATGCAAACCTTTGAAACAATGGTATTTCTCTTTTCCAGGAATTCAAAGAGATAAGAATATGTTATTCGACCCTTATTGGTGTTTAACACAAAGCTTTTGTTTTTTTAATGTACACGCTTTCATAGCTATCTAATTCGTAATGATTATTTATAATATTTTTTAAATGTAGACAATATGGTGTTACATTATGATTATTTTCTAGCACGTGCTTTGCTAAACTGGATTTCTCAGGTCAGTTAATCTTAATATGCATCATATGTTCTTTATACCGGGTTACTATCAAACGTTTTATCTGATCGATATATTGTTTATTGCAATCTGGATACTTTATTTCGTAAATCCCCGATTTCTGGTTTAACTCGAATCTTTCATTCGCGTTTCTTAAAAGAGACTTAATAGAGTTACTGGATCGAAATGTAACTTAATACCCGTTCTCTTTAAAAATCCCATTCAAATTTATTGGTCATTGGGTGAAACGGCGAGCATATAAATTCTCGATTGCTTTGAGGTGACAGGCATGTGTTATCCTGGACTACTTTTTTAAATTAGCCTCTGTAGTTAATCTACTGATTATTTCCAAACCATTGTATCTCGCGACGTTCTTAATAAAATTTAATTCTCTTTCGTATTTCATATTTGTTAGTGGAAAACTAAGCAAACGATTTATAAGAAAATTTTATGAAGCAATTTTTTGTTGCATGTTGTGATTTGGATCTGCCGTGATAAATCTATTAACATTAGTTTCTTTTAGGAAAATATCAATTTCAATTTTATGATTAATACTAATTACTAGAATATTTAAGAATGGTGTGTGTGATTGTTTTCTTTTTCTACCGTAAATTTGATTGTCGAGAATCTGGAATATAATTGCTTGACGAATTTGTTAAGTTACACTTATATGTGGCAAAAAAACGCGAAAATGTTTGGCAATATGTTTAAATTCAACTTAAAAGTTACTCATGAATAAATCAGCTAGGAATGGAGAAGGACAACTGTCCGTTGTTATTCCTTTTTTCTATTCATAGAACTTCGAATTGGAAATTATTTTGAGAGGTTGTCAGGCGCAAATATTCATTTACCTTTTCCAGTTCAATATTATTTCTATAAAGAAAATCTTCTAAATATAAGTTTTTGGAATCGCCACCGAAGGAAACAATGATGTTACCTCGAATGACACTAAAATTTCCTCAATTTATTATTTTTAAATCTGAATAAATTCTACTGAATTAGCAACTGACAAACTTTCAAGTTTTTCGCGCAAATTTTTGTATTCATTCACTATTTTGAAATTAGGTAAGTTGGTGTGTTAATCCCTGAAACAATTGGTCTAATCGAGTTACCTGGTTTACCTATTTTAGGCAAACAATACAATCTCTTAATTCAATCAAACACATTCCCCATTATAATTTATTTACATTAAAGTAGTTGAGTTACGTAAAAAGAAAAAAAAACAATATATTTACTAAATGTAAGCCTAGCAAAACAATTTACCCATGAAAACATTACTAGAGCTGTCTAGTCAGGCGGCGCCTGCATCATAAATAATTGGTAACAAATTATACATAATAATAGGAACTTTCGTTTAAGTCGCACAAACTATTTGTGCAATTCGATGTACTGTTGAATAAATAACTGTTTAATAGATGAAATGACTAATAAACATCTGAATTGCATGTGTCAGTAGCATAAACTCTTGTTATTTACCTAGAGAAAAGGAATCAATACGTTCAATGGTGGTGGTGAGACGTTAGACGCCAATAAATTTCAATACATACAAAATTGTGAAACACCTTTATGCGAAATATTATCAATTTCAATGAATTCAGATATGCATCTCCAGTATCTGGTATGTTTCCAAGAGAGTTTCACTCCGCAATTTACACCGCGTTGAAAGAATGTTCTTATGCAAAGAACTATCGTTAAACATCTATGAATGCAACATTCGCATAACTAAAATAATCTTTGAAGTTACGTAATATGGATCTGGAGGAGCACTATCACTATCATTACGTATTTGTCTTAATATGATCAATCTGAACCTTTATTTAAAACACACGCTATTTAACTTTTCCATACCTAGATGACTTTTTCGTTACAGAAGGCGTTCAAATGTGAATATACACTACCGGCCATAAATGAGAAATCTCTATAGTGTAAAAGTAGTGCAAAAGTGTACCAATTTTTTGTATTTGACCTATAGTGATTCCTCATTTATGGCCGATAGTGTATATTACTATAAAAATAAATTATATATCCTTATAAAACAAAATAATATCATTAATTCTATAAGGAAAAATTGACACTTTTTATTTAAAGCGACTTTCGTCAAAATATCCACCTTTACACATAATAACTTCTTTACAAATTTTGCGTAGTGTCAACTCAAGTTTTTGAAAAGTTTCAACTGGAATATTGTTCCAAGTATTTGTAAGGTGTTCCCACAACTGTTGCTGCAATTTTTGACAGTGTTCTCTCACTTTTCTGTCTAGTTCATCCCACAGTAACTCGATAGGATTCATATCAGGCAATTGTGCGGGCCAAACTATATTTACAAGAAGTCCTTCTTCTTCTTTTTGTTACACATAGTCCTTACAAAATTTAGCACTATGTTTGGGGTCATTATCTTGTTGGAAATAAAAGCTTCTCCTATCAATTTAATTCCGGGCGGAATTACGTCTTCCTTTAAAATTTTCAAATATCCTTCTTTTTTTAAAATTCCCTCAATTCTATGCAAATCTCAAACACTATTAAAAGAAAATGATCCCCAAATATCCACCGTTTAACTGTTGACACAACACATTCTGGCATTGTCCTTTCGCCAACTCGTGTGCGAACAATAACGGGCCGATTACTTTCAAACACTTGGAACTTTAATTCGTCCGTCCACAAAACACGCTTCCACATTTCCACATCCCAATGTTGGTGCTCTTTGGCCCATTGTAATCGTTTTTTCCGATTTTGTGATCTTAGCAATGGTTTTGCGGTTTATACGCGCAAATTTGTCCTGGGAGAACAATGATTTATCGCAGACTGTACATATTATTTTTGCTTCATCGTACTTTAAGCCTGGAGGTACTTTTATGAGCTTCCTTAGATTACGTTTGTTACTAATTGGAGTACTATCACAAACTTCTGAAATTATTACGCTATAAACGCCAACAGCAATGTAACAAATATCACAACTGTTCTCGTTCAGCTGACACGATGCTCTAAATTCATATGTGTTATTCCTTACTGTACCCATAACAAAAGTATCAAAGCGTCTAGCAAATAATCGCAGTACATTTAAATTAATTCTGGATAATAGATAATTGCGTTCGATATAATTTTGTTTACAATTAGCTCTATGAATGTATCGTCTTCTAATCAGCGAAAATAATACAAGTTCTTCATCAAAAATTACATGCAGATCTGCTATTAGTCTCAGTCTAATAGCAGATCTTGTCAATATATGGTAAATGACGAAACATAAACTACGAAAACACGACGAACATCGCAAGAAGATCGTACGACAAGTGACATTGGCCATCAAAACTTATGTAATTTTATCATGAACCTCTACGGGAACCAAACGTTTATATCTAACGAAAGACCAGATTCTCTATCAATCAAGAAAGTAAAACTTTGATAAAATTTGATATTCCTAAAAAGATGGAAATGCATCTAAAGATTACACACCGACTTTTGTGAAACTGAAACACCATATAGACAGACGCTGCCAACAAAATTGCAGGAAGAACTGAAGAAACACTGCTAAAAAAAGAGTATTCACTTAGATTATGAAAAACTTTAATCTAAAACGTCGATATAAATTATGTTAGTACTGCGAAACCTAAAAGAAGATTGTACTTCAAGTGACGCTGGCCGTGAAAACGTACGTAATTTTGTCATATAAATTCTCTCCACAGAATAATGTCTAAACAAGATTTAATACAACCACTTCCAAAGGAGAAGGAATAAACTAGTGTGCGAGGACAAATTGTGAGATAAATATAAAAATAAAAAGTATTATTGAGCAGAAGATAAAGAAACAATAGAGTGAGACACGATGAAAACGTACAGCCATCAACGCTTAAAACATGTGCATTGAAACAGTCTTCGAAGAAGAAGCATACTACAAATACGATAATTAGCTTATTTTACAAAAAATGTAAGTCATCAATAGTGGAGGAATGCTCATATTTTCCAAATATTTTATTTTCAGTAACTAAAATTTTCTTGTTTTACAACTTCTCAAGTTTTATTTAAGTCTGGTAATTTAATAATAAAATACCTAAAAAATACGCACCTATCAAACGCACGCTGCGCATACGTATAATAACTACATAAACAACGAATGTCGATAAGAACACTTTATTTCGGTTTTATTGAATCAATTACGGCGAAAGGAAAACTCACTAATTTGCCGAGGTTCCAGTTTATTGTGGTGGCTCTTAAATGTATGGCAGTTAAACATTATACGGCCCCGTAAATAACATGGTCATTTACATTTTAGTCAATGAGTTTGCTTTTGTGTGAGGAGAGATGCTTTCGGTGGGAGGAGCGCGCGACATCCGATATGCGCGGATATTTGATACGGGACCGGAAGTACGCAACGCATGCGCCTTACCTTATACCACACCGGATCGAATTACAAGACTGCTTCGGCATCGCGGTCTCCGCAAAAAAAAGCAAAATGTATTACATTTGAGATATCCAACAAAGTGTAAAGAATAGAGTTTATTTTAGATGGTACCTGTATCTAGATATATATGCATATATTGATTTTAACTTATATTAAATATTTTCTAAATAATGAAATATTAAACCAGCACATAACTTGATTAAAATAAATAGTAAACTGGTGTCTAAAGAATACTATTAAAAACGACGTAATTCATCCAACAGTAGCCGGCGTTTGGAATACATAACACGTTTTTGTAGGCTAATATTAAATCTATTATTAACCCATTAATTGCCAAATACTTTTTTTAGTTTTTGAGGGGAGAAGTTATGTATACGTCCAAAAAGTTGTGTAACAATATAATTATATTCTAATTATGTTTATGTTTTGTTGTGAAATTACTTTTATATTTTTTAAAAAGTCCCAAATAGGGATTGCAAAAAAAATGTTTCCTTCCTTTTTTTATTATATGAATTATCTGATATATACAAAAATAGCTTTCATTTATGCTCTTTTTTCCGTATGTACTGCACGGAAAAATGGCATAACCCGACGTTATACCATATTTACCTACCACACTCTCTTCTTACATTTGTTTTGTACATTATGCAGTTTTTTCGTTTTCTTTCAAAGGTTGTTTGAAAGTAATGCCCTGTTGGGAACACTACAATTTCTTTGGTTTCCTTCGGAAATAAGAAACGCTCTATTGGATCTTTCCTTACGCTTTCGGTAATATATTTTGAATCTTGTTTTGGTAGACAATGTCTATCAAATTTAATCACTAAGGTTAATAGATAACCGTACCGTTGAGAATCAAAATGTACACTGTGTACATTTTGGTTCTCAACGGTACAGATCGCGTACGGAGTTTGTTTTTCGTACGGGTATTTTTCGCCGTGGAAAGGGGTTATATATCAACCTTAGTGATTAAGTTAATCAACCACAGGCTCCATCAAATTCAACTTCAAGGTCTATCAAGATCTTTAGGATTAGAAAGAGACGCCCGAGTGATATTTTGTATAAATTCTAATAATGACACGATTTTGTTAGCATGACAATACAGTATGTTGGCGTTTACAACAGCTGTATCGATTATGTTTGTCAAGATACACACATTCTGCTATAAACAATATTGATTGGCATATATAAAATAAATAATAACGGGTGTCTATTGATGATTAAACTGACAACAAATAGAAAACGTTGAATAAGTTTTTGCCACTAGGCATTAGCATCCATGCGCATTTTACTCAGATACAAAATCGTTAATAAAATTGATTTGACAATATAATTCTCAATGTTGCCTGTACTAACAAATAAATTACATAGATTTGCAATAAAGTCAGTTTCAGTTACTACAATATACGTAACTAAGCATATTTTAAGTTAGACACAGATTTTCACATTTGAACAATATCTGAAACTGGAAAAAATTAATGAAGTTCTGTATCAGATGTATTTGCTTCCAGATTTATTTACCGTTAAGAAAAGCAGAATTAAAAACATGTCTTCTTTACTAGAAACCTCATAAACCAACTTCCTAGAAAAGGTATTGTACTTCTAATAACCATCTTCATTACAAATCCTAAATTATTTCCCCTACAATCAATCGTCTTATATATAATAGAATTCTCATCTAAAAACCTGGTCAATCACTAAATGAATGTAGTAAACTGCTGTAAGTCCATGGATCTTGTCCATATCTTTAGCGAAACTTATGTACATGGAACTGTTTGAACTCCACTACTTTTAATTGATTCACTAATGCCAGTGAAGTATTTTGTTATTTTGCTATGGCATTCGCTACTATTACGTAATTTATGTGAATAATTCACAAATTTATTTCAACGTGAGCACTGAAATTAGGACTAGTTTTAAAGAATAAAAAATAGCTTGTAACCACGTGGTCAGCATATAAGGATATTGCCGGATTGATTCTGGAATACCAGGACAGATTTTGCCCATTTAGGAGATTTGAGAAAACATCCGTCATGTTTGTTATTAAGCGATCCATTTGGGTAATTTTTGCGAATAGTTTCAGTAACAGAACAGAAACCATACATGTATTAAACCAGAACACTGTTCTTTAAGACAACGTCTTCCACAAAGCATTGATGAGGCGACATCGGTAATAAACATCACTACTTAGTTTGCAGACAACTGAAATTTTTCTAGTAACACACTGATTAGCTTCGCCGGTATAGTTTGACAATCTTTTACTAGTTGATAAAAATGGAAATTACTGTTGACGAAGAGCTTGTGTACGTTCTGTAATATTGGGAATCGATTTTTCTACAACCTAACCACATTATTTTAATTTTTTAAAGGCAGATTTTATATAAATCTCAATTTTTTCGCACACAGATGGTAAATAATTCCATAAGATTGATTCTCTTGGTAATTAATAGTCAGGATTATATTTTGTCTGAAACTCACGGAACGGTTTCTTCTTCATCACCTTAAATGATATACCAATTAGTCGTAAGATCTCTGACAACATTTTCTATGTTCGTGCTTTTGACAATTTGCACGTCTAAAACAGTCCTTTTGATTCTCAGATGAACGGTGTATTACACACTAAATAAATTACTTACTTTAGCACCATCGTATTTTAGATCTGGGAATTGTCCGATCAATTTATTCATACTGCCATGCACAGCCAGCCTGTTATTATTTTAGTAACAAATACTAATTATTATCAACGCAACAAACCTAGATCATAAGTCAAGGGAGTTTTGTGATGACTCAGAATGTCATCTGGTTCTCTTGGTGCCGATGGAAATTGTTTCAAGTTTGTGCTCTCTACTAATAAGTAAAACCACTTATTGGCGGTGCATCAGTCTCTGCTAGTCGGGGCGAGTGTTCTTAAGTAATTTAGGAATAAATTTAGTACATTGCGTCAGCTCGGTGTGAACAAGTGTATTTGTTAGATAGGTAGATTATGATAGTGTTAAACGTACTAGAAGGAAGTTCATAAAAAAATTTCCAGTTTCAAAATACGATGGTACGAAAATAATATTTACGATATTTCCGATAAATCTTTATTTTCCCGGAACAAATTAGCGTATAAAAAGATGCATTAAAACCGCATAATTTAAATATGCAAAAAGTGGTGTAAATGGTTATAATTACTTTTAGTTTTTATTTAATTTTGATGTTTAGTATTTGTAATTTACTTATTAAAAAAACAATTTCATAAATTCTGGATTACATACAGTCTCGAATGGAAATTACCATCTTGAACAACATTTCAATATCATGTAGGCTTTGCGTAGTAAAATTAAAAACAATATTAAATCCGATTTAAATAATAAACAGCTATGGTTATGGATAGATGAAACTGAAAATGTTGTAAATGTTGTAGTACGAACAATAGAACTTTTTAAATTATCAGTGTCATGGTTGCTAGCTAGTAAAATATCAGAAAAATGTACTAGTGAAGCAGTTTTTAAGCTAGTGCTAAATACATTTGACCAACTTTCATCTCTCAACAGATCAAGTGTTAATGTTAATGACTGATAGTACCGCAAGTACTAGATGCTACAGACGTGTGGTCGAGTTCTTTGGTATTGAAAATAATTCGCAAAAGAGTGGTTCACAATTTTGTATATATTATTAAAATTTTTTGGCGTGTAACGTCTTACGACTGTTCATTAAACATATCAATGGACTTATTAATACATTTTCTATGGGTAAATACCAAGAATTTACACTGCCATTTTACGTGATTCGGATGCTCATTAATTATTTAATCTATTTACATAATTATTTACTCAATAGTTCACTGAAATGCACAAACATTTTATGAGATTTGAACCAAAGTTACAATCATTTTATTTTTTTATTATTTACTACAATCCATAGACGGCTGTGGTGTGCTGCCCGACTTAACAGCTTTACTGATAAATATTTCTTACTATTCAGAGAACTAACAATATTTAGAAAAATATGTACAACACTACTTCTTTGTGAATTACACGAAGAAATATTTTCTATCCATATTATATTTTTACTGACTTACGAAAATCTTTAGTCTTGAGATTAACATTAAATTTAAGTAAAAACAATTGTTTCATTAATTATTTTAAATCTGATCAGTCAAGAACGTATTAAATAAACATTATCATAAAACGCTTCCCAAATTCTATATTATTTAACGATTCAGTAACAATTTATGTCGGGCATAAAATAAATTTATTATTATTTAAATTCCTAGTTTTACAGTTAGTTACTCCCATCACAAGTCTCTTAATTTCCCAAAAGAAATCAAAATAATTTATTCCATTCACGTATTTATTGTTATAACTAAAACGCTATACGTCCGTCACCCTGCAAGCATGTAATTTCGATATTTTTTTTCTACAAATTAAAATGCCGTACATTTTTATGTTTTTATTGCTGTTCGAACCGAGTCCGCTGTCTCATCAATGAGACGTGACTTTAGTAACACCATAGAGTTAAGTCCAAAGGAATAGTAGGAAACCTATTGACAATTTTAATCGTTCGTTTCAGAAAAGAATTTTGATTTTATCTCTACGATTATTAATGGCACTTAACATTATTAATAAAATGAATAATTAAAAGTTTACTTTAAAAAACTAATTTTGTTGAATCTACGCATATAAAAGCAAAGATTACAAGCTTCACTAAATTAAACAAATTCCCATCTATAAGAACTATTTAAAAGATAAAACTAGGAATAATTAATATAATATTGATAATATAGATAACACAGGGTAACAAAATGAAAAAAAAATTTGGTGCCGGAAATCTAACATCTGATTTTAGATGTTTTTAATGTGCTGATTCCAAAAATGCCACCAGATTTTTTCTATCAGCTCTAGTTTTGAGATACAGGTTACAGGTTAATTGATATTTTTTTCTGATAAAGGACAACAAATAAAGAGATAAATATGTACTTAATCGTCAAAATAGAAATTTCCCAGAATGTAATTAGCCTTTGGGACAGCAGAGATAAAAATGAGCACTGGGTTAAAAAAAATGGCCTTCAAGAGATGTCATGATTCAAGGAAAACAAAACGTGATCAACGAACCTTTGGTTGCAAGAGAAAAAATCTTACTTCCGCCCTTGCATATCAAGCTAGGCTTAATGAAGCAATTTGTGAAGGCTTTAAATCGAGATGAAAATTGTTTAAATTGTTTAAATCCATGTGTCTTTGTTTTTTTAACTGTCAATAGTAATATTATATATTATAACAGTTATAATGTAAAATATATACACAATTTTTTAAAAAAATCTCAAAAACTAGATCTGATAGACCAAATCTGAGAACTTTTTTACATTCTGCTTCCAAAAATTACCCAGGAACAGTTAAAAAATCGCAGGCACCAAAATGTGTGTTGGCCTGTGTAATCGGCTCATAATAATTTTTTCGACTTAAATCTTTAAATGCTCTTAATTAAATCAAATTAATTAAAAGAGCATAAACGATATAAAATTTTATGTCCTATGTATATTTTATTTTCATTGGGTGGGCAAAGTGAAAAGTTCTCGGCCTGACAACGAAAGACTGCAATTTAAATTTTAAAAAAATGATTTTATTTTTCTACATAATCTCCCTTGAGTTCAAGACACTTGGTCCAGCGTTTTTCCAACATTAATATTCCTTACCGGAAGTGAGAGTCTGGAAGCCTGTCAAAATATTCTTCTACTGTCCTTTCAACTTCTTCGTTGGATGTGAATCGCTTTCCAGAAACAAATTTTTTCAAATTTGGGAATAGATGGAAGTCTGAGGGTGCCAAATCAGGAGAATAAGGAGGATGACCGAGCAAATCGTATCCCAAATCCAGCAATTTTTCCATCGTCAACGCACCCTTGTGTGCGGGTGCGTTGTCCTGATGAAAAATGATTTTTTTTCTTCTTCAAACCAGGCCTCTTCTCGCGAATTTTGGCATCCAGCTGGTCAAGAAGGTTAGGGTAATATGCGCCTGTAATTGTTCTGCCTGTTTCAAGGTAATCAATTAACAAGATTCTTTTTGCATTCCAAAACACGCTGGCCATGACCATCGGCTTCCCCCCCACTGCTTCGACAGCTGTTTCGTTTCTGGCGTGTAGTGGTGGACCCATGTCTTTATCCATGGTGACAAATTGTCGCACAAAATCGGTCGGATTCTTGTTAAATCGATCCAAAAAATGCTCCGAAAATCGTTCGCGCATTTGCTTTTGATCGACATTCAGCAAATGCGGCACATATCTTGGGCAGAGCTTTCTCATCTCTAAATCTTTGTGCAAAATGTTTCGCACCCTTTCCTCCGATATCCCCACAGCCTCAGCTATCTCACTCACTTTCACTCGCCTATCGTCCAACACAATATCATGTACTTTATCGATGATTTCTGGTGTGGTTGCGGTTTTTGGCCGTCCTTCACGTGGGTCATCTTCGATAGACGTACGACCACGTTTAAATTCAGCTGCCCACTTTTTAACAGTTGACATCGAAGAAGCAGAGCTGTGTCAGACCGAAAAGTTTTCACCTTGGCCACGTACTGTCATAATTTCAAAATATTAAGGTTCAAAATATAAAAAATGCTTAAAACTCCGCCTTATTTAATAATTTTTTTTTAATATTGCCAAATACTTTTTATATTAGTCCTTAAATTATTGAACGATTAAAATTTGCCTGAAAGTATACATATTTTAAATATTTAAAGTCATTATTTGCGTTAAAAGTTTTGGGTGTGACGTGGCGTTGTCTAA
Organism: Dermolepida albohirtum; assembly: GCA_031893035.1. Lineage (NCBI taxonomy): Eukaryota > Metazoa > Arthropoda > Insecta > Coleoptera > Scarabaeidae > Dermolepida > Dermolepida albohirtum. The sequence continues at coordinate 64,035 of JAVIWB010001998.1, read as the reverse complement.
AAATAAAAGAACTTTTCTGTTCCGTTGTTGCATTTCTCTATCAAATTTGGTTAACCAAATTGTCATAATTTCCCTCGATATCCACGCTTTTTTATTAAAATACCACTCCACTGGCAACTTTTCAACGTTTGCTCCTCTAAAGCATCGTGGATTCTTACTTTTCCCAATTACAAAAGGTCTTTCCTTTTCTCCAACCATATTCGCACACAAGAGAATAGTTAATTTTTCCGTGGCAGCTTTGGCACCCGAACATTTTTCCCTTTTAATGCAAAGGTTTTGTTTGGCAAAGTTCGGAAAAAAGTCCAGTTTCATCTGCATTAAAAATGTTTTCCGGTGAGTATTCCTTTGTGATAGTTATCAACTGTTTCTTCCAGACAGATATTTCATCCACATTTACTGCGGCGGCTTCACCACAAATTCTTCGAAGCGTTATGTTATATCACTGAGAAAACTTGTCAAACCACCCATTTGAAGCTTTGGCTTCATAATGTAACTCTTGTGCAACTTCGAGAACTTTCTCCACAAGCAATCTCATACTAAGTTTATTCTCCTCTGCACACTGAATAACATCAACTTTTTCTTCTAAACTGAGAAACTTTCTCTTTTTCGTAGCCATATTACTTGTACGAACACTAAAACACTAGATATCTAACTTGTTAGAGCATTAAATATCAACTGAATGCTATAAAAGCTGTAGCCCTTTTATATTTATAAGACCATCATTACAGTTGTTCTTATTACCTGCCTTAATTATATGTTGTTCATGTCCATTTTTAAGAATCTTACAGCGGTCATAATTACATATAATAAACCGAAAGATTATTACAGCACTTATTATATTAAAATATGTAATTATGTTTAAAAATTATAGGAATTACAATAAATTTATTATGTACCGGGCTTAATCACTCTATAGGCAATCTTTACAGAACTTATTATATGTATTAAAATAATTATAAAGAAATAAGTTTTCATTTAAATTTACTGTAGTGGATGTATATTTCTGACGTGTCCGTTGTTAAGAATGTCCTTTGGTGAGAGATATTGTTATATAGCAAATGGTGTGTGTATGTTAGTGTCTTCACGGGTACCGCGTGTCGTATTATCTTTTGAAAGGTAGTTTCTTCGCTTTTTCTGACGTTTCGATGAAATTCCATTCATCTTTTCTTAAGCTGCCTTGGATAGTGGCTATCGCAATAAAAATGTCCGCTTGTGCCCCGGTCGTCTCTTTATTACTCTTCTGTCTCGGAAATGATTGGCCGACGCGTTCGGCCAATCTGGATGCGATTCGTGTAATCGGGTCGCTAGGTGTTAGTTCTATGTTGTCCATCACCGCTGTAGTTACCAATACATTTGATATCGTTGGAGCGTCTTCATTTACCATTTTATTAGCGATAAATTGTCTTGCCCCTGCTCATATTATTTTGACCAACTTATGTTTTATATAATAGGTCCACCGAACGCACAATTAGCTTATCATTGAAAAATTTGAACGGAAATTTTGATTATTAGATAATACGCGACCAAATAGATCACATCCAGCAAGTGCGCCCGTTATCGCGCCATAATAGCGGACTATTTACTGCCTAAAAGTCCGTGATTTCGACTACATGTGGTTCCAACAGGACTACACTACTTGCCACATAACCCGTGATAGCATGGCTTTATTGCAAGAACAATTTAGTGAACATTGAATTTCACGTAATAGACCTGTGCAATAGCCGCCTAGATAATGTGATTTCATACCTTTAGACTTTTTCCTTTCGGGATACGTAAAATCAAAATTTTACATGGATAAGCCAGCTACGATTGAGAAACTGGCAGCTAACATTACCCGCGTTATTCGTCAAATACCACTTGGAATGCTCGAACGCGTCATCGAAAATTGGAACAGAATGGACCATGTTAGGCGCAGTTACCGCCAATATTTGAAGGAAATAATTTTTACAAAATAAATGTTAAGAGTGGTTCTTTTGTTTAATAATAAAGAATACCCGACAAAATTTATTTTTAGAAAGTGTATCTCCAAATGAATCACCCCTTACAACAAGCGAATGAAGTAAATATAAGACAACATACACACATGAAATTAATAAAGTAAGTATAATTTGTAAGTAATAAGTAAAAATAAATTTTTAAAATCCTTAACAGGAGTTGCCAAAAATTTCGCAATATTTTCTGTCTATAAACTTCTTATATTCTAGTTAATTAAACACAAACAGATTACGAAAATATCTACTTTCATTATGTACAATAAATTAGTTGCGGTCTTTGTCCAGTTATTGTAGAGGAATTGCTTGTATTCGGTTCTTACATTTATTATCTTTGTTCAATTACACTTTAGTATATATAGAATGACGACAACCTTATAGTTTATTACGTAGTGAAAGAATCATGTTTTGATGGTATTCGAAAAATTCCCAACCGTTTGTGTTCTCATTCAAGCAACAAGCTCCTTCGCATAGTTCACATTTACAGCTAGTGATGTTTTGTATTTCTTTTATTTCATTAAATCAGCTTGATTTTTCTTTTTGTAAAATAATTTACAGAGCGTCTTACATAGAAATTGAAAATAAATTATTCAGGTGTTACGCTGTTTGTTAGTGACTACATTAGAAAAGGATTTTATAGTCTTTAAATCTTTTAAAAATAATATTTAATACCTAGGTGAAAAAATAGTGTATCAGACTATTAACATTTACTTAACGCATTCCCGGTCACTGTGCCAATTCGGGAACAATTAGCTATTAAGGCTTTATAAGAAGACTGCACTTACTAAGTTGTTCTTACAGTATTTGACAGAAGCAAGTGGCCGTTTGACATATAAAATCGAATGATCTGTTTACGTTTATTGTTGGTGTTGAGATAATGCATCAAACTTCAGCAATGAGGTGGGTTCAGCTTAACGATAGTTACATATTGTGCTTAATGTATGTATATAGTCGTAATTTTTATTATACTATTAAATTTAATAAAACCAGAAATATTAAAAAGCATTTTCAGCTTGATATGCGAAGGATATGATATCCTGTGAGGTAAAAAATATTGCTGTGCCAATTTGGGTACAATGTCTAAATATGGATTGAAATTAATACAAAATTTTCGCATCTACATACATACGTATGTTATTCGGACAAATATGGCAAACAATGACCCCTACCAATTACAAAATATTTTTTGATAACTTTTTTACAAGTTGCGAGTTGCTAAATGATTTACGCCACACAATCCGAGAAAATCGCACCAAGAAATGTCCACTGCCTAGCATAAAGGAAATGATGAAGAAGCCAAGAGTCGACTTCGATTACAGGTTTGATAAAAATAATGAACTGTTATTGGTCCGCTGGAAGGACAACTGTATTTGCACCATGGCTACTAATTACGATTCTTGTGAACTACTAGGAAAAGTAAAACGATGGTGTTCAGAAAAAAAACAAAAAGTTAATATGCAAATCCCACACTTGTTCCAAAACTATAACACAAGTATGTGCGGAGGAGATGAAATAGATCAATCTATATCTTTATAAAGAATTTCCATCCATGGCAAAAAATGGTGGTGGAGTTTATTCACTTACATGGTTGATATGGCCATATCAAATGCGTGGCGCTTACATGGATATTCCTCAGAAAATACCATGGACCAATTGCAACTTCGTCGAACAATAGCTAGGTTTTACCTGAAACAGTCACTGAAAATCCACTCAGCTCGCCCTTCATCGTCAAATATTGAAGGATTACAACCAGATGGCGCTGATTATGTTCCTGAAAAGCTTCCAAAACGTGCGCGTTGTGTTATCTGCCACAACAGAAGCCGCTAGAGTTGCAAAAAGTGTAATAAAACATTGTGTATACAAAAACCTTGCTTTTCAATATTTCACTCATAAGTGGCCATTGTACCAATTTGGGTACACCCCTTTTTTGTCTTGGAAAAAGTTTTTTTTTTAATATATTTTATTTTTCTACTTTTTTGTAATGCTAATAATAAATATAAAAAGAAATTTTCAAATTTATCCTTATAATTTTTGTTTGACTTTAAATGGGTTAATGAAAACCTGACATCAATTTCTATAATAATTTAAGAAATTGAATTACTACATATTTTTAATTTGGGAATTTCTTCAAAATTAATTTTATTACTAAGAGGAAATAATTTCTAAAATTAATCTCATCAGTAGTTGATCTATACTATTGTGCTTAAAGGTATTTGAATATCTACTGTATATAAATTCAATTAGCCACAGCCTTGGCTATTTGCAAGGAGATTTTGTTGGAGACTGTGATTAAATGAATCAATTAAAAAAAAAAAACTCCTTGCCACATCAATGTTTTTATTCTATATATGTCTTTCGACAACTAAGTTGTCATCATCAGCAGATACTGCTGATGATATTTCTATTCTACATATGTATTTAGTTGTCGAAATACGTATACAGATTACGAACATTGATGTGGTAAGAAGTTTTTACGTTCTTTTAATTAATATGGATAATCGAATGATCAAAAATGGTAAAAACTAAACAACTAAGATGCCATCATGTACAGAAATGAAACACAATGTCGCAGTAAAAATAGACAGAATAAACTGTGGTTTTTTAAACACTTTACTCGAAAACCACACAAACAACCTGTGTTTGTGATATCTTCAATCTAATACATACATGATAAACTGTATTGTAACTTTATACAGGGCTACATGTCAACGTAACATCATGAATTCATGTAGGGGATATCAAATATAATGAATCTCGTTCAAATTACCTAATTTATTTGTTCATATATTAATTCACATGGCCATGTTGATGATTTATACAACGATTTCACGAAGGCTATTGACACTGTAGATCACTGAACCAGGTGCGAGTGAAGGTCATCGTCATTTGTGAAAGTTTTACCATTCAAAGAATTCTGCAAACTTCGAAATAAATGGTAATTAGATGGTGCTAGATCAGGGCTGTATGGGGGATGTGGCGTCACTTCCCAGTCAACCTCCAATAGTTTCCCACGAGTTGTCAAAGATGTGTGAGGCCTTGCATTATCTTGGTGGAAAACTACACCTTTCCAATTTAACAATTCTGGCCGTTTTTCTTTGATTGCTTCATCCTGTTTTATTAATTATTGACAGTAAACATCAGAATTGATCGTTTGGTTCCTTGGAAGCAGCTCAAAAAACCCAACACCTTTGTAATCCCACCAAACTGACAGCATGATCTTTTTTGGATGCAATTCAGCTTTCGATGTGGTTTGAGCTGGTTTATCGTGTTTGCTCCATGATCGTTTTCGAACTATGTTACTGTACAGGACCCATTTTTCATCACCAGTGATGATTCTTTTTAAGAAAGGGTCGGTTTCATTTCGTCTAAGGTGCATATCGCAAAAGTTGATTCTTTGTGTTAAATGAATTTCTTTCAATTCGTGAGGTACCCAAATATCAAGCTTCTTAACTAGCCCAAGACATTTTAAATGTTTTTCAATTGTTGTGTGCGATACATGTAGCCTCTCCGCAACCTCTCGAACAGTTATATGACGATCCTCTTCAATTATGACTTTGATTTGGTCATATCAACTTCAGTAGGCCGACCAGAACGTTGCTCATCTTTGAGGGAAAAATCTCCAGAACGGAACTTTTTATACCAATTCTGACACGTGCGTTCTGTTAAGCAATTAGCACCATAAACTTCACATATCTTTTTGTGAGCCGCAGCAGCTTTCTTTCCTTTACGGAAATAAAATAGTAAAATATGTCGAAAATGTTCGTTTCTGCACTCCATTTAAAATTAACCCACAACTAATAGCTTTAATAAAAATGACGCACTACTTGCTTCTGAAGTTACGTCAATATGACTAGTATCACGCGACAAACGGTAAAGTACAGCACTAACATACGTTATACAAAAAATAAAGCAACGCTCTCTATCAGTAAAAACCGAATGTACTTAGTTGCCAACCCAGTATAATGGGTTTTACTCCGACACATTGACATTAGTTTCAAGCATTCCGCAAAGTTCTAACCTGGGTCCACTATTGTGCATTATATAATGAACGATATCGTTTCTCTTCTTAATTATCCTGTCTTTACTTGCCCTAACGATTTAAAAATATTTGTGAAAATTTCATCTATATCTGTGAAGCACTGCAGAAGGATTCAACTCAGTCTATGATTGGTGCGACAAGAACGAAATAAAGCTTAATATTAATAAATATGCCTCCGTCACTTGTACTACTTGCAATTATCCGTTAATATTTTCATAAACTGAGAAACATAACCTTTCTCATAGATAAAATCAAATGAAAGATATTGACATTTTATTCGAGCAACATTTGCAATTTTCTTAGCATATCTATCACATTTGCAGTTCCGTTTCATGTACACTTAGTTTCGTTATAAGATCCTGTCGTTAGTTTTCTAATATGCAGACACTAAAGGTACTTTTTCTTATATTGGTTCTTTTGAAACTTGAATACGCATCTGTAATCTAGTAGGCTTGCTGTCTCTATCAGGCCTTGTTAATAGAGAAACTTAAAAGGAACTCACTTATCCTAAAAAAGATGTCGACTACGGAGAATTGCTTTCCCACTTCGGTTTTCTTTCAACCTGTGCGAGTGTTTGTGTATGCACAGAAAGATTTCTAGTTATAATTTTATGGTAAAGTTAGCGAACAATACAACTGATGCTCCGAATCTAGTTGCAGCTATCGTAATCCTAAAATACGATACACGATGGAATAATATTTTCTGTTACCAGAGTTAGAACTATCGTACCCTTCAGCCACATGGCAAGTCACGGTAATAGATTGTGTTCTTATCATTTTCATTTACTTTTAACATTTATATGTCAATCAAGCCACTTATTATCCCTTATGTCTTACTGCTTACTAATTAGTAAATTACTTTTTTGTTTTTCTATATGTAAGAGCTTTTCTACGATAAGTTATATTTACGCGCATTATATTATTTTATTATAGGGTTCTGTTATTGGAGAAGTCTACCTAGTAATAAAGAATATTACTATTATTATTATTGCGTATATTTTATTCATTTCCTCGGCTTAATGCAGGGAAACTATTTACTGAATCCATATATCTATGGGTTTGAGCTCGAGCTGTACGCTGCTATAAATTAATGTAAGTTTTGTAATGTAATGTGTTTTTATAACAAGCATTATTATTATTTTTATTATTATTATTAAAATCGTTGTGTTTAAATGCAAATGCAATTAGGTTCTTCTTTCTTAGGTTATATACATTACCTTGAGCAATTCCTTAGTCATCAGAAGATTACTGAATACACAATGAGGAAGAACTTAATTTCATCTTCATGTAGACATAAAGATTTTAATAATAATAATAATAATAATAATCCTTCCTATAAAATATATATATCCAGTCATGTGCATATAAATATTTAAAATCTCTGAATATACTATGGTTTCCGGTAAAATACCAAACATGAAGGGAAATTACTGAGTTTTCTAGTCATGCGCTGTTATTTGCCTGTGCATTAAAATAGCAGTACCATAGCTGGAAGCACTAAAGGCAGACGTATAAAGTTCTGTCTGTTACAGAATAATCTATCAATTTAGTCATTCATTTCTGTTATAATATGGGCCGAGCAAAACATTGTTCGTCATAAAAAAGAGCAATTATACTCGATCTACTTAACAGAGGTAAAAGCTACTAGTATACAAAATACGTTCTCATGTTCTACGAAAATGATTACAAACGCTAAGAACTGGAGAAACGTGAAAGAAAATTGTGTAAAAAGGAAAACTAGCTCTAGGGAAAATACATCCTAGGAAGACACCATTATTAAATCAAAGGCAAATGCAAGGTAGATTGTCGTTTGTTCATGAACACGTACAATGGGACGAAAAAAGTGGCGTAATGTATTGTAGTCCGATGAATCGAAAATAGTTGTATTTAATTCCGATGCATACCAACAACACGCCCCCCAACCCCCATGCTGGGGGTTTTTTCTGGTATGGCGTAAGCCCTTTACACAAGATAGAAGGCATAATGAATGCTGATGTCTATGTGAATACATTATAAGCTGTACTCCTACTATATACAGAGAAAGAAATGCCACTAAGATGGATATACATATATGCAGGAGAACGATCCGAAGTATGTTTCTCGTAAAGCGAAAATATGGTTTCAAGATAATAACGTTTGCGTTTTGTGTTGCCCGTACAATCGCCAGACTTAAACCCCATCGAAAATTTATGGGTGGATTTGAAAACAACTGTATCTGCTGCTCAGTTGCAAAATATTGACGATCCGTGGAGAATACGCCAAGCCGAATGGCAATCAGTTTCAGCAGATACAACAGGCAACTGGTGAACTTGTTGCCCCACAGATGTCAAGAGGTGATAAACAATAAAGGTTAAGCAATAAAATGTGTTTCAATTCAATTAAATGACATTGGGTTAGTATTTTGGCATGACTACTTTTTGAACATACAGTTATTTTCTTTGCCATAGAATATAAACAGTTTAGTTTAGTTTTTCTCTTTGGTATTAAGAAACCTATTTATTTATTGTTGTAGTTATGTAACATGTTTAAATAAAGAGTTCAATAAACTTGAATGCCTTTTATTTAACGTATAAATTCAGATCAAGTTCTTTAAGACTTCACTATTTACCATTATCATTATTATTATACTTTAACATATTCCCAACATAACAAAAAATTATATATAGAATTATCTCAGATAGAGTTTCATCAATGTTCTATTTTATTACACATTCACACACACACATTTTCTAAATACTTCAATACTTAGAATAATACTAGTGCTGTTATAAAAGTCACCAGTAATAATTGTAATATAAATCACTTTCTGTTCGCCTGTATATTGTATTACAAAAATGTGTATAACACATAGACCTGTCAGTTGACATTAAATCACCCCAATACCAACTTTCATAACAGGAAATATCTTTTCAACTTAGAAATGACACGTTTAAATGTGTGTTATTTTAACCCCACATTAAAGTAACAACTGGAGGAGTAAAATACCTTACTGGAAGGCAGTGAACCATTATAAACAGTGTTAAGGATCCTATTTAATACATTTAGTCATCTATTTCTTCAATGTCATACAATATCATAGATGTTAGATTACAACGTTATGTTCCCTTATATTAGAGTTCATTTCATAGTCACTAAAGTTCATTTGTTCGGTATGTATTTGGAAATAAACAAAAAAATATTTGATGTTTTCTTCTAATGCTAAATAAAAAGAAGAGTTAATCAGTTATTTTAATTTATACAGGCTGATTCATTTGAGATCCTCACCGTGGGTATCGCATTTATTATTGGATATAGAGTAGAAGTTTAAATATGGCGAAGCTGCTAAATTTTGTGCCTGTTATGGGATCGAAGAGAAAATTGATCTGCAGGAAATGGTGTTCCTGATTTTTTTAACTAAACAAGGTCATTTTCCTCTATTACCTCTAGTACTCTCTAGTACCTACTCCTTATTTACAAAATAATCGGAATGGATTAAAGAAACTATACTTGAGATACCTTGACAAAAAGCTAATATTTATTCAAAATATTTCTTCTACAGCAGAAATACAACTTTTGAAACTTATTTTTAAATACAAACATGAAACTTTCAATCACGGTAATCGCAAAATTTAAAAACAAAGATTATTCATCAGTAATTTATAAAAATGTTGTACACCAATGAAACGAAACGAGATATGTTCAGTGTCTTCTATTAATCAAATCAAAATGCAACAATAAGTGGATATTTAGAAATGTATCCAGAAAAATAACAGCCACATCATTCCATATTTCTAGATATTGACAGAAGCTTCGTCGCCAATGGATCATTTACCAGGTGACGTAGTGTTTATGTTAGCAGAAATTTGAAACAGCCTTTATATTATAATATTATAACGAATAAGTCTTCTGACGAGTGCGCAATTTAAAAAAATTGTTAATTGAAAAATCTTATGTTTGTAAATTTTACAATATTAAGCAAAAAATATATTTTTGAAATGCAAGTAGCACCTTTGCAGCTTACTCAGGAGTGTGAACTAAAAGGAGTCATACACTGGCTAATTCAAAATAATCGTATAAATAACTTTCAATTTTAAGTTTAAAATACATTGTAAAATAGAATAAAACTCAACCCAGTAAAATTATTAGGTGCCCAACTAAGTTCTCGCTGTTTTTTTGATGAAGATGCAAGTCTATTGTGAAAAACTGTTTACAAATGAATCATTCAAAATATTGCCCATCGTTAGCGACAACTTTTTCCCATCTTTCTGGCAGAGCTCGAATACCGTCATGGTAGAAGTGTTCGTCTTTTGAGACTATCCACGAATCAAGCAATTTTGAGATGTTTTCATATGAACGGAACTGCTGATTAGCCAGACCATGTGCCATCGAACGGAACAAATAATAATCGGACTGCGCAATATCTGGGGAATATGGCGGGTGGGCGAGGACATCCCATTTGAGCGTTCCTAAGTAGGTTTTAACGGGTTTGGCAACGTGAGGCCGAGCGTTGTCATGCTGTAGAATCACTTTTTCGTGCCCCTGCTCGTATTGTGGCCGCTTTTCGCGCAGTGCTCGGTTCAATCGCATCAATTGAGTTCGATACCATTCTCCAGTGATGGTTTCGTTCGGTTTCAACAGCTCATAACAAATAACACCGCCCTGGTCCCACCAAATACACAGCAAAACCTTCGCAGCGTGAATATTCGGCCGAACCGACGACGTAGAAGCATGACCAGGCAGTCCTCATGATTTTGTTCTTTTTGGGTTGCTGTAATGAATCCATTTTTCATCACCCGTAACGATGCGATGAAGAAAACCCTTCCTTTTTTGCCGCTGGAGTAGTTGTTCACAGGCGAAAAAACGACGCTCAACGTCTCTTGGCTTCAAATCATAAGGAACCCAAGTTCCTTGTTTTGAATCATTCCCAACGCATGCAATCGCTGGGAAATGGCTTGGCGGGTAACTCCTAATGTTGAAGCAAGCTCTTTTTTGATGCGCATCAGCCGCCGTATTCTTCGAATGAAAGAAGAAAAGCAACACTTCCCGCAAATGACAATTATTTGGCACAAAATCAGACATTTTCACACAACCAGAAGTATATGACGCAAAAACAAAATCACTAGTGTGTCAAAGCGGTTTGTTTACCATATGTCTAAGCTTGGTTCATGACGTTTTGGTTATGTCACAATCGACCAGCACTTACTACTGGAGCCATCTCTTGAAAAACAGCGAGAACTTAGTTGCGCACCTAATAGTTTAACCTATTTTGTCCGTCCGTAAAACTGCACACGATTATAATAATATATTTATAATATAATAATATTATAAATAATAATAATATAATAATACATAATTGTGTACAGTTTTACGGATGGACAAAATAGATTAAACTAATTTGACTGGGTTGAGTTTTATTCTATTTTACAATGTATTTTAAAATTAAAATTGAAAGTTATTTAGACAATTACTTTGAATTAGCCAGTGTAGAGTCCTTTTAGTTCACACTCCTGAGGAAGCTGCAAAGGTTTGGCAGCGAAATATAGAGTATTGAAAACTAAAATCGTCTTTGTTCAACAGACCGATACACCTGATAATAGTTACGTTTAAGATATATATATATATATACATATATATATATATATATATATATATATATATATATGTACATATGTATATAAACTATAAAAATTATTGCAGATTGAAGAAAATAAATACCTTGAAAAAGAAGACCTTTCCCCCGAAACGTCGTTAATATATGTTAAATATTTTATTAACTCGACGGTCGATACTCCCAATAAAAAAAGTAAAGATTATAATTAGAACAAAACGACGAACATATTAAAAAAGCAAAGAATACGTTATGAATAATGTTGGTTCAACCACTAGTGTTCCTCAAGGATTAAACCTTGTTTATACTAGATTGTCGAAAGCATTTTTACAGTGAACACATTTCAAACCATTTTTTACAACATTCCGATTCCATATGTATTTACAATTTTTTCTTAGAAATATCCGTCAAATCCACTAACTTCAATATGAGAATGTTGAAAATATAAACGTTAACCTATAGAATTACAATAATCAATACTTTCAAACGTATTGCTTAATATATTTTAAACATTCTCAGATTATTGACCATTGCATATTCAGGTAATAAATAACTAAAACAAGTTTTACATGTTTGTAAAAGAATAGAATAACTATTTAACATTACTTAAATAACGGAACTGTAATTCGAACATTAGACTTATAAAACTACAAAGCAAAGTCAGTAAGTCATAAAATCGCACTATAATAAAAGGTAATCTCCAAAGAAAAACAAGTTTAACGTCTACCAGATATATCGAATTACGAAAAGTATAAAAATTCGGTAAGGTTAACATTCAGGGAACGTTCATTCCAAATCAACATTAAAATTAATCGTCTGTCGTAAATTTTCCAAATATATTAATTTAATTTCTAACGGAACTGTACGAAACTTTGCGCATTGATACTAAAACTTTTCACAGCAATTAGAAGTTTGTATATGATGAAGTAGCAGTCACGCGAACCACATACTTGGAAAACAATCGAAATAAATCAAGGACTAATAAAACGGTAGGGATCCGCAATTTCCACAAAACTAATGTCCTAGTAATGACAGTCCAGACTATATATCAATTCTGTGTAGACAGTAAAAGAACAAAACTTCGATAATATACAACGTATATAAAAACATGTTCATCAGAAATTATCTCTTTTTATAATTGTTATTTACGACTTCATTTTATCAAGAGGCTTGGAATGACCGATTTAATATAATTTTAAAACGCCAATCTATTACATATGTGCGTATAACTGTGTAAAATATGTATTGGTTCTACACAGAAGGATAATATAAAGTAGTGGTACAAGCTTGTGTCAAGCCCCATTGCCACAAGTAGCTATTATAACCTCTCTAAGCTATTATCGGGCATCCCTAGGGGGCGAAACTCCCTATTTCAGGTCCGTAATATAAATATTTTCTGTTGTAAGAGATGCTTTGCTAAACTATATTATAAATACTACAAAAGCTATACATTTATATATATATGTATTTACAACTTTTTAGAGAATAAAAGTCATGAGTTAATTACAAAATCTTTTATTTCATAATAAACGAAATCTATTAATTAACATTTTAAAGAATAGATATAATAAACAAAATTCTTACACATTTATACTTAATTCAAAAAGTTGTAACAACAAGCTGAGATCGACGACGAATCGGCATTTTCGGCGTTTTCTTCAATACTTCGCACTACAGCAGCAATATTCTCTTCGGTACCCACATTTCCTTGTGTTCTTGATGGTTTTGAATCGAGAAGAGTAAAATTAGTGCGAAAACGAGCAATAACTGCACCAATTCCTTGCTCACTAGGCCGCTTATTTTGACCGTAAAATGGAAGTGCTCTATGAACTTCGCGAACAGATTTATTTCTTTCAAAGTAAACTTCCACAATTCTGGCGTTAAACGATTAATGATGACATGCCAAACCTTACTGAACAGAAATGTCAACACGGATTGACATTATCAGCTGTCAAACTATAGTTATCGATATCGATAGTTCTCATGCAGCTTAAAAAACACCCATTATATGATGAATAGAAAGGCTACAGAAAGTTGGGGAAGGAGGAGCAAGGTGGCATTTTTGCAGGAGATAAAAAAACTTATGCAATCTGCGATATGATAGTGACATCACCCTTCTTGCGCAGCAAACAAGGAAGAACTAATTTAATTAAAACAATAGAAGAAGAATAAAAGAAAGCAAATATAAAGCAAAAATAGCTTTGTAGAGAGATCAAATAACAAACAAACTGTAACTCAGATCCATAATATAAAAGTAGTGAAAATTGATCTATTTAAGGATCTCGTTGACAAATATCGGCAAATAACTCAGAAGAAATAAAGAAGATCAAAAATAGAAAAATCCGCAATAATACAGCTCACTAAAATGTGGAACAGTAACGACATACAAGCGAAAACAAAGAAAAGCTTGATACGAGGCTTTGTATTCTCACTATTTACGTACGCCTCAGAATGTTGGGTAATTTAGAAAATTCATCTTCACGAAACAAACAGCTTTAAAATGAAGAATGCTGAGGATATCATGGATGGATAAAATATCTAATGCCTTCATTTTTAAACAACTAAAAATCCCAGAGATACTGAGAACAATAATAAAGTGGCGAATACTTAAAAACTTTGGACACAATATATGAAGAGACAGCTTAGAAAAACTAATAATACAAGTGAGGACCAATGGTGCTAGGGGAAAAGGAAGATTACTTACTGAAAATACAAATATCATTGGCAAAACGACCTACACTTCTCTAATACGATCTATGAGAGTGGCGGAAGACAGAGACAAGTAGAGAAATTGTGCAAATCGATTTGTTGATTCATGACATGGCAACTCTCGTTATGGGTGACAGAGGAGGAGAGAAGAAGGGAGAGACACTGGCGACACTTTTTGTGTATACGTGTTATATCGGCATTTTAAATAACTAAGCTTCAGCTGTCTGTAATAAACATAAAAAATAAGCACTAGAGCAATTCTTACATTGCTGCCAATTGTGGGCAAAATAAATTTATCTACTTGAACTGGTACGTAGACTTCCGCGGTCGTGGTCCATACTATCTGCTTCTGGGCTTCTGGGCTAGAACCGCGTCACTGGTATAACTGCCGACGTTTCATACCCACTCGTATGGGACATCTTCAGGGCTCAACTATTGCTACTGTCTATCGCACTGAAACTCAGTTTCAGTTTTTTAGACGGTTCTGAAGATTTAGTATCTCTCCATTTGATTATCTAATAGTTAGTCTGTACAACTTGATATGTAGCCACGACAGTTACAATGAAAGTGCGATTACAAAAAAGCTGAAAACTGTAAAGCCATGCCTCAGAGTTTATTGAAATACTTGTAGTTCTTCTAGACTGCACCATTTTCTAGACACTTTCCAAATATTCTCACCTGTAAACCGCACGGTTTTCTGAAAAAGAGGTCTGCAACGACTGTCTTGTACAATTTCTTTAGTTTTAAAATAAAATAAAATTGCTAAAGTTAATTCGTCATTAGCTGTGTACTGCAATTCGCCTGAACCGTTTGTTTGTATTGAAAAATTTTTTCGATAATTGAAATTGAATTTTTTTCATTTAAACCTTTTTTTAAATTTTCTGTCTTTAAGGATGAATTCTGTACTGTACACTAATGTAACACTCGCACCAAAAACACGCTTTGTTAATTTGTATACATAAGGTTTATTTACAAATATATTTACAGATGTTAACAGTTCTGGTGATACGTGAATACAGAACTGAACGTTGTATACAAGCATGTAAAATTGGTAGTGTATAGATCGTAAGTACACAACGAGTCGTAATAAGGTTCGTTGTGTATGTACATACATATGTACGATTAAATATGCTGACTATTATGATCAACTTTACAAAAACATTTACACATAACTATATTACAACTAAATTTTACCTATAATTAAATGTATCTTCTTTTAATTGAAATAAACATGTGTACTAAAAATTAATAAAAATGTATAAACAAAATATTACCTTTAACACATTTATATTATGCACAACTGGATGGAAATCGTCATAGATAACGAAGCACAAAAATTAGCTTTCAGTGAAACAGAGAGGACAAAAATGACAATAAAACAAAAATGATACTCTGATGAATCTGGGGGTATGGACCGTATAGCATTAAATGTAACAATAAACATAACTATACACTGTACAATTTTATTATGATTATTAATCACTTAATCTTTCTTCTTCTACCTAAGTAATGTCATTATCTATAGCCTAGAAAGGCGGTTTTCGAATTAGAAACGTCTTTCAACCGCTTAGAACTCATGTTATTATAATGCAACAACATCACAATCAGCAACATTAAGGATGTCCCAAAAGTGGACGAAACATCTACGAATAAAATAGCAGTTCCAGAGAAACAATTGTAGCCCAGAAAAACAAAATTTTAAGAAGTTATTTTAAAAATAATCTATTAATGATTTTACAATCATTTAAATAATCTAGTAATTATAGATAAGACTGGTTGTCAAAGAAAAAAATGCCATTGGCATAACAGAAATCTAAGCTAAACGAAGACGGGGTATCAAATTTCGACAAATTTCACTTTATCCAGAAAGGTATTGGTATACAAGACGATATTGAAAAATATGGTCTTACAATCTCTAGGTTTGAGGATGTACCAACCTAAGAATTTTGAATATCAATCAGAAGTTTTGTTTTAAGGAATTTAACACTTTACAAAGAGTGGATCATTGAAGGTTGATATATAACCCATTGCCACATTAATTTTAATATTCTGTATACCCATTTCGACAACCAAGTTGTCATCATCAGTAGATAATTGAACAGTGTCGCACCTGGACAACTACAATAAAAATACATACCCGTATATGGCAAGGGGTTATATCTTCAGTGATCCAGTTAATCAACTAGACTCCATCAAAATTAACTTTACAACGACTTGAAGATTCTCTTTGTCACCAACGAAATCCAACGTATTATTCCCAGATAAAAGGCGAAAATAACAAAATATGAGAAAGAATTAATAGAACTGCTATATAGCGACGGAAAATAAATATAATTTGAACAGAAGTTCTGATACCATAGAAATAATAGTTAATAAAGTGAAGCATCATTAGATATTCCCCTTGCAAATATATCTCATTTACTTAGTATTCTTCATTAATAATTAGATACTGAAGAGAAATGATAATAAACATCTAATTCAATAAATCTTAATAAATTTCTGTCAAAAAAAATTATAAATTTGTTAGAAATTATAATGAATGACAAGCACTTTATCCTCCAATGGTAAAACATGGAATTATTTATTATTAAATAACGAAATATATACTTGTAACCACTGTATTCTATGTTTTAGCAAATACGAATTTTGGGAGCCGACGAACTTTAAAATGTCTAATTTCATGTTCTTTATAAAATTAGCTTTTAAAAAGTGCTGGTTACATTTAACGTAACAAGCTTCATTATTATATAAAAGATACTACTTTAACCAAATATTTGGAAGAAAGTATACACGTATATTTAAAGCATGTAATTTATATTCATAGTGATGTACTGTCTGGCGTACCTGTTACTGTTGCTGTTGTTACAATGACCAAAAATTTAGATAATTTGTCTTCCCGTTTCCCAATAAACTGCGTAGGATGTCTTACAAGGTACAGCTGCATGTTTTTAATACAATATTCATAGAATGATTTGCATTGCTTCTAAATTGATGTCCACGTAAGTTTTTATTATATTTATGTATGTATGTACGTGTATTTACTTACGAATTAATGTTTACTCAGTTCTATAGTGTTCCATGTTTATTTTAAGATATGGTACGTTTTATTAGAATATATTTTTAAATCTGCCACACATGTAGCAGTTAGTATTACATTAAATATCGAAAATACTGTTCAAAATGAAAAATATTGAGGTAACCGTTTTAAGATGCATGAAAATATGCAATTAGAAGATAGTATGGAATTTTGCAATAATACCATACAAAATCAAGTGTCAGGCTAAAATAAAATTACTAAAATCTTTTAAGCATAGCTAATTTAACATTATCATTTACCCCATAAATACAAATGGATCAGTAAAAAATAAAATAATACCAAAATCTGGGATTGAGCCATAAATAATTTCTGTTTTTTTTGCGAACAAATTGTAATGACGTATTTGTCAATATGCTGACCCATCAGAATCAACATATTTGGATTCGTTAATACTAAATAAAATAAATAAATATCCCTTAGCATTACCGCATGTTGAAAAAGTTAATAGATATTTTTTTCCAGCAGCCAACCATTGCTAATGACACTTAATCGGATGCAAGCTCTAAGCTTGTATGGAATTGTGTGGGGATCCTAGACAACCTAAGTAGTCACAAAAAAGTGACTACAGCCTTGGTCAAAGAAATGCAGAAATGCTGTAAATCTAATTAAAAGGCAAACGAACTGGTTCGACAAGTTTTATTTTCATAAAACTGTCTCCTAACAAAAGTTTCATATTTTGTTAACTGTTGTGTTGCACTGTCTGAAACCCCGAGCGAAAATTTGGTAGTATCACAATGAGATAACTCAAAATTATGGTAGGCTTTTCCAAAATTTTTCCTTGAAGGATATTGAAATATAAATAAGAGGTAATTATTCAGTTTGTTGCTTTATAATTTGTGTAATACTAAAAGGTGAAACAAATATCTTATTTTGACGAAAATATTCATAACAAATTTGAGTAAGTATCGAAAATCCCATCAACGAATCTTAGCGAGATTGATTTCCTATTACAACAAATACAAAAATATGAAGAACTGCACAGTGAAATCAAAAAACAAAATTTCTTAAAGGCATCTCAAAAACAATTATTTGGCATCGCAACATGTAAGTGCGCGTCCAGAAACATATGTAAATGTGTGACAAAAGTACCTCCAGCATAGGAAAAGTTTTTAAAGGACCAACGAAATGGGCGTAGAATGTATATTGACTGTGTGGATAGGTTGACAACAAAATCTATACGACCCAATGAAGTTTGAAAGAGAAAATATGATCAATTCTTTCAAAAAAACACTTCTTCGTCTATGTCAGAATTACATCGGTCATGCAGTAGTACTTCAAGTGAAACATCAGAATCAAAGCAAGATGATTTTTGCTTTATTTAAGGAAAAGAAGAGTTCACAAAAGAGAAAATCAAAAGGGAAATAAGCAGATGAGACAAAAGTTGCAAACCCTTGCTACAGCTTGTAACCAGGACTGGAGTTTCAGATCAATCTGCAGCATTTATTGTAAACGCAGTAATGGTTGATTTAAACATTATATATGTATGCGGAAAGCTCATCAATCGTAATAAATCGTAGTAAAATACATCGAGAAAAGAAAGGAGTTCGAAAGCAGTTCAGCTCTATTAACAATGAAAAACCTCTGACTTCTATTTATTTTGATGGTCGTAAAGACAAAACTTTAATTATAACTTCAAATGAAAATAAGTCACAGCGTAAGACTATTACTGAAGAACATATTTCAATGGCATCTGAGCCAAATTCTGAATATATTGAACATTTCACAATAGGTTCAGACAAAGCAGTTAATATTATGAGGAATATTGTCGCCTGATTTGATGAAAATTAATTGAATAAAAAACAATTTTAAACCACACTGTTTCCTTTTTTATAAATGATAAAGTTCCACCAATTAAAGTCTTGTGCGCTACCTCAAGATGTTGACCTAGGGAGATAACATTTTTTTCTCTGCATATTTAAGTATTTAGAGCATCGATTTTTAATTCAGGAAAAACTAAATTAAAAAAAAAATTTTCACTCCACCCTATTGTGTAGCGCTTATTAAACTAATATAAGTATAATATATTAGTGAATTTAGTTTTAGAATGAAAATTTTACATGCATATGTATGTAATGAAATAAAAAAATATTACAATTGTTATAAACTTTAGAAATATAATTCAACTAAAAATAATGCTCTCTCAAATAAATTCTTCACTACAATTCGTTGCATTTATTTTTATTAAATGTAATACTACAATTACATTTAGCTTGAGAACCTAGAATTTAATTGAAAATACATTTTGTTAACAAGATTAATTCAAAAAAATCATTCATTTTCAACATTTAAAATAAAATAAAAAACCAGTTAAACTTTTACTATTATTGTTATTATAACAACCGTTTTCGAAGGTAATTTTGATGGAGCCTGTGGCCGATTAACTTAATCACCGAAGGTTGATATATAACCTCTTTCCACATTAATTTTCGTATTCTGTATACGTATTTCGACAACTAAGTTGTCATCATCAGCAGATAATTAAACAGTGTCGGAAAACTACGGCAAAATATCTGTACGACAACAAATTCCGCACACGAACCGTACCGCTAAAAGCCAAAACGCACACTGTGTGCGTTTTAGCTTTCGAAATACGTATACAGAATACGAAAATTAATGTGGAAAAGGGTTATATAGTGATTAAAACCTTTTTCGAGGTTAATTTTTTTGATCAGAGATAAATAAATAATACGTTAATTGTGTATGTGTAAATCTCATATTTTATAATGTCTAAAATATTCACATGATTTGATCGTGAATATAAACTATGTATATGTCCTCAAAAACAAAAGGAAACTGCAAAACACGTACTTGAAACAATTACAGAAACAATTTCATACATGAAAACTATTCAGTTCAAAACACATTTTTGTAACTAAAAAAAAGTTTTGAGAAACGTTACTATAATAAAAATATATTGGTAGATAACATATGCGTCTGAAATACAAACTGCAAACTGAGAAGATGCGGTATTTGCCGACATAGTATAATATTTGTGTCGTACTAGTGAAAAAACGATATTTTAGCAACACATTTAAAAGTAAAAAGGAATAGCTAAGTATAAAAAATAGCCTTCATATCCTGAAAATTTCCGAACAAGTATCGAAGAACAATTTAAGTAACGCCTATCCAGTAATGAATAATCATTTGTTTTACGTCCGCTTTCTGGTTGTTATTTATGAATAAAAATTGATAAATAAAGGTTGCTACTGATGATAGTGTTATTAATTAATAATGGTCATAATTACTAAATTATGGAAATGCAGCAATAATGAAAGAAAGCTTGAATATTCCGAACAATATCTAAATTAAAGTTATTTCAAGATTCCATTTATTTTAAGTACGTCTCTGTATTCAGAGATGATACGTGAATTACATGGGCGAGGAACAAGGGTGTTGTACACATATCTATCTTCTATGCGGAAGTCAATAACCGTTTGTGGATGGTTTTGTTGTTAAATTATTATAGTTGACTGTGTGACAATGATCTTGTTAGTGCAATCATTTATCTCCGTGCTCTGGGTGCGGACCGTCGCTGGCAAACGGCGAAATCCTACAAATTACGACTTTATTGTTCGAACTGTCTTTCCCTTATTGCGTAAACGTGAATCATGTCCTTTTTATCATTACCCTACATGGACATATATCTTTCATCAAAAAAAATCGCTTCTTTTTCCATTCGGTGAGAACATCAACTGTAACAAATAAGAAGTCCTATTGTAAATAATGGGAATTGTGTTATCTAAAAGGATATTACCTGCTCAATTAAGTCGTACACATTTTTTAGAATCTGTACCAGTGAAACTTAATTCAATTTTGTACTTAAACCCCAAAATACGTTCCGTAAAACTCTTTAAAATATAAATTGTAAATAATAAACTAATATTAACGCATTTAATTTATTTTTCGAGAATTGAGTAGGTCTATTTAATTTCTTATTTTATTTAACAGAATTACTCAACAAATTTAAGGTAATTTCAAGCTCGGTTTACAAATTTTTCTCAATAATAAAATCATAAATTTGCTTCGCATTATTCTTCAACTTTCATAAACTGCTTTTCTTAGTAGATATATGATTTAGTGTGGGAAGTAAATTATTTTTGATGATTTCAACAATTTCTAATATCAGGTAGAATACATGAAAAAATCCCATTCGTTTTACATTAATTCAATAAGTATAAAATTTTCAGTAGGAATTGATAATTTAAAATTTTAAGTTAATATCATCGTGTATTGCCAGCTACCATGAAAATTTCCATATTTTAACATTACTCTTCTTTATCTGGAAAAGATAATAAAAGATGAAAATAAGAAAAAGTAACAAAGGAATTGTGTCATTAGTAGAGTTGGAATATTTTTCCCGCTGGCTAGGATTGTAACATGGCAAAGAGGACAAATAAACGGGCGATCTTGAGTTACTTGTGTTATTTATATCACTGACGTTTTATTTTATAATACACTTACATTATTCACAGTTGTTGTTGTTTGGTAGCGCAAAATAAATAAGACTTACAAAATGTCTGCAGCATGACGTAAGTTTCCACATTTATCTTAGAGAGCAACTTACGCCGTGCTGAAAAGATGTTCTTATAAAGGGTTTTCCAATAAGGACTTGACAACTTTTTTTCAAAATAAAATGCAGACCATTTGAGATATTTCAAAAACTTTATTATCGGGTTGAAGTACAATCAAAACATTTATGAATGGAACTCGACTTCGTTCATATGGCCACCGCGGGCACGTTTGCAGCGGTCGATTCGTTGGACCCAATTTTCGATGACTCGGCCACACAATTCGGCCGAAACGGCTGCTATTTCGCGTTCAGTGTTGGCTCTGAGCTCTTCCAACGTTGCCGGCTTGTTGGCATAGACCAATGACTTGACGTAGCCCCAAAGAAAAAAGTCTAGAGACGTTAAATCGCACGAACGAGGCGGCCAATCGACTGGTCCATTTCTTGAGATAACACGCTCATCGAACTTACTCTTCAATAAATCGATTGTAACGTGTGCTGTGTGGCTTGTGGCACCGTCCTGCTAAAACCGCATGTTGTCCAAGTCCATATCTTCCAATTCGGGCCAATAATAATCGGTAATAATGGCGCGATAACGATTACCATTCAAAGTAACGTGACGATCATTATCGTCGACGAAAAAATATGGCCCTATGACGCCGCCGGCATGCAAACCGCACCAAACAGTTATTTTTTGTGGATGAAGTGGTGTTTCAGGAAGCACATATGATTTTCACCCGATCAATAACGCATATTTTGCTTATTGACGAACCCATTGAGCCAAAAATGAGCTTCGTCACTGAAAATGATTTTGCGATGAAATTGATCATCTTGGCGCATCTTTTCCAGAGCCCAATCGGCTTGATCTTGTATGGGTGTAAACCAAGATCCTTACGCAAAATTCGCCATAAAGTGGTCTGGGTGATGTCCCTATTGGAAAACCCTTTAGTTAGCAAATGATGATTCGACATCTACGGATGTAATACAAACATAATTAAAATAATCTTTAGAGACAGATAACGGATCTAAACACTCACCAACATAAATTTCTCTTAATCTGGTAAAATTAAAATCTTTGTTTTCAACAATCTTGAGCTTTTCTACAACACATATATTTTTTATTATATATCACTTGTTGAACATGGAAGTGAGTGTACATCGTTCATAATTTGCACTGACTACTAACAACAAACTAGTGTCTTGAAATTATTCTATCGGGTCAAATAAACCTTTATAATTGTCGTAACATTATTTCCACAACGTCTTCTGGCGTAAAAGCTACATGAAAAAGTAGGCCCCTTCTTCTTGTAGCGCGTCTCTGTACGCGGTCCATCTCTCGCACTGGAAAAAGGTGTATTGAGCATCGTTTTCTGCATTGGAAAGCTGTGTTCTCCACTTTACCCATTCTGGTTAATGTATAGTATGTATGACAGCTAATAGTTTTAACTTAATTTTGGAACTAATCGACCGCTATGGCTGAGTATTTGAAGTTTTAACGAAATGTTCAAAACGAAAGTCCCAACCATTTCTTTACCTTTCCGAAAATCAAGAACGAACTGTGTGATCAAGGATTCCAATCGTCAGAAAGAGCAGTCGAAGCCTTCAAAAGCACAATTTTGACTGTACCAACAAACGAGTGGAACAACCGCTTCCAGAGTTGGTTCGAATAGATACAAAAGTGCACTAATCTTCGTGGAGTATACTTCGAAACTCAGTGAAGTCTTCGAAAGCTATCTACTGTTTTATTCCAGTTTTATATGAAAAACTTAAGAGACAACCCACGTAGGGAGCTTCCTGAGGGACACTCTTCAACCAAATTTTGTTAGCAACCGATGAAAAATTTTATCAGCTTTTTCATATTCAGCACGTCAAATTTTAAAAATAATTAATTATGCAATAGTGACACGTACATACATGATCTATTAACATATTCGATATACAACTGTTATTATTTTTATGAACAAGACGCCATCTTTAGTATCCGTAGTCTTATATTTATTCTAAAGTAAATTTAAATAGACTCATAAGTGAAAGCTGGAAATTAAAAATTAATTATAACTTTACACATTTAACATTATTCAAAATCGCAATCTATTCATAGAAAGAATTTAATAATTTATATACAAACAATGAACACGAAAAGAATTTCGTATTGTACATTGTAATAAAATAAAATAGATAAATTATTACGTGTATATCGTAAAAACAATTAAATATGCTTAAATTCCAAGCGAAATGTAACAAAACAATCATAATTAAATGATACAATAGTTACTTTAATGTTGATACGCTACACACATATAAGACGTCTATTCATTTTTGAAAGTTCGCTGAATCAGATACGTGACTGAACAGCGAACCTTGATTAATTTCATGATCTTCATGCATATTACTAATGTAAAGATAAACTAATGAATGAAACAATAGATCTTTCTATAGTTAATCAGTAAGTTACCTGATTTTAAAAATTGTTCTCTACTTCCATACATATAGATATGTAAGTGTATTACTTACATAAAATACCTTTTTTATACGTAAGTATACGCTTCATCTCTCTCATAATAATCACATTTCATTTTAGGAGGGAATAAAATTCTTCTAAAACAACAATAAGTTATAATATATAATAGAATATACACAGTCTGTCGTAGAGAAAACCGAACTTTTTAAAATAAAAACGAAATCTTACTATTTTGGTAAAATTCATTTATTTTATTCAAAGTTGTTGCCTTCGGCTTCAATACGACGTTTTGCGCGGTCAATTAACATATCGAAAGAATTTTTAAATTCATCTTTAGAGATGTCCATCAAGATCGCTGCTGACGCCTTTTTAATGGCTTCGACATCATTGGCAAATGTAGTTTGGAGAATAGATAGAAATCATAGGAGGCCAAATCCGGTGAATATGATGAATGTCTAAAATGTCATTTGTAGTTAGAAAATCAATAATAAGCGTCGAGAGATGAGATGGTGCATTATCAAACGCCAGCTACCATTTTCACGATATTGAGGGCGCGCACGACGAATACGGCAAAAGACGCTTCAAAACACCAAGATAATATACAGCATTAATTGTTTGACTAGTTGGTACAAACTCTTTGTGCATTCTGCCTTTCGTATCATAATACAAATCAATATTGCCTTCATTTTTGACTTCTCCAAACGGCTTTTTTTTCGGTCTTTCTTCGCT
This sequence comes from Dermolepida albohirtum, assembly GCA_031893035.1. Classification (NCBI taxonomy): domain Eukaryota; kingdom Metazoa; phylum Arthropoda; class Insecta; order Coleoptera; family Scarabaeidae; genus Dermolepida; species Dermolepida albohirtum. Next base: position 38,916 of record JAVIWB010001998.1, on the reverse strand, counting down.
TGGATGCTTCCATTCGGAGCTTTGGTGCTTGGTCTCTGGATCATATTGAAAACACCACCTGAAGTGTTCGTCCCAATGCATATAGTAAAGAAGTGTGCATCTTTGACCTACCTCCTTATGATTTATTGCGAACTAGGAAACTTTACAAACTAGTTCAAGTACATCATATACTGGTAGTAATTTGAAATTGTCGGGAACACACAAATATCTTATGCCTATAAACTAAAATTGTAAAACGTAAAATTTGTAATATTCGTAATTCATAGAGACTAAAAGGTTTTGATGAAGAATAAAGCTATGTCACAACATATACAATAACCTATTCAGACTTCCTAAACAATAGTATTTAATATTTCTATAGATTACAGCTTTCCTTTGTTGAGATATTATCGTGTGCTTTCCGTAAATCGACTAATATTAAATGTGTTTTCAGATTGTAAGCTAAACCTGTTACTTATCTAACACTGAAGATAATATTGTCACGAAACTTAGCATGTCAGTCGCCTAGGCAATCTGATCCATTAGACTTTCAAAAAAGAAATGAAAATCATCCTAAAAAATACCTATTCCAGAACAACATTTATGAGTATATATAATCGACTAGGATCGTGTGTGATATTGAGTTTGATACGTGAAAATCGATATTAGTAATTAAAAAATACTTGTAATTAGTATTCTAAGATTATTTATTTACGAACCAAATAACGAACATCATCTTTCTCCTGCATATATATATATATATAACCTAGTCATTGGAAAAATTAAAGAAACATAAATTATTTTTTGTTCATATTCCTATACTTGTACATTTCTTTCTTCGCACTTTTAACAATGTAAATATATTATGAATAAAGTTAATGTATATCCTTGTCAAAGATAGATACATCCGAGAAAGTACTGTCATGTTTAACTACACTGACGTTTGGACCGCACAAATCTGCTTTTTTAAGATAGTATTTAATATTTCCTAGACTAGAGCTTCCAAACTTTGTTGATATACTATCGTGTGGTTTTCACAAATCGACAAGTATTAAATGTGTCTTCAGATCGTAAGTTAAACCTGTGACTTGTCCAATACTAAAGACAATATTGTCATGAAGTGGATGACATACACAACTTGAACCTCTAGATTTTCAAGAAAGAAATGAAAATCGTTAGAGAAAGTGTCAGTTCCAGAAAAAGAACATTCGCGACTCACCTATATATATATATATATATATCAATAGTGATACTGGATTTGATACGATATCACTAATTAAGAGATACTGTCCGATACGAGATCAACTTTGGCTAACGTATATGCATGATGAAACTGGATAAGTTGAATATTTTCGGTCGACGTAATTCATAGATAATAGGGACTGGCGTCTATTCTCTCACTGTCCCTTACATATGTAGATCATTAAAAAATTTTTTTAGGAAATAGCGCTTTCTATTAAGGTACAGAATTATTCCGTAAACAAATTATAGAATAACATATTGCATATTTTAGCTTTAGCCCTGACTTTAAGTAATTAGTATTTATAAATATGTGATTTTTCCGTTTCGTCCGCTACACAGTATATAGTCTAAGTGTAACTATTTCAATATATTTAATTCAAATACCGTTTCTAAATTGTTTATAAATTTATTTTTGGACAATATTTTTGAAGTATAAACACAACCAAAAATATTCAAATGAAAATAAGTAAATATTAAAATACATTGAATAAAGAATAAACATTCAAAGCCATTAATAATAAAAAAAAGAAAACTACTATAATTATTTATAAACAAGTCTGTCACATAGAAACTATACTTAATTATTATTCTTATTATTAATGCTCTAGAAAAGCAAACACGCAGTCAGCCTTCTCTTTAACCCTTATAAAATATCACTTCCACAAAATAAACAAACGGTAGCAATAATGTAACTTCATCAAGAATGGGTACGTTCCTGATGGGCAAGCTCACTCACTTGACATACGGTCTGCACAATAACAATAATAAAGAGATCTTGTTATACATGCGTGAGAAATATGTATAGGGTCTATAATGGGGATAATGCGGTTTCCCTAATCCTATAAACCCTTGTCCGCTTTTGACATCTTCATGAATGCCCGATTCTCACTGGTCCGAATTTCCGAACAAAGTGCACGATTTGCCTACTTTTATTGTAACGTTATTACAACAAAACGTCAAATAGTTGTGATTATTTCTATAGGATATTCAAAATATTCCTGTAATTCAATACATATACATATGTAAATACAAACGGTACTATGAGTATTTGGAAAGCATCATTCAACCAAGACACCGAGAGATAGACCCCTTTTAAATGGATAAAAATATAGAGTAGAGAGAATATAACATTCTAAACATATATATATATATATATATATATATATAAAATACATACATAAGTACATAATATATATAATAAAGGGTGTTTCAAATTCCGCGGTTTTTTTAAAGAATAAATAAAACACATAATTTGCATTCACTTTCGAAAACTTTTTATTGGTAATTGAAATATCAGTTATGACATTTATATGCTAAAAATAATATCTGCCAAATGGCCTTTGTTAAAATTTTCAATGACATTTTGACATAATTGAGGCTCTACTTCACCAATGACACGAATAATTTCGTCTTTCAAAGCAGGAATTGATTGTGAATTGTTTTTATAAACCTGACTTTTCACATAAACCCAAAGAAAATAGCCTAATGGTGTCAAATCACATGATCTCGACGGCCAATTAACATCACCGTTTCTTGAGATTATACGTCCAGGAAATTTTTCTCTCAATAAATCAATTAATTCGTGTGCAAAGTCAGGTGTAGCGCCATCTTGTTGAAACGACATATCCTCTAGATCAATATTCATTAATTCAAGCCACAAAAATTCGGTTATCATCCGACAATATCGATCACCATTGACAGTTACAGTTTCACCAACAGCAGTTTCAAAGAAGTAAGGTCCAAGTACACCACAACATAATGCAGACCAAACAGTTACTCGTTTAGGATGCATAGGTTTCTCATGAATAATTCGTGGATTTTCCTCACCCCAGATATGGCAATTTTGTTTATTAACATAGCCACCAAGTTCAAAATGTGCCTCATTGGAAAACATTATTAATTGAGAAAAATCAGTTGGTTGTGCGTTGATGAAGTTGACGAATGGACGACGTTTTAAATAATCTAATGGCTTCAGTTCCTGTGTTATTTGAACTTTATATGCCTTCAGAGCTAAAGCCTTGTGTAAAATACGCCATGTTGCTGATCCACTAAGTCCAAGTTGTTGTGAACGTCGTCTAATGGATATTTCATATCTTCAGCAACACTTTCACGAACCAATAAAATATTTTCTTGTAAACGACCATTACAACTGTATTTTTCACTTTTTTGGTCTTTCACGGAACCGACCTCTTGAAATTTTCTAATAATTCGACCAATGGTGCTTTCAGATGGACGATTATGTAAACCATAAAATTCACGTAATTTTCTAAAAACACTTTCCACAGAACGCTAATTTTCATAAAATAATTCAACAATTTGAACGCGTTGTTGTACCGTGTATGAAGCCATTTTTATAAATGTCGTACATCACACTTTTTAAATACCCACATACCCAGACAAATTCAGTGCGCAATATATTTTATTTATTCTTAAAATAAAACCGCGCAATTTGAGATACCCTTTATGTAATTGCGTGAATTTTTTGTATATTTTCATTTTATTTTTATGTGTGTTTCATTAATTTAAATTTAATGTGTTTTGATTTGACTCTATAAAATACAGAATTTATAAATGTGTAATTAAGATAAATTAACGTATGTGTTTCAAATTAACTTGCAATTAATCATCAGCAAGTGTGTGTAAAATACAATTTATTAATAAATTCTACTTTGTTCTTATATATTTTTTTAATAACACCTTATTTATTTATATTTTAACTCTTTTTCAAGGTCTTGAGTTGATCATCGCTTTAATGAGATATGAATTAAGGTAAATATATTTAAAAAAATCACAAAATCTACCGATTATATTATTGTATAAATCAAATTTAGAATAATTTAAAACTAACTTCTGTATACGTTTCATTTCTATCCTCAACCCTTATATGGTATCCTTAGCATAATATGTACATTAACTTTCTTCAATAATTTCTTGTCAAAATTTTGCATTTTCTCATCCAGGATCACTAATTAATAATGAACCATTGTACATTTAATTGAGCATAAGATATTAATTCTATTAATATTTACAATTTGTTATGCTGCACTTTCGTTAATTTAGAGAAATGAAATTTCACTGTTAAGAATAACCGTACTTTCATATAGCGTCCTCCAAATAAAGGGTTAAAGGGACGATATTGTAAAGTTAATAACAGAGTGATAAAATTGTACCCATGCAATTAGAAATAATCTTTTTTCTTTCAATCTTGAAATTAGAATGAAGCTTCTGTTTTTAATATTATTCAATATTAAAAAGGAGAGAAAGAGTAGCCTATTCATAAATTAAGTTCAGAAACCTGCTTACATACACTAATCTTGTGCAAATAATTTTACAGCTTATCCATCCGTTTCTTATCTTATTTACATATCAATGTTGAATATCGAAGTTTTTCAAAGAACTATTCTCTGAACTTTAAAAAAATTGTAGTCAAGTTCATCATACACTTCTTCGTATATCTTAATAAATACATAAAAGAACATGTGTTAAATAAACATTATTTACAAAGTATAATGAAATATTTCTTCAAATTCTATTATTTATTTCACAGTTGCAAGTAGAACACGTTAAAAAAATTAAATAATTTTTTGTCAAAGAGTTTGTATTTTATTAATTACGTTCAAAATTACTGATATGCCCTCATATTATTATTCTGTAGTATTTGATAACGCAATATTAAGGAAAGAAATGTAAAAAAAATTAGGAAAAAGGATAATAGACATATAAAGGGTTTTCCAATAAGGACTTGATAACTTTTTTTCAAAATAAAATGCAGACCAATTGAGATATTTCAAAAACTTTATTATCGGGTTGAAGTACAATCAAAACATTAATGAATGGAACTCGACTTCGTTCATATGGCCACCGCACGTTTGCAGCGGTCGATTCGTTGGACCCAATTTTCGATGGCCGAAACGGCTGCTATTTCGCGTTCAATGTTGGCTCTGAGCTCTTCCAACGTTGTCGGCTTGTTGGCATAGACCAATGACTTGACGGAGCCCCAAAGAAAAAAGTCTAGAGGCGTTAAATCGCACGAACGAGGCGGCCAATCGACTGGTCCATTTCTTGAGATAACACGCTCATCAAACTTACTCTTCAATAAATCGATTGTAACGTGTGCTGTGTGGCTTGTGGCACGTCCTGCTGAAACCATATGTTGTCCAAGTCCATATCTTCCAATTCGGACCAAAAATAATCGGTAATCATGGCGCTATCATTATCGTCGACAAAAAAATATGGCTCTATGACGCCGCCGGCATGCAAACCGCACCAAACAGTTATTTTTTGTGGATGAAGTGGTGTTTCATGAAGCACATGTGGATTTTAACCCGACCAATAACGCATATTTTGCTTATTGACGAACCCATTGAGCCAAAAATGAGCTTCGTCACCGAAAATGATTTTGCGATGAAATTGATCATCTTGGCGCATCTTTTCCAGAGCCCAATCAGAGAACGTACGTCGCTTCAAATGGTCCATCGGCTTCAATTCTTGAGTCAGCTTGATCTTGTATGGGTGTAAACCAAGATCCTTACGCAAAATTCGCCATAAAGTGGTCTGGGCGATGCCCAACTCTTGAGAACACCGTGGAATTGACTGATTTTGATCATTTGCTACGGACGTTTCAACGGCAGCGATATTTTCGACACTTCGACCAACCCGTTGTCTCACTGGCACGGCAACATCACACAATGAATATGTAGACTCAAATTTTTGCACTAAACTTGTTACTGCCTGTCTACTAGAGCGAGAATTACGACTGAAAGTCGGAGTTAACGCTCTTAAAGTAGCAGTCACCGACTCCGAATTTCTGTAGCAAATTTTTATAATTTGCAGACGTTGTTCGTTCATGTACTTTACCATGATGAAAATGTTGAGTTTACTGAATAAATTGACAGTGACAGTTCGATCATTAGTGAAAGGGTGCGTTCACAAATTGAATTAAAATTTGTCAAGTCCCTATTGGAAAACCATTTACTAAATTCAAACTGGCAAGCACTGTTGTATAATCTAGTAAATAAACCATAGAAATTACTATGTACAAAAGTATAATAAATTTAGATAGCCAATACTATGGTATTCACTGACCAATCTTCAGTATTTCATCTGTATACCTATATTAGATGCTTTAGGCGTTTAATACATATTTTATTTATGTCGTTTTCGTCTGAAAAAAACAAGAATACTAAGAGACATTTTAAATATTGTACGACATTTAGTCAAGAGGTTAGACTTTAAAATTGTAAAAAATTTAAAACTTCTTTTCGCGTACATCATAGTTTCGGATCTTTGGAATAAAATACAAAAATTTGATATATAAATCGTTTTTAATTTCAATATTACAATCGAGATAGAATATCAGAGATTATATTTCCGTTAAAAAAGAACGAGGCTTCCCATATGCAAAAATAATGGAAGAAAAAATAGGTTAGAGGAAGAGGTAAATTAACTGCAAAATTAATTAAAAAATTGAGCGTCTAGTAAGTATTAGGTACACGAAAATCTTTTTTCAAGATACCTAATTCTTAACAAACAATTTTAAATATAAAAAAGTAAAGGAATAATCTTCTGTAGATTGGTAATTTTGATGGAGCCCGTGGTTGATTAACTTAATCACTGAAGGTTCGACAACTAAGTTGTCATTATCAGCAGATAATTAAACAGTGTCGCACCTGGAAGACTACAGCAAAATACCCATACGAAAACAATTTCCGAACACGATCTGTACCGTCGAAACCAAAACGCACACTGTCTGGCGGAATTTGTTTTCATACGGGTATTTTTACCGTAGTCTTCCAGGTGCGACATCGTTTAATTATTTGCTGATGATGACAACTTAATTGTAGAAATACGTATACAGAATACGAAAATTAATGTGGAAAGGGGCTATGTATCAACGTTCTGTAGATTGATGAGAATGGTTTGGCCTACGTATGAAACTGCTAAGATTATTATGTTATAAAAATGTAGTCACACCGCCATTACCTTCACATCTATTAAATCTGTGTATGTATGAAGAAATAAATTGGATTCTTGAACTTGAATAATCTTCGACATACACATATTTTGTTCGATTCGTTATTACTATTCGCCAATCATATCGATAATTTAGATTTCGCTTTTGGTTCTTTAAGTTTCAATATAATATCGTAGAAGTAATTTTAAATTGTCATGAAGTTTTTATATTCTAAATACAAGTATTAATTGAGACATTGAAGTTTCTTGCATATGTAACTATAACTGTTTCAGTGTATTTAAATAGATACTTTAAGAAATTTTTCTTCCAGATATACTGTCTATATTGTTCTTATAATACCTTGTATTTGCATGGTATTAAAGCGAATTTATATTTCAACTGAATAAAAATAGTTTTCAGTGATTTCTATAATAAAGAAGTTTTTCTTTTTCCAAATGTGAATAATACTACATTGTCTGCGTAGAAAGAAATCAAATAATAATAATAATAAGTCTTTATTGTCCAACAAATTGTTACAATCCAATAACAGGACAAAAAAAATATACATATATATATATATATATACACACACATATTATATATATATATATATATATATATATAATACAAATCATCAGATAATCAAACAAAACAAAAGTAACCCAATTAATGTTCACAGTGCTTTAGAAAAAAAAAGAAAAAATGAAAATAAAGGTTATACACACACACCCATAATTAAGAAAATAAAGAAAATTAAGAAAATTAAGACAAACGCGCCCTAGCGACAGCCAGTATCCGCCCCAAGGAATCAAAATTTATATCACAATGGTCCGACAAACCGTTGAAGGCCCGACATGCAATTGCTAATGGGGAATTGAAACCAATATTCGTACTAAATGTTTCAACATTAAAGCAATGGCTATGTCTAGCCGACACTCGCGGTACCATAAAATTAAGCTGAGATAGCAAATGAGCATAATTTATATTCCCTCTAACCAAGTTAAATACAAACTTAATACTGCTCAGTTGACGTCTGACTTCCAAGGACTCCATTCCAAACTTATTTTGAAGAAAAGAGTTCTCAACTCCTCGCGGAGGACACCCCCCCCTCCCCCTCACCATAAGCTCAAAAACCTTAAAAACCTTCTCTGAACTCTTTCAAGTGACAATTTGTGAATCTCATAATAAGGATGCCAGATTAAAGATGCATACTCCAGCCTTGAACCCACATACGTCATGTACAGCTGCTTAATCGTAGAAATACTGAAACAATGAGAATTCCTTATCACGAAACCCAGCACCCTCAGAGCCGCCGCGGTTATGTGATTGATGTGCTTAACAAAGGTAAGCCTGGAATCAAAGTAAGCACCCAAGTCTTTTATTTCAGTGCATCTAACAAGAGAAAGACCATTAAGTGAATAATTATAGATTACCGAGTTAATCCTCCTCGTATATGTTACAACTCTGCATTTATCCACATTCATCTGCAAATTGTTCAGCGCGCACCAATCAGAAATTCCATCCAACGCCAACTGCAAGCGGTTACAGCCATCCATATCGTCTACACCTCCGAAAATTTTTAAGTCATCCGCAAAAATGCACCTATTGCAATCCACCGTCTCAAGCAAATCGTTAATGGAAAGCAGAAACAATAAAGGACCCAAATTGGAGCCCTGCGGCACTCCTGACGTGGCCGAGAACAGGTGGGACTTGTAACCGGCATGACAAACATATTGGCGTCGGCCATGCAAATATGAATAGAAAAAAGAAGAAAGAAATGAGTGAATCACTAAATCCAAAAGAGCTCAGCTTGCCAATCAAAATTGCGTGATCCATGCGATCAAACGCCTTAGAAATATCCGTATAAATAACATGAAATGAAAATATATATGCGTATATTATTATAAAAAGTACTACAAATTACTGTAAAAACAAATAACAGTTTATTTGAAATCAATCATCATTTTAAGTTTCAATAGAAGAATTCTATTGAAAATTAAAATTGTGATAGATTTAAGATTCAGATTTCAGATTATGTATTATAAAAACCGCTCCATGTTGATATACTGGAACTGGAAGGTCATTACCGTTTGTCGTAAAAAAACTACATAATTTTCAAAAAAATAGAAAAATTTATTTATTCAAAGTATTGGCCATTTAATTTTACACATCTTGCCCATCTTTCAGTCAATTTATTGAATGCCATCCCAAAAAAAAACTGTTTGTCCTATAAGCAAAACCATTCAAGCCATTTTCTAACATTTTCGAATTGGAGATGTGCTGCTCTGCAAGCGCGTATCTTATTGATTCGAAAAGATGATAATCGGACGGAGCAAGGTCTGGGGGGAGTACGGCGATTGCGATATTATGTCCCATCCAAATGGGTTTTGCACTATGAGGCGGCGTGTTATTGTGCTGTAAAATCACTTTAACAGTGTCTTCGGGCCCATTCTGGAAGTTTTTCTATCAATGCATCGTTCAAAATTGATAATTTGTTGTGGGTGGCGATCAGTATTAACTGTTTCATCAGGTTTCAACAGTTCATAATATACCATGCCACTCTGGTACCACTAAACACAGAGTCGATGTATCGGTTTTGCCAGGTAATAACCATGATTTCTTGCGTTTAGGGTTTTCGAAATAAATCTAATTTTTATCATCCGTCACTATTCGATGCAGAAATGACTTCCGATCATACCTTTGAAGCAGCATTTCACAGATGATTTTTTCAATTTTCCATTTGCCTGTCATTCAATTTATGTGACACCCATTTCCCATCTTTTGGGTTTTTTTCACAGCTCATAATCGGTCGCTAATCATTTCTCGGGACACATTTAAAGCTTCTGCCAATTGTTCGTTCTTTGTCTTGCACATCTAAATCACCACTTTCGATTTGTCGAAACTACATCTCACATGTTTTTATGGTAGGAGAATGCTCACCGTAAGTTTCTACCAGCAAACGATGACTTTCAGCGCCTTTTTTCTTCTGCCGCAAATGCACTTTTTCAGACACGAAACTCAACATTTTCTAAGAGGTAAACATCTATCGCAATGTTACGATACTTTCACAAAATATAGCATGTATGGCTTTGAAGCTTGATGTCAGGTGAATAAAATGACATATGTGTCAAATCATAACATTGCATACAGGCCTAGCGGCATCTGTTAGAAAAATGGGTAATGACTTTCTAGTACACTTGATATGTGTATTTTCTTTGCTAATATACATGCTTATATTAGTTATAAAAGTTATTGCGGTATTGATATTAAGATTTTAAATAAATTTTTTAGTTTTTTTATTATATTTTTGTCCAGGGTATAGTTTATTATAATTAGAACGATTTATTTAATCTGATTGAGTACCTTTTATTCTCATCCACATTTATATAAAGTTTCATTGTGCAGGATAAAGTAAATATAATATCTAAGGAGTCGATGTATTAAGTCATAAATATATTATTATTTAATTAGAAATTATACGAAGCTCGAATTAGATTTGGATCAATTCCTGTTTTAAAATTTTCGGCAATGGGGTGATTTAACAACTTTTCCATTTCAAAACATTAGCGATAGAATATTCAAGACATAATAAACATAATAGACATTTCTAGTAGCGACCATTTACTCATTTTATAGGGAAAAAAATTGCGCTAATTTATAATTAATAGTTGAACATATAATCAATAATAAAACAAAATATACGAAATGCAGAAAAAAATTCATATGAATTTAAATCTCTAGGTTTACTGATCACAATGATGATATTACATCGTATATTTTTTCTCACATTCGACTAATTCTCCAAATACATCTTTAATTAGTTCTGACTTTTATTTGAACATCAGGAAATCAAATGTAAAAATTTCTCTTCTGATTTAATTAAAAGGAATGTTGGTGTATCTTAAGGTTCAATCTTTGAACCAATATAATGTTTAATACTGAATAACTGTTTGAAAATAATTTTTTAACTCCTTTAAAAAATTGTGTTGGCCAACTCGAACGATTATTAAATATTAAATTAAATAAATACAATTTCAAAGAAGAGACTTATTGGTAAGTGACATATATTGTGCTCCTTCGAAATCCCTGAAATACTGTCTTTAATTATGCACACTTTTCTTTTATTTCGTTGAAATATTACTTCAATGAAATCATTTCAATATACGAAGGCGGGCTGAAAATGCCTTGGAATGAAAATAAAGAAAAGAAGTTTATGGTTTGAAATTGTGTTTATTTCCCAACATAATGCTCTACCATCTGCATATATATATGAACCAGCTATGATCTATGCCTTGATAAAATTCAGAGTTCTCGCTTTTTAAATATTTTTTTAAAATAAGCGTCCATAACAATTTTAATGTCGTTGTCTGTTGAAAATTTTTGACTTTGAAAGCATATTCTGGGCATGGACGAAAATGGTAATCCATAGAATGAGTTGGACACAGCAACAACTCAAACCTTAATTCGTTAATTTTTGAAATAGCAAAAACATTTGTGTGGGATCGTGCACAATTTTGGAGAATGACTTTTCTTCCAATCCAGCATACTTTTTATTAAATGTTTGCTTTAATTTGCCTAAAAGACTCGCGTAATATGCAGCCGTAATGGCCTTTTTGGAGGTAATCGACTAGAAGATTACTTTTGCATTTCAAAAAAGAGAAGTCAAGTCTTTCTTGCAAATGGAACAGTCATCATCTTCTTTAGGAGTAATCAACTAGAAGAACTACTTTTGCATTTCAAAAATGAAAGCCGCGATTCTTTTTTGCAAACGGAACAGTCATCACCTTCTTTGGGGGTAATCAACTAGAAGAATTACTTTTGAATTTCAAAAAATGGAAGTCATGGCCTTTCTTGCAAATGGAACATCCGTCTCCTTTTTAATGAGGAGAACCACTGTGCTGCTATTATTTAGATTGTAGTTTTCTTTTAGACGTATCATATAATGATGACCCCAACTCACATATGTGGTGATAAATCGATCCATAAAATCGGAAACACTCACAAGGAATTTGCATTAGAATTAATATTTGATCAACATTGAGCGTCGTGGTAACCATTTCGCGGACAATTTATTCACAGCTAACTCTTTGTTAAAAATGTATGCCACGCGTTCTTTAAAGATGTTTACATCCTCCACTATCTCAGACGTTATCAAACAACGGTCTTGAAACACTAAAGCATACACTTTTTCAACAATTTCTGGTACAGTGACAGATTCGGATATCCACTACGTGGTGAATCTCGGTTGTACGACCGACCACATTTGAACCCTTGAATCCATTTATCGACAGCGAAGAAGGAAGGAGAAGAATTTCTGAGATCATCCTTCATCTCATTAAGGACATTTGTTACTAATAATCCTTTCAAGAATAACTATTTAATGACAGCACAGCTTTCGATACCATCCATCTCGTCAAAAACTTTGAGACGCTCTTAATTAAACAGTTGTTCCAACGATACTAACAAAGGTGGCGAACCGAAATTTAACAATTGATGTTATTTAGTAAATAGCTTACTGTACCACCACAACACAGTCTGATACTGCGACATCTATTCTCTTTCAAGTGCAATAATTTTCAGTAACATATGAAGCATAATAATTTGTAATAAAAATATGTAGCAACTTTACAGAAACAAGAAAGTATAAACGAGGAGCTGACTTAAGTAAATGTTACTTTAGTTTTCTTTTAATAATAATAATAATAGTAATAATAATGATAATAATAATAATAAATTATCTATATGTCACTAATTTATATAAAGTTTGAAATAGATGGATATTTAACAGCAAAATATTTTTGAATCAAATTCTATTTCTTATGCAGGAACAGTTATTTCACAATAGTTGTTAATACATGCGTAAAAATTACTTTATAACTTCCGTGAACATGTTTTTAATAAATGTTGCCATTCTAATCTGAACCGTAACACTATACACGAAGCTATTTAAATAGCAGTATAATACATACATAAATAAAATACACTGTTCTCATTTATCATTTTTAGAAAAAGAAACATAAATTTTAAACAGTTGTTTAATATTGTTCATTGAAGGATTTATTTTCAATCTGATAAAGATTATTTAAGAAAAATAGAACTATGAATGTAGCAAAAGGTGTGAAAACCCCTTTCTGTTACAGTTTTGATCGGACCGATGATAAAAGTACTGAATAAAGCGATACGTTAGATGATGTATGCGGAAAAGGGGTATTAAAAGTTTTAGTTTTGATAGCTTTCTCATATTTATTTCCTGTTTGTCCAGTTCACCTTTAGATGCGGACATCTATGCCTCTAGTGTTTATGCTATTTCTGACTACCTGATAAAGTAGGCCTGGAAAATACAGGTACATATTTACGTACAAAGTAAATTTGGAACACAAGAAGGGGAAGTATCGCATAAAGAAACAAAAACCTGAGTTTTGTGTCGTTAAGATGTAATAAGGTTTTCCGCGTCTGTTCGTGAGATATAATCAAATGCTTTACTTAGATTTTTAGACTCGTCAATGCACTTATCTGCATGACAGAAATGCTCATTCGTTATAGAAAATTTGGGAAAATATTTAACTGTGAATATTTATAATACACAAAAAATTATTGTTCATACGTACTCTTCCAAAATATTTATACAAGAGGAACTAAAATAAAAATCTAACTAGCCATAATGGAAACAACTGTGCGTTTCCAGTAATAACGTTCAATAATGACAACATTTTCTTATTATGTTTCAAATTTGACAAGAATTCAGTAAATATTTTGTGTTTTATGAATTGCTTCGTAATCAAAAAGGGGTTTTGTGAAATTAGAACACCCAAATGTTATCAAATTTTTCACAGAAGAACATAATTCTATTTACGAACGAATGATTACAGTGCATAAGGACCAAGATTCGTCATATTTTAAAGTTGAAGTAGTTTCAGTGAGGTCGTGAATCCATTGAAGATGCATCCACTGGCTCTCGGGACCAAGCAGAAGTTATTCTTGTTGAACAGATTCTAAGACGAACTACATTAACAGCAGTTACATTAACAAAATTACATATGGCTTTTGATAAAAAACATCCGGGCTGATTTTGGCTTCGTCCTACTTCTTTTTATTTATAAAAAGACCATTTGAAAGGAGAAATTGATACTTATTTTGATAAGTAGCAGAAACCAATTTCTTCTGACAAATCGATGTTGTTTCAGGATAGCTGGCACAAGTTTGTTGAAATTAAGAAAGACAATGTTGAAAAATAAACTTATTATTGATTTCATTGTAAAAATTTCATCGTAAAAATCTTTTTAGTTTCCCTCGTATACATGTAATCAATGAAGGTTAATATAACTCCTTTCTGCAATAATTTTCGTATTCCGTATACGTATTTCGACAACTAAGTCATCAACAGCAGATGTGTGTTTGGATTTTGGAGGTGTAAGTCTAGTACGACCTTTGTTTCTTGTACTTGCTCTAGCCATATTTTCCGTGGCTTTCGTTTTCTTCTCTTACTTATTCTACATCATTATCTTTGATATAGTCTCTCTGTCTCTGTAATCTTTTTATATTTCTTAACCACCTAACTCTTTGTAATTTACAGTGCATGGATAATCTAAGTTCTTTATGTAATTCTCCTATTTATTTGATTTATTTGCCTTTTCTAACATTCTCCTGTTCTTGTCGCATCATAAATAGATGTCAGTATCTTTCTCTTTTTGCTCTGAATATCGTAATTTAAGTATTTTTGCTCACCAATTTTGTTCTCAGGAATGGTCTCAATATTTCAAATTTTTTGCTTTCTTTTGTAAATAATTTTTACTTTTATTTCCTGATCCTCACGCACGTTTCCTTCAATTTGTACTCCTAAATATAAGAAATCTCGGCATCTTTCTCCTTTTGCTTTAGACATCCTCATTTTAGTAAGTTTGCTTACAAATTTTATTCTCGGGAATGGTATCAAAGATCATATTTTTTATTTTCTTTTATGATTTTTGCTTTTATTTGCTAATCCTCACGCACGTTTCCTTCAAGATGTACTCTTAAATATAAGAAATCTCGGTATCTTTCTCCTTTTGCTCTGGATATCCTCATTTTAGTATTTTTGCTTAACAATTTTTGTCTCGGGAATGGTCTCAAAGATCATATTTTTTATTTTCTTTTATGGTTTTTGCTTTTATTTCCTGATTCCCACGCCCGTTTACTTCAATTTGCAATCTTAAATATAGGAACTTATTTACCATTTTAAACGTTTAAGTACCATCCCTTTACTATGTTTTTACTTGTCCTTTAGGGTATCGCGCTGTCTAAATTACGTTAGATAATATTTGACTTTTTCGGTCTGTTAAACATAAAATTACGCGTTTTATTTGACCAACGTATTTTGCAATCTTGGAATTCTGATTTGTCTGAACTTTCTGTTTATAGCTGACACAAATTTGATAGCTAGAATTTTTACAATAAATCTTTTTGCCTTTTGCAGTTAACAACAAATTAAAAAACAATAAAAATCGATAACGAATTTTAGTAATTCAATTTCTGAAAATATTTAATCAGAAAAAAGTTAAGTAGTGCGTAAAATTTATGTAGAGTACTTATTTTTTGTCTTGATTTGCTATTCTTTCTATATTGGGTATCAAAGGTCTAATGTCCTTTACAATCACTAGAAATAATTGATTTAAGATATAAAGCTAACAGACGATCATTATCTGGAGTGCTGTCTGAACCACCACCACCTATTTTAGTTAATTACTGATAATCGATATTATTTATTGAGGTCAATATTTTCATCATCACTGAATATATCTAATTGTCTAACATACTACGCAATTTTAACAGTAAGGGAGTAATTATTTTCTTCTCTTATTTTATCTGAATTTTCTATACAGCAATGAACAAAAGTTCATCTAATTCAACAGAGAAAAAATAATGAAAAACTGGATACAGAACATTATCTGTAATTTTGGAGAATATATGCACGTAATAAAGAGAGGTGTTTTAATTATTATGTCTATCTGTTCCTAGAATAATTATTTTTGGAAGACGTTCTACATGATTTTTACTTTCACATAATATATATAATCATCATTTATAAAAAGAACGATTTAAACTAGATTAATATGTAATAAATATTTAAACACATTTACAGATCATTTAAGCTCATTACTGGGTGACAGTCCTCCCCACTTTTCTGTCGTTGGCCTTTTTCCTTCAGTTTTTTCTACCCTCTTTTCTGCTATGTCTTCGAACACCGCCTCTCTTCATTGCCTTTCTTCTTTTCTCGATTTTCGAAGCTATACTTGCCACCATCCTTCTTCCACCTATTCCTTCCAATTGGCCAAACCATTGCAATCTTCTTGCTGTTACTACACCGCTTATTTTAAAGCCACCGTAGAATTACTACACGTAGGTCAACCTTTCGAATTCACTCAGTTCCTTTTCCAGTCATTCATACTCAGTTGAATATACAGTGGATACTAAATAGTGCAAACACCGAATAACAGAAACCTCACATAATATATATGACAGATATATAAGGTTAAGTCATCGTATAGCATGAACAAAACCTTCACTTATGGAAACATCTTACCAGAACTCGTGAATCCGTTTAAAATTCAGTTAAAGAATAAAATAGAGAATCAATCTTCAATTATTTTTGTAATTCATCTTCTATTTTTTCAGATTTTCTAAGTACTACCATTATTTTGGTTTTATTCCTGCTTTTTTCTACAGGTCGTTTATTCATTCCGTCATATAAAGCCTATAAATCGTGATGGATATCTTATTATCCTTTGGTATCTAGGCAATTTTTTGGTTATGAAACGAACTGTCGACGTTTCAGTACTATACTGGTATTTTCATCAGATAATATTGAAACGTCGTAATATCAGAATCAAATAACAACTACACAGAAGAAACTGGGAAACCAGAATTTTCGTCTTGTCTCCGCGAAAACATACGTTTAAACACACACATATACCAAAGTGAAGGGAAACGCAAAATAAGTATTAAATATATACAAATGATTCGAATAAGTTTTGTTTTGTATATGATGGATTATGTATGATGAACTTTTGAGTATATTTATTAGAACTATGTACACTGAATTATTTATTTCAGCCAAACTGTAACAAATTGTATGTGTCAAAAAACATTTAATTAATAATAACAATCCATGGTTTCACATCCCCCAACAATTTACCCACAATTACAGAGGCTTTGGCAGACCATTTGTCCTGCATTCGTTTACCCGGGAAAGAAAACCACGAAAAATCTTCTGGGGTGGAAGAATATCGGACGCGGACTCGAAACCCCCGGACGTTATAAGCCACTCACTTACCACTGAGCTATCTGCTGGCTAATTTAAATACGTTTTAACTGAATAAAATGTATACAAATGGTTGGAGTAACTTTGTCTCGTGTACGATAGATTATGTATGATGAATCTTTGTGTATGTTTACATCGTATTCTCTGTTACAGTCAAAGCATAACAAACTGTTGCTAATAGACATTTTCAGAATCATGACAGCGACGTGTATCAAACAAACCTTTAAATATGTTTAAACTAGATAATACAGACAACAATATACTAAAAGAAAATGGTTAACAACACTTGGAAATGTACCCCTGAATTGCCACAGCAACTAAGCCACATTAAAATTCAAAATTGCAATTTGCTACAAAATTACCGTTGGTATCTGGGTTGTAAGTGCCACAATTTTCTTCCTTTGTAGTTCTGTATGATTCAAAACTTTGCAAATTGTTATGTTAAATATATTTTATAACTTCATTCGCAAAATTAACTATTCCTCTTTTTAAAACTAGGAATTTTTTGCAATCTCTTAATTCAACATTTTCTTCCGATATGGAGGCGATAAGATAACTGAACTTGCATGTATATAAATATCCAAAATTTCTCTAATACTAAGTGTAGATTTCAATATGAAATACTAACCACAATTTTTAAACTTTTTCTTGAACTTCTTCAGCAGAATATTCCCGATCACTTGAACTGCCAGTACAAGTCACCCAAGTATAGACAAGAAATTAGAAACTGTTTTACTGACTTGATCATTGAAGGTTGATATATAACCCCTTGCCACATTAATTTTTGTATTCTGTATACGTATTTCAACAAGGGGTTATATGTCAACCTTCAGTGATCAAGTTAATCAACCACAGGCTCCATCGAAATTACCTCCTGTTTTACTGACATTTTATCCAACAAAAGAAGGTTGCATGAAGTTAAATGTAATAAAATTTTGTGGTGAAAAAATTACATTAACATTATATCTGCAAATAAATTGTGTGTTTGATTTTGAATGAATTTTTTTTTATCTTTTTGCATTTTTTTTTTCTTCATTTACCCTTAAATATATGTATTATATTTATTTTTGAAACTGCTGAAACATTTTTAATATATTCTTTTCTTTTTGAATATTTTGGACGCTTTATTCCGACTATTAACGACGTTACGAAACGTCATTAATACAAACTATTTTATTATTTCCCATTGGTCGAAAAACACAAACACAAAGGAATAAAATTTATGTTTCAATTCAATTAACTTGCGTTTTTAATGGAAAATCTCCGCAAGGATAAATTTATTACAGTTCCTTTCCGCCGACTTAACTAGCAAATATTACATTTGCCTTTTAATCTATCTAGTTTAGATAAAATGTTTTCCCTGCTGTAATCAGAAGGGGATCTAAAACAACGTGTCTAGATATCAACAAATTAGCACCTCTCACTCACACTACCATAGATAATATATTACAGTTGAAAAACTAACTTCCAATTGGAGCTTGTACATTTAGCTCCGCCTTGTGCTCTTCAACAACCTCCAGAACCGCCCAAAAGCTTTCTAATAGAGAAAAGGAGCCCAGTTTTTAGCAGTCGTAAACGATACGTGTTGGAGTGTGCATGTCTGACATAAATTTTGTGCTTTTTTTCTTATTCGGGAATAAAATAAACTAAAACGAATTAAACAACATAAAGAGTGCTTTTGTGACAAACACGTGTTGTGATTTTAATGTACTTCAATTAATGACTCTACACCTATAGTACATTCTTCAAGTCTAATTTTAACAAGATTCAATAATTTAATATTCAATTCAATATATCAGCACAAAATTTCCTGATAAATTAGGATATATTGCATACAAATTAATCGACAAATTGCCCCAATATCTACTTTTTCGCCTTTAATTACCAACAATTCCCAGGGAAGGTTCCTACTTGATTGCCGAGTTCAGTGCAAACTAGCTTTTTCTAACTAAATTACACCATCTTTTATTTGTCTATAAGATAAAGCCGAGTAGTGAAATTAATAATAAATTCATCTATTCGCCTCTTAGTGTTACAAAAAAAAATGTGTGAAATATAAAAAACTGCGGGAGTTGAACAGAGTGCGATGTTGTCGGCAGGGTTGGGCTATGGAACCCCTGGATCTGGGACCACGCCTCCTTATAGCCCACCACCGCGTCACAGCCCCCTACCGAGCTTTGGATTTACACAAGAACAAGTTGCTTGTGTGTGCGAGGTAAGATTTGTAGATTATATTAATTGATTTTAAACGCCTATTATCCCTAAATTTCGTGTTAATTTTTTTTATGTGCACAGTCCGTATCAACAAGTATTTTACAAAAATACAAAAAGATTGGATTAAATTTGGACAAATGTTAAACAATAATTAATGCTCGTATGTGTACTTATTGCAGTATAAATGTAAATATTGTCTAGCGCTCTAAGCGTAAGTTTTAGAAATAGGTATCCTTATCTTTATAAAGAAACTAATAAAGCTCATATTACAACTTCTTAAAATATGCCCATTTAAGCCTTTATGTGCAAGCTATAAATGCATGTCTCTACATTTTAGTTTATTTATTAAGCTGTTCAATCAGTAACACTCATTTATTTGATAAATAATAGATTTGAAGTTATTTCAAAATTACGCCTAAGCATACATACATACTTGTATTTCGTGTTTCTGTTGTACCAAATATTAGTGAATGGCATAAATATTCTTTAATTATTATTAATTATAATATTCATTATAAATACACACATAATTTTAATGAATTTTTTGATTTAAAATTCAAAAAGATCTATTTGAACAAGAACAGAAAGTAGTAAAAGATGACGTTATATTGTAAAAAATTAATTTTAATGATGTTATTATTTTTCTTCATTTTTAATACCCTACGTAACAATATATAGTTACCCCTTGTTACTCGAGAAAATACATCTTTTTACTAAATAGGTGGCAAAAATTGAAGGGGTTATTCCTTGAGCTATTTTAAGATATTTCGTCCTCGATTGATTTTAGGAAAGACGTTTTGTTTCGAAGATACGGAACGATAAAGATTTGGACATTTTAAAAACTGTTACACCCTAAATAAAATTATAGTGAACTTTACTACCGAATACAAGAAATATCCAGAAATTCATTATGATTTTAGCCACATTCCCATTACAAAAAAACTAATATTTGCGATCATACATTGTGGATTTCATACGTCGCTGATTACGTTTCTATTGGAGACTTGTCATTTTCTGTCTTTGAAAGTTGACGAAATTTATTGCGTTTCATACCTTCGTTTTTGAATTTGATGGAGCCTGTGGTTGATTAACTTAATCACTAAGGTTGATATATAACCCCTTTCCACATTAACTTTCGTAATTCTGTATACGCATTTCGACAACTAAGTTGTCATCATCAACAGATAATTGCAAAGTGTCGCACCTGGTAAACCACGGCGAAAAATACCCGTACAAAAACAACCTCCGTACGCGATCTGTACCGTTGAGAACCAAAATGTACACTCAGATGCCTTTGTTTGACGAATCGGATAACCCATAGGTGTAATGCAATAAGGGACAACCCCGATGTTTTGAAGAATTTTGGTAGTCAATGGAAAGAAGATCGAACGCATGTATCCTAACTGGTGGTTGTAGTTTTCAGCAGCTTTTATAGATTAGGATTCTTTCATGTAATACTAGGCAATAAATGGGCGATAAAGGTTTGTCGCCCTGTATCCTCGAAACAAAGCGTCTTTCCAAAAATCATTCGAGAACAAAAAACCTTAAAATAGTCCAAGAAATAATCTCTTGAATTTTAGCAAAGTCGCTTTGTTTCGAGAATAAAAGGCGAATAATATTTACCGCCCTATATCCTCGAAACAAAGCGCTTTTTCAAAAAGCATTCCAGAACAAATAAGATCTTTAAATAGGCTAAGGAATAACTTCCTGAAGTTTTGCCACATGTTTAATAAAACCTTGTATTGACCATAACGATTTGTTAATGACTAATGGTTTAATAAAATTTAAATTTCGTACATTACGATAATTCTTCTCTTTCTGTTGGGTTTGGTAATACGTCTAATAAGCAATTTTTTGGTAAAATACATTTATTTGTAATTTTTAAAAATATTTCGTTCCACTTTCGATGCATTTTTGCATCCGTTAAAACTCGTCTTCAAAAAATTTCCTGCAATCTCCGCGTTAGGAAGCCATTCCAGACAATGTAAGTAATATCTACTCAAAATTCTACACAATGGGATTACAAGTTGATAAGAGTACTTGACTTCAAGTTTTTTGCCTCAGAGGTGGTCGGTACTACCTGTCCATAGATCCTCACTGTTCAGAAAGAATAATCAATACATAGTAACAAAACCATGGAACACTTTATACATACCAAATACACGATCTCGTTCCCGTGGTCGTTACAAGTCGAAAAAACTTACGATCCAACTGGGTAATCACCGCAAAAAAAATCAAAACGATAACTGCAAGAGATATAATCAATTCAGAGATATAATATACAAACTGAAACCATAGTCTGTATTGCGGCAGGATGTAGAATTCTAGTAGGAACAAAATAAACTGACGTAATAATGCCGCTAAAACACACCAAGCAATAGCACAAAAATACAGTCGTTTTAATGACACACCTACGTCTTGCTATAAATATATACCCACAACAACGGATATAAATGTCATTGGGACACTACAGTACATACAGACAGATAAATTACAGCAAATATTCCTGCAAAATAAAGTAGAAAAAGATTACATACATAAGAGACGTAACCGTACCAGCAAACAATGACGTTATTAATAATAACATTAATAACAAAATTGAAAAATACACACCGCTGAAGATAGAACTACACCAAATTTGGTAAACGTAATATACGTAATATCATTTATCGATTACTAAGGGAAATAACACTCGACCAGTTCTCAAAATGTAATATTACCACCTAAAGTTCGTGAATTAATTATGATATTAATCATATTAATTATCATAATATTAGATGTGCAATGTATTGCAGTTCGTAAATTTTTACGAATATAGTAAAGCTGAGGTTAGACACCCCATTACGGATTTCTATACCCCTTCATAATCTGAGAATAATGTAGACTTAAATAGAAAAGCTCATTAATTTACCGTTTTATAATGTAGCGTAACACCACACTCAGCCGCGTACAGTCTGAGCACAAACTCAATACAATAAAATTTCTTTTCGAACATGTATGCATATATTAGATTAAAATCTCGTTAAACGTCGAGAAAACGGTCCTTCTCGGGACACGAGTCACACGCGGCTTAGAACCCGAGACAATACGTCTTCATTCACATACTTATATATAACGGGTGTTTCTAAGCTGCATGAGAACTATCGATATCGATAACTGTGGTTTGACAGCTGATAATGTCAAGCTGTGTTGACATTTCTGTTCAGTAAAGTGTGGCAAGTCATCATTAATCGTTTAAAGCCAAAACAACGCTTCCAAATTGTGGAAATTTACTTTGAAAGAAATAAATCTGTCCGCGAAGTTCATAGTGCACTTCGTCCATTTTACGGTCAAAATAATCGCCCTAGTGAGCAAGCTGTTTGTGCAGTTATTGATCGTTTTCGCATTAATTTTACTCTTCCCGATTCAAAAACCACCAACAAGATAAAGAAATGTGAGTACCGTAGAGAATATTGATGCTGTAGCGCGAAGTATTGAAGAAGACGCCGTAAAGTCGATTCGTCGTCTCAACTTGTTGGCCTTTGTCCTTCGATTACGTGGAAAATTTTTCGTAAGGATCTTGGCTTACGGCCCATAAAATACAGCTCGTGTAATAATTGAAGCCAAATGACCATCGTTAGCGTCGCATTTTTGCTGATTGGGCTCATTTGAAAGTGGCCGAAGATAAGCATTTTTATCAAAGAATTGCGTTTAGTGATGAAACTTATTTCTAGTTAAATGGCTACGTCAATTAGCAAAATGCTCTATTTGGAGCGAAGATAATCCTCAAGCCGTTAACGAATCACCATTACATCCATTAAAATTAACTGTTTGGTGCGGTTTACACGCTGGCGGCATCATCAGTCCTTATTTCTTTCGAAATGAGGAAGGAGCTGCTGTTACGGTGAATGGCGAGCGTTATCGAGCCATGCTGACTGAATTTTTGTTGCCAAAAATTAATCAGTTAAACATCGACGACATTTGATCCCAACAAGACGGCGCAGCTTACCATACAGCGCGTTTAACAATCGATTTATTGCAAAATCAATTTGGTGACAACTTTATTTCCAGAATTGGTTCTGTTCACTGGCCCCCTCGTTCATGCGATTTAACGCCTCTGGATTATTTTTCATGGGGCTATTTTAAATCATTGGTTTATGCCGACAAACCAACAACTCTTGAAGCATTAGAAGCCAATATTCAAGCCACCATTGACGCCATACGACCAGATTAATTGGAAAAAGTAGTCAAAAATTAGACTGATTGAATGGACCATGTAACTCGTAGCCACGGCGGGCATATGCCGGAAATCATATTTAAAAAATAAATGCCATGAAATTATCTACCAGATTATAGTAAAAAAACTTCATTCCAACAATATTTCTGTCTTGTATTAATCATTTTAATTTCTCAAGCTCTTAAAAAAACACCCGTTATATGTCAATCTATGGACAGCTTTTAATTAATAAAAACTCATTTAAAATTAGTGTATTATAGGAAATTTATTGTATCTTTCGCCTGCAAACACGCGACCAAAAATTTGCTATTGTAAATGGTCATGAAATTTCAGAAACTATTATTGAAATATATTTCAAGACCATATTTTATAAAACTGTTTATTGAATAATTTGAAGTATTTTTTTAATTTAAGCAATCTAACGTAATATTATAGTGTAGTGCTTTACAGTACTGTAGTAGCTACGCATCAGTGAGTACTACAACACTAATAATGCACATGAATTGAAGAAAATTATAGATAAAAAAACAATGCCGATATTTTTAATGCAAATGTTGAAGATACCATTCATAACTACTAATATAAATATTTTGTTGAAACAATAACAGGGACCATTAGCATTGGCAGGCCACGAGTTATTATTACACCCGCGCTTGTGGTACATCTTCAGATCTTTGGCTGTCAGCGTTCATTTACATGAAAATGGGAATCACGATATACCTTCTAGGACAGCAAGCCGTCGGATTCGATTGCGAGGTTCCGACGTGATTAGTTAGTAACTTACTACTGAGCAATCATTCGGCTTAATACATTAAATTAATTAAAACAAAGACACTTTCAATTAATACTTTTTAATATTTATGTTCAAAGCTTCAATTTCTTTAGGTGTTAATATATATATATATATATATATATATATATATATATATATATATATATATAAATAATTATATTAAGCAAGAGACGTTGTGAAAAAAATTACGAAACATTGCATAAAGTTGTTTTTTAATTTTTTATTTTAGTTCCATTCTTTAATTTAGCAATTAGACAATCAAAGAAGGGGAAAAATATATTAAGTTCAAACCTTTATAATATTTTTAGTTTCTGCAATTATGGCCCAGAATAGAAGGCCATTCAGTGCACAGTATACAGACACGTATTAAAAATGTTTTGCAGTTAAATATGTGCCAAGATAGATTAAATACTATTTAACAATTGCCAGTATTAAATGTTGATAGATTTATTCAAATTATTAGGAGCGTAAGAAGCTAGGGAAGCACTTACTAATTCTATTTTGTACATTTTGATTATAAATTAACATTTTACTACTTATCTGTCAAATTCGTCCATTATTTTGTGCCTTAGAAAGTGTTTTGCAACAAAATAAGTGTTTTGTTAAATTAGGGCATTGTAGTGTTTTCAAATTTTTAACAAAGAAGCAGAATTCTCCTGACTATTCGTGAATGAATGATTACAGTGTATGAGCACGAGGCGCCGACATATTTAAAAATTAAATATTCATCAAAATAGATTTAGTAATGTCGTGAGTCTCGAAGATGACCCATGGATTTTTACGACGAAACAGGAGCAATTTTTATTGAATATATGTCGGAAAACAAGCTACAGTAACAGCAGTTATCTATGGTAATATGTAAACAAAATTATTAACGGCTTTATCACAATGAGCGAGTTCATAAGACCGCCAAAGTGTAATTTATCCTTCGCGATTGTAACTTCTTTGAGCTGAACTACTCACCATATATAACTTTGTTTCTGATTTTCAACATGGATTTATTTGTAAACGTTTTACAGCTTCAAATTTAACGTATTTTTCACAATATGTTTCCCAAATTTTGAATAACTACGGTCAAATTAATGCAGCATTCTAAACATTCACGAGAAATTTGCATTCGCAAAATTTTTGATTAACCCACTTCACGAACAATTTCTTCATAGCCAACTCTTCATTAAAAAATATACGAGGGTAGCCGTTTATATTTCGGGAACTGGCAACACTGTTAGTGTTGCCTCCGATCTGATGGTTGCATCGTGAAGTTTGTCATTTTTGACAATATATTTACCTTGACTATCCGGTCGCTATTTCTATTGTTAACAGCAACTTGAAAATTTTATGTCAGCAAAAAATGGAATTAACTCGCGAACATTTTCGTGCAATTATTTTTCATAACTTAGGCGTGGATTATCTCAACAAGAATGCATCGACGAGCCGAATTTTTTATATGGTAATGAAGCTTCATCGAAAACTACAGCATATCGTTGGTATAGTGAATTCAAACTTGCACGGCGTTCTTTGGACGATGAATTTCGTGAAGGTCGTCCCACAAATGTTGTTGTGTCGGAAAACATTAATACAGTGTCTGAATTGATAGTGCAAGACCGTCCTGTGACATACCGTGATATCGAGGCATCTCTAGGTTTTAGTAACACCAGCGTGCATAAGATCCTGTATGAACATTTAGTCGTTAAGAAGCGATATTCATGTTGGGTACCATATAATTTGACAACCGCTCAAAAAAGGACTCGCGTCGACTGGTGCCAAGAAATGCACAAAAAAATATAATGGTTGTGCTTCAAAGAATATTTATAAAGTCGTCACATGTGTTGAATCTTGGATCTATATGTATATACAAGATAAGCTAAAACCAACAAAAGTTGTTCGCGCTCGAAGCTTATCAAAACAAATGGTCGTCTGTTTTTTCGGAAAAACCAATCATGTTGCAACCCTGCCTTTAGAGAGTTGTAGAACGGTCAATTCCGAATGGTACACATGTATTTGTTTGCCAAAAGTTTTTGAAGAAATAAGGAAAACACACCGAAAACGACAGATCATTCCCCACCATGACAATACGAGCGGTCACAGGTCGGTTCGAACAATTGAATATTTGGCCATTCAGAACTTTGAATAGATGAGCCATCAGCCGT
Organism: Dermolepida albohirtum; assembly: GCA_031893035.1. Lineage (NCBI taxonomy): Eukaryota > Metazoa > Arthropoda > Insecta > Coleoptera > Scarabaeidae > Dermolepida > Dermolepida albohirtum. The sequence continues at coordinate 12,072 of JAVIWB010001998.1, read as the reverse complement.
ACAGCTCTGATCTAGGACCTTGTGATTTCTTTTTGTTCCCACACGTGAGGAATAAACTTCGTGGTCAACAGTTTTCTGCGCCGGAAGAGGCAGTTGAGGCATTCTAAACTCATATTTTGGAAATACCGCCTTCACTATGGCAGCAATGTTTTTCGGATTGGTTTTAATGAATGGGAGAATATTTTGAAAAGCAATAAAATTATTTTCGATAATAATTTTTTTTTTGTTTGCTATTCCCGATATATAGGCGGATACCCTCATATATTGCGCTTTCTTATATATACAGCCTTCTTTGGGAAAGTAAAACTACTGCGCTGCTACAGTTTAGATTGTTGGCTTATTTTGGAATAATGACGAACACAAGTCCCATCTGTGATGATAAATTGGCGTAGAAAATACACCTTATTTTTCGAAAACGTTCCAAGCAAAATTTTCACATCGCGTACAGCTTTTTCACAGTCAATCCTCCGAACAAAACGTATGTTGCGCATTTTTCAGAGTATCTCAGACGTTTCCCCGTCTTTAACAAACATAGTATGGTGTTAAAAGACCACAGCATTTTGGATATAATGGCAGATATCAGACGTTCACTACGTAGTGCATCTTTAACGGTTATACGCATTCATGAACCCATCCTTCATCTGACTATGAATATTTGGTGCTGATAAGCCTTTCAAGAAAAAGTAGTAAATGACAGCACGAATTTCAGCACTATTGAACTCATCAAAAACTCCAAGATGCTCTTGTTGAAACAGTTATTACAAAAGAAATTAATTAACTAATGTTGCTGAAGTAGTTTCCATAATTTTTCTACAGAAATTGATCTGCAAGTCGTTAAAGACCTTTTGGTATTTACAAATAACATCATCTAAGGCATATGTGGACAACAACTGGTCCGCTGTAAGATTTGATCCGGCCCGCGAGACATTGTCGTATTATTTCATGTCTGATATCTATCACTAAAAATTATGAACACTAGTTTAGAACACTACTTTAAATTGACCTACTTTTAAACACAGCCCGCAAACGTATTTGCACATTAAAGTTTGGCCCACAACTTGTCGAAAGTTGCCCATACTTGCTCTAAGACTTCTTCATCTGCTACTGTTGCTACTATTGTATCAACAAAAGAAAAGTACTCTTTGCATCCCAAAAAGTGGAAGCAATAACCATTCGAGTAGATGAAATAACCATTGCCTTCTCTAGAAGAGGAGAATCAGTGCCCTACCATTGTTGAGAATGTTATTTTGCTTGGAGCATATAACGATAAGCCCAAGCCTCATCTATGGTGGTAAATGGGCGCGAAAAATGTTTTTTTTCAAAAACGATTTGAACACTCACGAGAAATCCTCATTTGCACCAATTTTTGATCAGCAGTCAAAGTACCCACCTCTCGGACATCTTTCTCAAAGCCAGCTCCCCATTTAAAATGAACGTCGACCATTTCCAGTGTAATAGCAGGTATCAGATGACCACTACGTGACGCATCTTTGACGTTTATACGAACTTAAGAACCTATTTATCGCCAGTGGAAAGTGAAGAGGCTGTATTCTTCAGACTATTCTACATCTCATTATGAATATTTATTTCGGAAAAACAAAAACTTGATGGCAGTTTGAATTTCAACACTATACACTATTCATCTTGTCAAAACCTCCGAGACTATTTTATTAAAACAGTCAGCAAGATACTAAATTTGAAATATTTTCACAATTTTTAAAATTTCACAACAGAAATTGGTCTTTCTTCTTCCCCTACTGTTTCTATTATACCAATTGTTTAACGTTATTTAAATTTGATATGCGAATTTCTAAAACAATGAAAATTTGTTATTGTTTACTTCATTCATTACATGTAATCAAGTATTATCTGTTATAAATATAATCTTATTAATAGAAGTACATTTAAATGAACGCTGTATTTTTATATTTACATGCACGCTTAATATATTTGCATTACTTAAGTATTCTTGTTGCGACCGAAAAATGAAAACGATAAATAAGACACTTTGTAAGATATTAGACGCATGATGTAAGAAAGATAAATTATACGTTAGACTGTATGTTATTCCCAAATTGCTTAATCGCCAACATTATATATGTACATTTCATTCAAAGTACATATGTACGTATTTAGTTTTCGTTAGACCTAAGAAATGATGCAATGTGTACCGACAATTTTATCAAAACACTTATTCTATATTTAGGTAAATATGACGTATATAATAATATAAACAATATTGCGAACCAGCTGGAATTTTTACCCCTTACACATTTTATTATATTTCAAAAGTACAATTAGATATTTAAAATGAATTACATGGCAAACCGAATACTGGCCTCTCACTTACATTTCGGTTACGTTCGTTGATTATTGTTTACTTATCTCTAAGTAGTGTGATCAACTAATCCATGCAATTATACAAACAAATATACAATTGAAAAAGGTAAGAAAATGATTTTAAACGCGCTCATATTTCATCAGCTTGAAATTCAAAATATGTAGTATCTATGCATATACATATGTACGTACATTAATATATCTTTCATAACAATATATTTAGATAAATATTTTGGTGTCTGGCGAAAGATTATATTTTATTTATATTTGCATTACAACAATTAAAATAACTCATATATGTACAAGGTGAATTTAAAAGAAAAAGAAAGAAGTCATAATGAGTTTTATATCGATATTTTTTATCTTAATAAATAAAGAAAGCGATTATATGGCTACATTTGTTTGTTATTGTAATATATTTGAGCATTTTGTAGAAATTATCGCTAATTAACTGTATTTAAAAAAATGAATGACTTAGAATTTTGCTTTTCTAAATCACAATATCATTTTGAGAATTTGGTGGGTATTTGTTTGAAACATCTTTAGATTATTGGATCTTATATTTTAAACTTTTCTATTTTAAAATACATAATTTCGCATTTTCTCTCATTAGCTTTTACGGATATTCTTAATAATGCAATAACCTTCAGTGTTTCATCTATGGTTCGTATAGTCCTGGAGCTGCTAAGCCTAGCGGCGCACCATAACCGTCTGCCTCATAAATCCAAATTATACTAAATAATAATAATAAATAATAATTGTACTAAATAATTAGAATTTTGGTTTAAACCTCCTAAATATTTGTTCGTTTCAGTGTATTGTTGCGTAAATAACTGTTTAAATAGATTTAATGACTAATAAACATCTGAATCGCATTATCGCAAGTATTGGTAGCGTAAATTATTTATCCAGCGAAAAGGTATCATTAGTACCATTCATACATTCAATGAACAGTAGTGAGACATTAGACGCCAAAATTAAAATTTACTGGCAGTATACGTGGATGTCTTTTAAGTTTTGCATAGTGTGACATAAAGGCACCACTAATCAAATGTCAGTTTTAAAAATTAATCTCCACCTTTAGTTAACCTAAATCTTAAGTTTCAGTACGATACGTGAGGTGTTGTACCTATAAGGAACTCTCAACGATAAATGAGACACTTTGTAAGTAAGTAGACAAAGTAGACAAGTTAGTTGAAAAATGGAATTAAACAGAGAACATTTCCGCGGAATAATTTTTTATAATTTTCGAAGACAATTATCTCAACAAGAATGCCTCGCCGGGTTGGATTCTGTTTTCAGCAATGAGGCACCATATCGGTCAATAATTTCTCGTAGGTATGGAGAATTCAAACGTCGACTGACTAGTCTTAGCGGTGATCCAAGAGCAGGTTGACCTAAAACGGCAGTCGCTGAGGAAAACGTCGATGCTGTGCATAAGATCATCAATAACATCGATCGACATGTGACAAATCTCCAGATTGAAGCATCATTAGGGATTTCAAAATCCTCTATTCAAAAAATTTTTCATAAAGAATTATGTGTAAAAAAAATTAGTTTCCATTGGATGCCGCATCTGTTGACCGAAGAACAGAAAGCAGCCATGGCGGATTGGTGTCAAAAAATTGCTACAACACCGAAAGCTCTAAAAACATGTACAACATTGTGAGTGATGGTAGATCTTGAATTTACTCATAAGAGCCAGAAAATAAACGCCAGTTGTCTGTTTAGGTATTCCAAGGTGAAGAAAAGCCGACAAACGTCATCCGTTCTCGAAGTGTTTCCAAAGAGATGGTCACGACATTTTTCTCGAAAGCTGTTACTGCCCATTGGTATTATTTGTTGACCGCAAGTCATTACTAAGCTTCGAAAAACTAATCCCGAACGACGAATCATCATCTACCAAGACAATGCAAGTTCACACACAACACGCAAGAATTGTCGAATTGTTGGGCCATCCTCAGTACAGTCCGGACCTAAGTTCCAAAGATTTCTTTACCTTTCCGAAAATTAAGAACGAACTGCGTGGACAAAGGTTCCAGACGTCAGAAAGAGCAGTCGATATTACCAATTTCAATAAACTTCACTATATGTTACATTTACAGCATTTAATATGTTCACGTTTCACTCAGCGATATACGCGGATATGATAGAATTCTGATATAGGGAAAAATGATCATTCTATAACATTTTCATAGCTAAAATAATATTTGAAGTTATATAAAGGATCTGAAAGAAACACTATCACTATCATATATATTTCTCAGACAAAATCTTTATGACACTATTTAAATACTTTGTCACTTAAGGCTTTCGACTGTGAGTATATATCGTTCAGTTTTGCATCGACTCCACTAACAAAGAAGCTACCCAATTCCTTAAGTTCTCTGATCAACTTATTATGGTTGATCACTCCATTGTTTTATATATGATCTATCATTTATAGCTATTCTATTATCTTTGCCCATTTTCCCTGTTCTATATATGTTCTCCCCATCTTTTTATTTTAAGGTGTCGATATCTTCTTACCTAATCTGCCCACCGTATTCCCCGCATTCCCCTTTATCTTCTTTCCATTTAAGGACGTCTCCTTTCTCTTTTTATATGCCTATACCATCGTAATCTTTAAGCCTTAATATTCTAATATTCTAATTATGTCTTCCTTTTTATTAAATATCATCTCGAAGTTCAATATACTTCTATTAGGTGCACCACTAAGTTCTCGCTGTTTTCTTGAAGAAAATGAAACTTTATTATGAAAAAATGTTTACAAATCAATCATTCAAAATATTGCCCATCGCTAGCGACAACTTTTTCCCATCTTTCTGGCAGAACTCGAATACCGTCTCGGTAGAAGTGTTCGTCTTTTGAGGCTATCCACGAATCAAGCCATTTTGAGATGTCTTCATATGAGCGGAACTGCTGATTAGCCCGACCATGTACCATCGAACGGAAAAAGTAATAATCGGACGGCGCAATATCTGGGGACTATGGCGGGTGCAGTAGGACCTCCCATTTGAGCGTTTCTAAGTAGGTTTTAACGGGTTTGGAAACGTGAGGCCGAGCGTTGTCATGCTGTAGAATCACTTTTTCATGCCTCTGCTCGTATTGTGGCCGCTCTTCGCGCAATGCTCGGCTCATTCGCATCAATTGAGTTCGATACCGTTCCCCAGTGATGGTTTCGTTCGGTTTCAATAGCTCATAATAAATAACACCGCCCTGGTCCCACCAAATACACAGCAAAACCTTCACAGCGTGAATATTCGGCAGAACCGACGACGTAGAAGCATGACCGGGTAGTCCCCATGATTTTGTTCTCTTTGGGTTGCTGTAATGAATGCATTTTTCATCACCCGTAACCATGCGATGATGAAAACCCTTCCATTTTTGCCACTAGAGCAGTTGTTCACAGGCGAAAAAACGACGCTCAACGTCTCTTGACTTCAAATCATAAGGAACCCAAGTTCCTTGTTTTCGAATCATTGCCAACGCATGCAATCGCTGGGAAATGGCTTGGCGGGTAACTCCTAATGCTGAAGTAAGCTCTTTTTGTATTTGGCATGGATCCTTATCGAGCAATGCCTCCAATTTAGCGTCTTCGAAGGTTTTTGGTCTTCCTTCACGCGAACGGTCGTCAATATCGAAATCACCGTCTTTGAAGCGGCGGAACCAATCACGGCACATTGTTTCACTTAGAGCAGCATCTCCGTAAACTTGTTGGAGTTCTCCGATACGCTTCAGCCGCCGTTTTCTTCGAATGAAAGAAGAAAAGCAACACTTCCCGCAAATGACGATTATTTGACACAAAATCAGACATTTTCACACAACCAAAAGTATATGACGCAAAAACAAAATCACTAATGTGTCAAAGCGGTTTGTTTACCATATGTCTAAGCTTGGGTCATGATGTTTTGGTTATGTCACACTCGACCAGCACTTACTACTGGAGCCCTCTCTTGAAAAACAGCGAGAACTTAGTTGCGCACCTAATATACTCTCCTTCTTCTATCTTTATTTGTCCATATATTTTCTTTATAATCTTTCATTCGAAGATCTTCAATGAATCTTGATATCAGTTTGCCAGGCACATACCATAATCTCCGATGCATATGTTACCGCTATCTTGTAAGGCCTTAATAATTTACCGTTTTTTGATTAATTCAATTCACCATAGTCTCAAACAATATCTACCTTCTGGATGCTCATTTTACCGAACTTGAGAGTTCTCTTTTTTACCAAGGCAGGAAGACTTTGAATCATCGCTGATCCAAATGTTTTGAAATGTTGCGAAATAAACGCAATTTAAAATCGCATGGTTTTTCATTTCACGGACTTTTCAACCTACCTTCGTATAGACGGTGAAATGCACCATTTAAAATACCTCAACTTCTTCATGTTCAGAGCTGTTTTTTTAATCTTCCTAGTTAGCTCCTTTTTTTACTAGTTCTTATTCTCTAACTACAAGCTCCTTGGTCGAAGGGTGATTTATTTTTCAATTTCCGGCATTCTTTAAATATTGGGTTGGTGGTACTAAGTACTTTCGGTTTTTACTGAGAGAGAGCTTTATTTTTGTATAACGTATGTTAGTGCTGTACTTTACCGTTCGTCGCATGATACTAGTCACATTGACGTAACTTCAGAAGCAAGTAGTGCGTGATTTTTATTAAAGCTATTAGTTGAGGGTTAATTTTAAATGGAGTGCGGAAACGAACATTTTCGACATATTTTACTATTTTATTTCCGTAAAGGAAAGAAAGCTGCTGCGGCTCACAAAAAGATATGTGAAGTTTATGGTGCTAATTGCTTAATAGAGCGCACGTGTCAGAATTGGTATAAAAATTCCGTTCTGGAGATTTTTCCCTCAAAGATGAGCAACGTGCTGGTCGGCCTACTGAAGTTGATGATGACCAAATCAAAGTCATAATTGAAGAGGATCGTCATATTCATGTTCGAGAGGTTGCGGAGAGGCTACATGTATCGCACACAACAATTGAAAAATATTTAAAATGTCTTGGGCTAGTTAAGAAGCTTGATATTTGGGTACCTCACGAATTGAAAAAAATTCATTTAACACAAAGAATCAACTTTTGCGATATGCACCTTAGACGAAATGAAACCAACCGTTTCTTAAAAAGAATCGTCACTGGTGATGAAAAATGGGTCCTGTACAGTAACATAGTTCGAAAACGATCATGGAGCAAACACGATAAACCAGCTCAAACCACATCGAAAGCTGAATTGCATCCAAAAAAGATCATGCTGTCAGTTTGGTGGGTTGTGTTTTTTGAGCTGCTTCCAAGGAACCAAACGATCAATTCTGATGTTTACTGTCAACAATTAATAAAACTGGATGAAGCAATTAAAGAAAAACGGCCAGAATTGTCAAATCGGAAAGGTGTAGTTTTCCACCAAGATAATGCAAGACCTCACACATCTTTGGCAACTCGTGGGAAACTATTGGAGCTTGGCTGGGAAGTGATGCCACATCCCCCATACAGCCCTGATCTAGCACCATCTGATTACCATTTATTTCGAAGTTTGCAGAATTCTTTGAATGGTAAAACTTTCATAAATGACGATGACCTTCACTCGCACCTGGTTCACTTTTTTGCTGATAAGGACCAGAAATTTTATGAGCGCGGAATCATGCAGCTGAAAGAAAGATGGCAAAAGGTCATTGAGCAAAATGGAAAATATATAATTGATTAAAAACTATTCTTTGTTTAAAAAAAAAGTGTTTTATTTTATACTACAAAACCGAAAGTACTTAGTTGCCAACCCAATATATTCATATTATCTTAAGTATTCTTCTTCTATCTAGTTCTTTACACATTTTTTTTAATTCACATTTATATTTGTCGTATTTCTGACTAATGACCTAATGATAAAGTTTCTTTTCAAATCAAACTATGCATATCCTATTCCTGATTAATGGCGTAATGATAAGGTTTATGTAATTAATAATAATTTTGTTCTACTAAATTAAATTATGCATTTGTATATACATACATGATATCGATAGTAGTTAAGAAACATAAAAAGATCTTTTAATTGGCGTTTCTAAATGTAATTTCTTACTTTAGCTTAATATTTATCTTTACGACAGAAAAACGTTCCAAATGAAATATTTACAACGCATGCTATTTTCGCATTTTGTACCTGAATTAATTCATTGCTCAAGTAACTTCAACACGTTAACGAGGAAAAGCTTCAACACGTAAAAAAGACGAGCAATTTATCTAAAACCATTTCACCAAGAATACAAACCTTTTCGAAAATAATTCGAAACATGTGTTCAATTGTATGTAAAACAATTGTTTGAAATAGTTGATACCTTTAATCTCTTTTGTTTGTTGAGAAACCTTATTAGATTAACTAACATTAGTCTACTGTTTAAACAATTTATAATCACCTGAAAAGACGCCCGTTTATTTCAAACATTACTTCTAACGATACATGAAATGGAATAATGCGAAAAGCTCACATTAAAACGAAAATAAACCTTCTGTTGTGTCTGTTATAGTTATAAGAAATATTTGATTAATATGTCTGCTTATACAAAGTTTTCAAAAAAATCAAAATAGAATGTTTTCTGTTGTAGAATATTATGAAAGAAAATGTTGAAAAATTTAAGTCGTTTAAGAGACAATTGCTTAAATTAAAATTTTTTTTAATATCATCAATTTAATTTAACATTATTTTCTGAGCATAACATAAGTTAATATACAAGGGGTGTCCGACATCAAATTTTTCCCACGTATTTACTCGGAAACTAATGGAAATAAAAATTTATTTAAATCCCAGTCAATTTTAAACAATATTGCACATAAAGTTTCATAGTTTCTTGGACCTCCCCCTTCCTTCTTTTTTTTCAAATTGTACCCATCATTTTTTGTAGATTTTGGTATACTTTGTCTCAGAATAAGGAAGAGTGATTTAAATATTGCGCCAAAATAATACATATTTTTAAGAAATTTCATTGGTTCTTGAATAGGCAAGTTTAATATGGATAAATGAATGCCAGATATCCGCCATTTTTCATAACCTGTAAACGTTTAATTACATTTTTGCATTGTTTTACTATATTTATCTATATTAGATAATAAAAACTGTACAAAAATAAAATGAATGATCGTCAAGGTTCTAGCATTTGTTTTTATATAAGAAAAAGATTAATATTATTGACAAACTACTACATTTACAACTGTTTACGTTTCATTCTTCTAGTAAATTACATTTAAGCTAGGTGTTCCGCGTTTTAGCGGAATATTTGAATCACTCCTTATTCTGAGACAACGTATAGCTAGTAGTCTTACAAATATGGTTATATTATTAACGCCAATTACAGATTTTGATAGACCATGAGTTATCATTACATCAGCGCTCGTAGTGCAAATTAAGGTCTTTGTCTGACAGTAATCGCTTAACCGGAAAGAAAAATCGCGAATAGCCTTCCCGGACAACAGACCATCGAACTCGAACGCAAGACCCCCGGCGTAATAAATCACTGACTTACCACTGAGCTCTCAACAATAATTTGAAATATTCCGGTTATTATAGAAAAAAGGAGACGTCTTACCTTTTTGGTTAAAAATTAATTGAAATTATTAATTTATAAATTATTTGTCAATGATGAATACATAGCCACGCTGCTGATTTACAGTGGGTATAGAAGAAATGCTAGACAAGTCGAACAGATACATCGAGAACATTTTCCGAATCAAATTGTTCCTTCCCATCTCACATTTGCAAACGTCAAACAGGAAATGGACAGATTCTTTTCCAAATATGAAAACCTTTTCTCATAATCGACCTATGAAGCGAAGAAAATTCTATCAACTCGCAAATTAGCTTCAATGCATGTTAATCCTTATAGGTTAATTAGAAATGCTGCCAAAGAAAATTAAATTAGTAACCTCCATCAATGGAATACTGAAAGATAATAAATAGTATTTAATCAAAATTCATTTACTCCAGATACTTCTACTCAACTGACAGATTAAGTCAAATTTGTGGTGGTGCTTTCATAAATCCGTTATTTATTTTGTAAAGATTATTTTAATTATGCGTTATATCAGTATATGTCGGACTGTCTTTCTAAAGATATACCAGGTGTACTGGAAAGTTATTACCGGTTCTTCTAACAGATGTCGTTAGGGTTAAGTATGCAATGTTATGATTTGACATATACGCCATTTTATTTTACTGACACCAAGCTTAAAAGCCGTACATGTTATATTTTGCGAAAGTAACACTGTCATAGATTTTTAGCTCATTGAAACTGTCGAGTTTCATGCCTGAAAAAGTACATTTGCGGCTCGCATTACTTTTTTTATTTATTCAAAAAAAAATGCCGCTGAAATTCATCGTTTGCTGGTAGTTGCTTACGGTGCTCATGCTTCAACCATAAAAATATGTGAGGCATGGTTTCGACAATACAAAAGTGGTGATTTCGATGTGCAAGGCAAGAACAAGAACAAGGACGTTTTGGTAGACTGAAAAATTTGAAGATGCGAAATTGCAGGAGTTATTGGATGAAGACCCAACTTAAACTCAAAAACAATTGGCAGAAGCGTTAAACGTGGACCAAGAAACGATTAGCGACCGATTACAAGCAATGGAAAAAATCCAAAAGATAAAAAAATGGATGCCACATCAATCGAAAGATAGGCAAATGGAAAAATCGAAAAATCGTCTGTGAAATGCTGCTTCAAAAGTGTAATCGGAAGTCATTTCTGCATCGAATAGTGACGGGTGATAAAAAATAGATTTATTTCGAAAACTCTAAGCGCAAAATACCATGATTATCACCTGGCGAAGCCGGCCCATCGAATCTAAGGCCAAATCGTTTTAGCCGCAAGACAACGCTGTGTGTTTGGTGGGACCAGAGTGGCGTGGTGTATTACGAACTTTTGAAAATACTGATCGTTCCAGAATAGATCCGAAGATATGGTGAAGTGATTTTACAGCACGATAACAACATACAACAAAACCGATCAAGAAAGCGTTAAAAGCACTTGGATGGGACATATTATCGCACCCGCCGTACTCTTCAGACGTTGCCCCCTCCGACTATTACATTTTAGCATCAATGAGAGACATGCTTTCAGAGTAACACTTCGCCAATTTGGAAGAAGTTAGAAAATGACTCGATGAATGGTTTTGCTCAAATGACAAACAGTTTTTTTTTGGATGGCATCAATAAATTTCCTGAAAGATGTATAAAATCAAATGGCCAATACTTTGAATAAATAAATTTTTCCATTTTCTTGAAAATTAGATAGCTTTTTTTACGAAAAGACCGGTAATGACTTTCCGGTACACCTGAAAAGAACATTTTTTCATCACAACGAACATTGTTGATCAAAACAAATGCGTTAACATATTTCATGGTACAAACTTTTCACCCAAGTTATCTATTTCGCGCTACATAATAACAGCAGTAAAAAGGTAAGTGTTTCAGAAATTTTAAAATTATTTTTCTCTTGTTTTATGCATCGCCAATTGTTAATATTTGATTCCTTCACATCTTAATCTTCAGGTTGATATATAACCCTTTTTCACACTAATTTTCGTATTCTGTATACTTATTTCGAGAACTAAGTTGTCATCATCGGCAGATAATTAAACAGTGTCGCATCTGGAAACTACGGCAAAAATTCGCACGGAACAAATTCCGTACACGATCTGTACCGTCAAAAGCCAAAACTCACACTGTGGTAAATGCGATTT
>JAVIWB010001997.1:0-27962 GCA_031893035.1 Dermolepida albohirtum | reverse complement strand
AGCGTATGGTATGTGTATTGTGTATGAGCTGCTATTTTTTGTATGTTCAGATAGTATGTACATATACTTGGTTTTTGAAATAAAATATTATTATTATTATTATTATTATTATTATGATGTAACGATTTCTAAAATTCAAAGTATATGTTTAAGAGTTGTTTGTAAAGTTCAGGTCTTTATCCAGCTCTTAGAGTTTCTGATTTTGTAGCTTTGTAGCAGCAAAGTATAACATTAATGTTCATATTAATATTCCAAATTATGAGTTGGAGGATCTTACCAGATTTAGTGGTTAACAATACATAAGAAGTCAAATCAATACAGACAATCCTGAAACTGTACTTACCACTGTTCATTCACTAAACACTATAACTATATTCTTAAAATTAATTATAAAATGTATTTTATATACAATAACTAGTGTATGTACCAATTAAATATAATTAACATCGATGAAACTATTATTATTAAAATTCATTTTAGTATCTCTATTTGTTAAATAATCTTGCTATTTATTATTTATTAAGTCATCAATTTCAAGCAATTTACGTCGCTGGAACTAAATTACGTATTATTTTGTTATGTTGTGCATATTTTAGTTACTTTTAAAATACAAAATACGTAAATTTTGCAAATTAAATTAGTTCGGAATTTTATATCAACCTATAGAATGTATTTTTCTAAAATTTAAACATTTGACAATCAAAAGATTTTATATTTTCATAGTTAGTTCAATACTCTACTCTAAATCGAGCTGTGCTCGTGTTGCACGTGCGGAGACCTTGTGATTACTATTTCTTCGCTGAATGAAGTACAGAATATATTTTTCCACGGTACTACCTAGTGTTACCCCAATAAAGTTTTAGTAGCTCATGCTAGATCTCTTTTTAGGTATTGTTGTTATGTTCATCACACCAAGGGCATTGAAAATTTCATTTTACTCTTCCACTAAGGCAAAGTTCTATCGTAAAATTCCCTGGTTACTCCACGGTTCGGGATCAATTGTACTTCGTTTCAAGAAGAGAAAGACAAATTGCTGAGCAACTCCAAATGATAGATCTCATTGGTTGAGAGCAAAGCAAAATTTCATAATCGTAGGCTATCAACTATCGAATATTTTGGCATCTTTAACTGTTTATATCACGTTTGCACTTTTAGAGATTTTTCTTTAACTATTTTACGGTGTACATTAGTTCTTTTTAGAGCTTTTATTTGCAGATTAATAGATTATCTAAGTAATATGTGAATACAGGAACTTATTAAAATTATATAATTCTATAGTTGTTGATTTCAAGAATGGATGCAGAACCTAGGACACATTAGGACTGCTACAAACACAAGTGCGTATTCTTCTCCAAAGAAACGAAAGAAAGCTAGCACGTGAGTAGTGCTGAAAAGCACTACTCAAGTGCAATGACAATGATTAATGCTTACAAAAAATTGTAACGGATACACCCGAGATAAAACAGGGTGACATAGTAGAGCAGATCTACCAACTAATAGATAACTTTATCGAGTGTGATATGTGGAACATAAAGGGTGTTTCAAATTGCGCGGTTTTTTTTAAGAATAAATAAAATATAGATGGCGCACTGAATTTGTCTGGGTATGTGGGCAATTAAAAAGTGCGATGTATGACATTTATAAAAATGGCTTCGTACACGGTACAACAACGCGTTCAAATTCTTGAATTATTTGATGAAAATCAGCGTTCTGTGAAAAGAGTTTTTAGAAAATTACGTGAATTTTATGGTTTGCATCGTCCATCTGAAAGCAGTATTGGTCGAATTATTAAAAAATTTAAAGAAACCGGTTCCGTGGAAGATCAAAAAAGTGAAAAATACAGTCGTAGTGGTCGTTCATAAGAAAATATTGATTTAGTTAGTGAAAGTGTTGCTGAAGATCCTGAAATGCCCATTAGACGACATTCAGAACAACTTGGACTTAGTGGATCAACAACATGGCGTATTCTACACAAGGCTTTGAAAAAGCTCTGAAGGCATATAAGGATCAAATAACACAGGAACTGAAGCCATTAGATCATTTAAAACGTCGTTCGTTTGTCAATTTCATCAATGAACAACCAGCTGATTCTTCTCAAAAAATAATGATTTCCGATGAGGCACGTTTTGAACTTGGTTGCTGTAATAAACAAAATTGCCGTGTCTGGGGTGAGGAAAATCCACGAATTATTCATGAGAAACCTATGCATCCTAAACGAGTTACTATTTAGTGTGCATTATGGCCAGGTGGTGTAATTGGACCTTACTACTTTGAAAATGCTGCTGGTGAAGCTGTAACTGACAATGGTGATCGATATCGTCGGATGATAACCGAATTTTTGTGGCCGGAATTAATGAATATTGATCTAGAGGATATGTAGTTTCAACGGGATGGCGCTACACCTCACTTTGCACATGAATCAATTGATTTATTGAGAGAAAAATTTCCTGGACGGGTAATCTCAAGAAACGGTGATGTTAATTGGCCACCAAGATCATGTGTTTTGACACCGTCAGACTATTTTCTTTGGGGTTATGTGAAAAGTCAGGTTTATAGAAACAATTCACAATCAATTCCTGCTTTGAGAGATGAAATTATTCGTGTCATTGGTGAGATAGAGCCTCAATTATGTCAAAATGTCATTGAAAATTTTAACAAAAGAGTGGACGTCTGTGGATGTGCAAGAGGAAGCCATTTGGCAGATATTATTTTTCGCATATGAATGTCATAACTGATACTTCAATTACCAATAAAAAGTTTTTGAAAGTGAATGCAAATTATGTGTCTTATTTATTCTTTAAAAAAAACCGCGAAATTTGAAACACCTTTTATTTTCGAGCACCATCTGTCGAAAATTTGATTTAACCTACTTTATAGCTCGGAATTTTCCTCGTCTCAGTATCGTCATTTTGATCTAATGTGCTATTTCTATCAGTAATTGATGAATAATTTTAAGGCGACAGATAATTAAAAAAACAACTTTTGCAGTGTTTATAGATAAGAAAGAGCATCTTTACATTAATGATCACCAATGGAATAAATGCCAAAAATGTAGACATCAATGTATACATAAATATGTTGCATATCATCGCATACATATGTTTTCTTTCTCATTCTCTTTATTAGCAGACTGCGCGCGTGGTTTTAATAGGTGTGTATCTTAAAAACACTCATTCAAAGGCTAGACTGATGATAGGTTTAAAATTTATAATTAAACTACCACTTACGCGTTTAATTAATTAGAAATCAACATAATGAGCTGAAAATTTAATAAAAACGTGATAATAATTTTGTTATTGTAGGAAACATTCAAGTCAATATCTTTGTTGTGTTCGATTTAAAAAAAAATTGTTTATTTGGTACTTCAGGTCAATGAATTGTTTATTCAATTCGATATTTCTCGGAAAACGATCATTTTTAACTTCTTAAAATTCATGACAAGGGAATCGACGTAGACGTTCAGCAAAATAAACAGAAAATTCTTGTGTATTGCAACACCGATTTAAAAATATATTTTTAAATTTAATTCCGCTTCTATTTGTAGAGTCACCCCCTAAAGTAATGAGTAGAGGCGTCTTCGTATCTTAGTTTAAATAAAATATGCGAAGAAAGAACAATAAGCACCTGCTCAGAAGTTATAATTTATAAATAGATTGGCGCACTCATTCTGGCACGTGAAATAAACAATAGATAAGCTATGAGTTGTGTGTATATACATATGTATACTAGGGGCTGACAAATACAATAATTCAAATACATACGAGGGAGCGTTTTTATATTCGCGGAATGGGGGACAAGGGGTGGAAATAAAAAAACCAAATTATTTTTCTTTTTCAATATATTCACCTGCAGGACGGATACATTTTTCACATCTTTCAATTAATTTATTTATACCCTCATAAAAAAATGATTTCTCTTTATCTGCAAAATACGCCGAAACTGCCTCCTTGACTTCATCATCGGCAGTAAATTTTTTACCCCGCAGCTCTTTTTTCATTTTCGGAAACAGGTAATAATCACTCGGGGCCAGGTCTGGGCTGTAGGGTGGGTGATTCACAATTTCGAAGCCCACCTTATGCAGGGTAGCTAACGCAACGCGGCTCTTGTGGACGGGCGCGTTGTCGTGCAAAAGCAGAACACCTTTTGTCAATTTTCTCCGTCTTTTCTCTTTAATGGCTTCTTTTAGTCGCTCTAATATTGAAGCGTAATATTCTCCGGTTATAGAAACACCTTTATCTTTATAATCAATCAACAATATTCCTTCCGAGTCCCAAAATACCGTTGGCATGAGTTTCCCAGCTGATTGTGACACTTTAAATTTCTTGGGAGGTGCTGTGCCCTTTTTATGCCACTGCATGGAGTCTTGTTTTCTTTGGACTCAGGTTCATAATGATGAACCCAAGTTTCGTCCCCAGTAGCAATTCCACTCAATACACCATCCTTGTCTTCATTACAGAGGTCCAAAAATGCACGCGAACACTCTACGCGCTGTTGTTTTTGCGGCGGCGTGAGCATTCTCGGCACCCATCTTGCGCTGACCTTAGACATGCCGAGATGATCGTGTAGGATTTTAAAAATTGTTGTATCGGATACTCCAACCATTTCTGCGAGTTGTTTCTTCTTTAGTCGAGCATCTTCGAGTACAATTTGTTCAACTTTTTGGATAAGTGCTGGCGTGGTCACCTCAATGCTCCTGCCCGGCCTCGGGTCGTCTTCAAGGGATTCCCTTCCTTGTTTAAATAAACTATGCCACTTGTACACCATGGTTTTTCCTGGACAAGAGTCGCCGTAAACCAATGACATCTCATTCATTATGGTCGCGACTGATTTTCCTTGCCTGGTAAGGAACTTTATAACGGCACGATATTCGATTTTTTCCATATTTCACTTTTCACTCCTGATTATGTTACTTGGTTGACGATAGCTCAAAGACTAACTGTCTAATAACAATGAAACTTCGTATTTATACTAATCATGAGTCGCTGCACAGGCCACGCCCCCAATGCGCCTACTCACCCCTCTACAACCCGCTCATTCCGCGAATCTAAAAACGCTCCCTCGTATATATAGAATCATTTGTAACGATTATTCTAAAAGGTATATACCTGGTGTATCGGAAAGTCATTATTGGTTTTTTTCGTAAAAAAATTATATAACTTTCAAGAAAATCGAAAAATTTATTTATTCAAAGTATTGGCTATTTAATTCTACACATCTTGACCATTTTTCAGGTAATTTATGGATGCCATCCCATGTGGCACCCATTTTCACATCTTTTGGATTTTTCCCATTGCTCGTAATCGGACGCCAATCGTTTCTTGAATCTTTATCCAATAACTCTTGCAGTTTCGCATCTTTGAAAGAACGTTCTTTGTCTCGCACATCGAAATCACTACTTTTGAATTGTCGAAACCACACCTCACATGTTTTTATTGTTGGAGAGTGCTGACCGTAAGTTTCTATCAGCAAACGATGACTTTCAGTGGCTTTTTTCTTTTGAGTAATTAAAAAAAAGTAAGGCGTACCGCAAATGCACTTTTTCAGGCACAAAACTCGACATTTTCAAAGAGGTATAATCTATGACAGTGTTACTTTCGCAAAATATAGCATGTATGGCTTTGAAGCTTGATGTCAGTAGAACAAAATGACATATGTGTCAAATCATAACATTGCATACTTACGCTCAGTGACATTTGTTAGAAAAACCGGTAATGATTTTCTGGTATACCTGGTACATACGCGTCAATAATAAATTAATGACTGACAAATACAATAATTCAAATATGTACAGAATTATTTATAACAATTGTCCTAAAAGATATATAGCTCAGACAAGCAGAAATTTCTTCAAGTCAGACTTGAAGAACACATGCTATCAGTTACATTAAACAAAAAAAGCTCGAATTTAGCCATTTACTTGACAGAAAGAATAGAAATATTATACAAAAAAAATTGAAGCGTAAATAATAGTCAAGAGTCTCAATACCGTCCATTAAACCCCAAGTTATGAAATCTTTACTACTACTGTTAGTTCTAAGAACTTTGTAGAAAAATATTTGTAACAGATCTACAGTGCCTGATAAAAATACTGTCTCCTCGTATTGAACTCCGTAAGTATGAGCCAATCAACTTGAAAAACCAAATTAATACATTATAGGTATTTTGTGGTTTAAATTTAACAACGGGAAAACATACGTGTTTATTATAACATGTTCTACCAAATTTGTTTCTATAATCATACATAGGAAGTTTTTTTAATTTTTTGTACAGGGATCCCAGAAACTATAACAGATACAGATTCAGTTAATTAAATGGTGACACAAGTGTTTTATTAACTTGACTTAGTTCTGCTGCTATATTTCAGTAAAAGTTCATAGCTTACTTTAGTAGATATTTACAGAAGACTTAATTGCTCCATTTTCTTTAACTTCGTACAAACTATTTTATTAATGGATTTAGAGAAAAGTTAACAAGGAAACGTTCTAATAAATCTACTATATACCCTTTATCAATTGGTGTTAACTAATTTTTTTAGCGGATTTATCCTTTTTGAGTTATGACCCAAACTTTTGTTTTTTTAAATTGAAATACTTTACTTTTAAAACTAGTAGTGTATTTTTTTGCACTGTACTTAAAAAAAAATTTGGCTTGTAATTGCTTACCTGTTGGATAAATAAAGATTATTATTAATCTGGTTCATAGACTTTCGCGGTCGTGGTCCATGCTACCTGCTTCTGGGCTTCCAGGCTGAAACCGCGTCACTGGTATAACTGCCGATTTTTCGTACCCAGTCGTATGGAACATCTTCAGGGCTCAACTACTGCTATTGTTTGTTGCTCTGAAACAGTTTCAGACCATACACCTTCGTGCAGGATAGAGCACCGTTCCTTACAGCGAAAGCGATAAAAAATCTGTTTCAAAACTAACATACATACATATAATCTGATCGTAAATGTATGGAGCATGTTGAAAAAGTTTATGTATTCATCGCTGAACCCAACAACAGCAGTTCTAAAGAATACTAATCACGGTCATTGTCAAGACAATGCAAAATTGCAAGAAGTGGTAAAAATCTGCATTTCCAGTATGTCAGAATTAGTGTAGTTGTTAAAGCCATATATATAAAGCATAAATAAACATTTTATATTAATAATATATGTTTGCTTTTGCTTTGTTTCTGATAAATTTGAAAAAATACCAAAATCAGAAGGTGGCTCTAAATAAATTGGTAATTACTAAATATCATCAACGTTGATAGCATATTCGAACTTGGATATTTCATTGACGATTAAAAATAATAAAATAATAAATATTAAAAAGATCAGTTAACTTCTAATGCGCAAATTCTTTTAAAAAAATTATTAAAATTTTCAAAATTGACGAACAAGAATTTTGTTTATTAAATGAATAATCGCGTATTTGTTTACCACTCCAATGTCTATAATTAATTATCGCATTTTGCTATAATAAAATGTTCATAATTGGCATTACTAATTGGGTATACATATCTATATTTAATCTCAACCATTACAATAAATATATCTACGTTGTTTTCTACAATATGAGCAAAATCTATTTTAGTGTGATGTTAGTCACGTTAAAAATATGTATTTACTCGAAATCTATGGGAAAAATGTATGTAATTTAATGAATTCGTGAATACGATTTTCATTTTTGGACCAACGATTAACTTGTGTGAACTCACGGGAATTTTTGTCAAAATAGTTTTGCAAAATCCGCCGTTATGGGTCAAGATTAAGCTAATGAGCATAAATATGGTATTTTCTTATCATTTAACTTTTAGATGTACGATTAATTTCACGAATTTACTGGATATCCTCACATGAGAACACTGAACATTTGCCTGATCAATAAGAAAAAAATCGGTTTACGCGAATTTTCATTTTGCTTGTAAGTAAAGTGAAGACATTTCCAGGCAATACAGTATAAAACCTATTGTAAAGGAAATGCGATGTTTACAATAAAAATTCGTGTAAGACTCACGTATACATATACGGTTGTTAGAAATTCATGGATAATCATCAGGTAGAGCGGTTCTATGATTAAATCTGAGTCGGCAATCCTAATACAGAAATGTTGTTGCATGTTCTAATACAAAAATGTAACATAAGGCACACCATCAATGTTGAAAATGTGCGACAAAAAATACTTCGAATTTTTTGAGAAATTCTTCTTTTTTTACTGTCAAATAAAATTATGCCATCCTACGTTAGAGTAATTAATCGTTTTATATCAATATTTTTCCTTATTAAACATTTCTTTAACTGCCTTTTTTACCATACGTTAACATACATATGGCAATCTTGGCCTAGAATAGTGTCAGTAATTTAAAAATAATGATTTGCTAATATTGACATTTGTCACTTTAACGTTCATTATTTTCGCTTCCATTACTTACTTCATTTTTATGATATCCCAAGCGATTTGTAATGTATACTATGTTAATATATATGTAAAGGTGTTTGTTTTGAAGGTGGAGAAATTTAAATTGAAATAAAATAAAACAAAACAAAACAAAATGTTTTTAATATCCATGAAATTGGCTTTATTTAAAAGATAATTTCATGGCATTAATGTTTGAATACGATTTCATGTACATGGCATAATCTGGAGATCCAACTTTCACACATTCTTCGCAGTAAATCAGACTGTATTTCGACAATATCGCGTCGAGTGTTGGCTTCCAAGTGCTCAATTGTTTCAGGTTTATCGGCGTAGACATGCGACTATACCCAGAGAAAATAATCTAATGGCATCAAATTGCACGAACTATGTGACTAGTTAACAGGTCCATAACGTGAAATTAATCGTTCGTCAAGTTTTTCTCTCAGTAAATCAATTGTATCGCGCGCTGTGTGGCATATGGCGTCGACCTGCTGAAATTACATGCCTGCACATTAGTGCCTTGCAGTTGAGGCACTAAAAAGTTAGTAATCATGTCTCTGTACCTCTCACCGTTGACTGTAACGTTCTGACCATCATCATTTTTGAAGACATATGGACCAATGATTCCACCGGCCTATAAAGCGCACTAAACGATGACTTTCTCTGAATCTAATGATGTTTCTACAATGGAGTGTTCTTCAACACTGAACAAAATAGACGATGATCGTGTGGCTTCAATTCCTATACAAGTTGAATCTTGTAAGCACGTAAACGAAGACATTTATGCAAAATTTTGCATAAAGTGGACGGACACATGTTTAATTATTCAATTGACATATTTGGATCATCATCAACACTACGCTGCATACCATCAATCGCTTGTTATGTGCGCACTGTACGACGTTTTACGGGATGCGTATTATCGATTGGAGTAAACGTATTGCGACAACGATCCGTAGTTTCTCGAATTAATCGCTGTGTTTGACGATTATGAGCACCATATGCCCGATGAGTTTCTCGACTTGAACCATGTTTTTCAAAATAAATTTGAACAATTTTCAAACGTTGCTCTGGCGTGAGTCTATTCATGATGAATTGCCAAACCAAACTAACTCCAAACCAACCGAGAACTGTCAATTCGGCTGTCACAGAAAACAGTATTGCCAATTTAAAGTTCTCCGCCTCCAAAACAAAAAAACACTATATGGTATTTAGGTTTTGCAATGGAAATGCGCCATTCGCCAATATATTGGGTCTGAGAAAAAGTTCGTGGCGTTTTTCCCGATAGATGGCATTGGTTGCCGATAACTAAAGAACAACAAGTCACAGCGACACCACCGAGGGCTCGTTTTTTAGATGACCTTCCGAACGTTAGTTTGAGCGTAGAAACATTGTAATCGGTGCAGTAGTTGGAAAGTTATTCGCACTTGAAAATGGAGAAGAATAATGAGAAATTTCGCTATATTCTGCAATATTATTATGATAAGGGGAAGAACGCTGCGCAGGCTTGTGATAAAATTTGTGCTGTGTACGGTGAAGGTACTTTATCGAAATCTGTTGCGCGGAAATGGTTCGCTCGCTTTCGTTCTGGAAATTTCAATGTGAAAGATGAGTCACGCTCCGGTCGTCCAATCACTGAAAAATCTGATGAAATTCTTGAAAAAGTCCAACAAGATAAGCATATCAGCAGTGTCGATATTGGCATGGAGCTAGGCATTGACCACAAAACTGTTTTGAACCATTTACACAAAGCTGGTTACAAAAAAAAGCTTGACGTATGGGTTCCTCATGAGTTGAGCGTGAAAAACATGATTGACCGAATTAACATCTGCGATGCGCTGCTGAAACGGAATGAAATCGAGCCGTTTCTGAAACGTTTAATAACCGGAGATGAAAAATGGATTACGTACGATAATCGGAAGCGTAAAAGATCGTGGATAAAGGATGGTGAGCCGTCACAAGCGTTCGCTAAGCCAACATTGACGCCAAAAAAAGTGATGCTGTGTGTATGGTGGGACTGGAGGGGAATCGTCCACTACGAGCTACTTCCAACTGGTCAGACGATTGATTCTCAACTCTACTGTGCACAACTAGAGAGATTACGCCAGGCGATTGAAAGAAAACGGCCCGAATTGATTAATAGGAAAGGTGTTGTCTTCCATCATGACAACGCCCGACCACACACTTCTTTGATGACCCGTCAAAAATTGAGAGAGTTTGGTTGGGAAGTTTTGATGCACCCACCTTACAGTCCGGATATAGCACCCTCTGACTATCATCTGTTTCGATCTCTGCAGAACTCTCTCAATGGAATTAAGTTGGTTTCAAAAGAAGCCTGTGAAAACTACTTGATTCAGTTTTTCGACCAGAAACCACAGAAGTTTTTCACCGATGGGATCATGGATCTACCAAAAAAATGGCGAAACATTGTCGATAATAATGGAGCATATTCGGTTCAAATGAATTCGTCCACGTGCCATGCGGGGACCAGTTGAATTTTACTGAAAAAACGCCACGAACTTTTTCCCAGACCCAATATTTCGAGGATTGGATGGGATACTTCGTGTAATAGCCACACCTTTCCAAGTCAACGTGATGCAGGTAGATCAAGACATCGGCCTACGATTCAAGTTGAAGGAATTTTGGATTTTGTCCATTCGGATTCTATTTGCAGCGCTATACAAATAAGGCAGAAAATGAACATTCCAAGTAAGACAACCGTTCTTTCAGTGCTCACGGAAAACCTTTTAAAACCGAAATGACGATTTGCAAAGAATAATGTTTTGTAACGCAATGGGAGATTTCGTTAAGCAATTAAATTCGAAATTTCCGAAGAATAAATTTACAGTAGAAAAAGAAAACAATGACGCGTTGTTTGTAGGATATGTCTTGCTTTTAATAGCTCGCTTGTTTACGAATTTGTATTTACAAAATCTTAATCTACTGATGTTAATTTTTATTTAAATGACCAAAAACATATTTGGAAATTTAGTGACAAATAAAGTAAATAGATAAATAAGCACATAGAGTACGCAGTTTCAATATAATATAAGTTTAATATAGTCACTGTAAAGTGGAAAATAATAAAATATCACAACTACTTGTCATTGAAAATTATTATTTCCTTCTACGCCATCGTTAATTAAAATCACAGAAATAATTAGAAATTTCTGCGCTGGAGAAAGATTCGAATCTCTATCTGTCGTTTTCTAGACGGCTGTCTTAACAATTAGGCAACCAGTATAACTTCGGGTCCTTTAACACGCCATAAATCGCATCATAGAAACAGATCTAATATTTATTTAAAACCCGCTGTCGGGTTATTTGAACGTTAATAATTATATGTAAGTATATAATTAAGTTCTTTACAATGGAAAATTAATGAAAATTATTATTTTCTGCTACGCCATGTTAATTAAAATCACAGAAATAATTAAAAATTTCTTCGCTGGAGAAGGATTCGAATCTCAATCTGCCGTCTTTTAGACGGCTGCCTTACCAATTACCTGTAATTTTTCTTCAATCAGTCCATCCTTAATTTCCTGTAATTAAAAAAAATAGCGTAAATGCGCGAAATACCTGAAGTTTTAATACAGATTAAACTTTTTAGAGAAGATTGCTTTAGAAAAAGTCAATTATTATATATTACTTCAGTCTAGTAATACCAAATTAATAAGTATTTTCACTTTATAATCTTTAATGGATAAGGTTTCGAGGATCTTTGCCCTTCAGTTATGTTCGAGGGTGGTCTCATAAGTACCCGGCATGACCTTGAGAGGGCAGTAGTTGTTTGAAAAATATCACTGTATTAGAAAGTACACACTATCTTCTTCTGGGTTTCTAGGTTGGAACCGCGTCACAGGTATGACTGCCGACGTTTCGCACCCACTCGTATGGGACATCTTCAGGGCTCAACTACTGCTACTGTCTGTGGCACTGAAACAGTTTCAGTGCGAGAGATAGTATGGACCACGACCGCGGAAGTCTACGTACCAGATTGACAAATAATTATTAGGTATACGCGAAGCGTAACAATATCATCTTTGTTAAAAGACGTAATACCCTCCAATTTTACATAGAGTGAATATTGATCAGTATTTGAAGGGAATGGTTCCCATGCCAGAAGATGATTGTCCACACTGAACAACAAATGCTTAAGTACGAGGGTAGTTTGACAAGTAGTGAGAATGGAAAAGAAAAACGAATTTTTTAAATACAAAATAATTTTTACTTTTCAATATATTCTTCTAAAAGAGAAATACATTTATTTCAATGGTGCTCCAATGCCCTTACGCCATCTCTAAAACGCGATTCCGGAAGGCTTGCAAAATACTCATTTACGAAGATGATAAGTTCGTCGTTAGACGAAAATTTCTTTCCACCTTGTGCCGTTTTCAATTTTGGAAATAGGTGAAAGTCGGAAGGGGCTAGATACGACGAATAAGGCGCATGCAGTACTAATTGGAAATGCAACTCGTGGATTTTGGACATCGCAACTGTGCTGGTATGCGAGGGAGCTTTGTCTTGATGAAGCAGAATCTTTTTCTTTGCCATTCCTGGCCGTTTAGCGTGAATCTCAACATTTAATTTTTGTAGAAGTTCTGCATAGTATTGTCCGTTTATTGTGGCACCTTTCTGAAGATAATCAATGCGCAAAATGCCCCTTGAATCCCAAAAAATTCATGACATCAGCTTGTTTGCCGATAAAGTGGTTTTCGCTTTCTTTGGAAGTGCAGAACCACGTTCTAACCATTGTTTCGACTGTTGTTTAGTTTCGGGTGTACTATAGTATATACAAGTTTCATTGCAAGCAACAAATCGCCTACAAAAATCAGCCGGATTCCGCTTATAAAGGTCCAAACACTCATTGGAAATGCGCAAACGAGTGAGCATTTGATCAGTTGTAAGTAATCGCGGCACCTATTCTGCCGAAAGCTTGGAAAGGCCCAATTCTTTCGTTAAAATGTGGTGTACACGTTCTGTTGAAATGTTTACCATGTCTCCTATCTCTCTCACTTTGAGTCGTCGATCTTGCGTAATAATATTATGGATTTTTATAATCATTTCCTTAGAAGTCACGATTTTGGGTGCTCCAGAGCGCGCTTCATCAACACAGCTTGTTCTACCACGTTTAAATTCATTTACCCATCTACTTATTGTGGCGAATGATGGAGCAGATTCACCTAATGTTTCTCGTAACTCATCTTTTATTTCGGTAGCTTTCATACCCTTAATTGCGAAGTATTTAATCACCGCATGATACTCTGCTTTTTCCATTTTAACAAAACGACGTGTTGCTTCTTTTTCAATCAGCTGTCAAAAATAAACTAATCAACCGATTTATCTAAATATCGGAATGAAAACATATAAATAGGCAACTTAAATTACAGTGCATTTGTTTTACCAATTAGAGCACCACCTATGTGTCATTCTCATTACTTGTCAAACTATCCTCGTAGTCCAAGGAGTTGCAGAGAGAGAATTTCGGCTTGATAGATGCTCTGGACTCAAAATCTCCCGCCTTGTTCGTTGTAAAAGAAAAAATATACTTGTTCTGCAATCGAATCTGTAAACTGAAATTTAGAAGATATCGAGAAATACGTATTCGATATAATGCAATGAAGCAATTGCTTTTAACAAGAGATGCGCGTGTAAAACTAGCAGAATATCTAAAAAAGCGACCATTAATGTTTGATATGCATTAATAAATGATCATCGGACATTATATAGTATAAGATATCTAGTGTATCTTTAGCCATTACAATTTAAAATAAAAGACACGTCTCAATTAAAATGTGAAGAATATACAAAATTAAATGTAATAAATAATCTAACTTTGATGATATTCGCATTTTTGTTATCATCAAGAAAGTATGTTGAATGTTTAATTATTGTAAAAAGATGATCCAAACAGTTCCGAGTAAGAAAAGGAAAAAACTGGTTGTAATTTTGTTGCAGGAATACTACAAAAATATTGAATTTTACCACTTTTTTATATATAAATTTAAAATAACTAAATTATGGACAAATAATTTTCACTAACATATCATACTTTGCGTGCAAAACAATTATTGGAATTTCTTCAATTCTTGGTAAAACATGTTATAACGTATATACAAATTTTGGAAAACATAAAGACGTATGAGAACGTGATTTCACATAAAAAATAAATAAACACGAAATTGTTTTTAATTATTGAAATATACGTTTCCAAATGTAGTTTTTATTTTATTTTTATTTGATTTATTTCAATTTATATTTTACACAACAATTTCTTTCATTAGCGGAACAAAACTAAATATACAGATTACTTATATTTTAAATCGAATATTAGTACTTGATTCCACTCATACTCATGTCTAGAATAGAATAATATATATATAAGGTCTAGTAAAAAGAAATCCATTATTTTTGCATTAAATTGAAGGTTTTATTTAGCATAGTTAGAATGATCCGACTTAGGTCAAATATGCACCGTTTTGTTCGATAACTTGTTGCCATTTTGAAGGTAATTTCATAATGCCTCTCTCATAGAAACCCTCGTCCCTATTGGCAAAAAACTGGGACAGTCGATTTTCACAAGCTTCTCTTGAGGCGAATTTTTCACCAGCAAAATCATTCGCCAGGAACAGGTAGTAATCACTTGGTGCTAGGTCCGGACTATAAGGTGGATGCATAAGAATCTCCCAACCAAACTCCCGGAGCTTCTGGCGAGTCACTATCGATGTGTGTGGCCTGGCGTTGTCCTGATGGAACACAATTCCTCTCCTATTGGCCAAAGCTGGCCGCTTCTGGGCAATTGCTTCCTTCAGACGGTCCAATTGTTGACAGTACAGGTCCGAATTAAGAGTTTGGCTGTAGGGAAGCAGCTCATAGTAGATAATTCCTTGCCAATCTCACCAAACACACAGCAAAACCTTCCTGACCGTCAAGCCTGGCTTGGCCACCGTTTGCGCCGGCTTACTATGATTCGACCACGACCGTTTTCGCTTGACGTTGTCGTAAGTAATCCACTTTTCATCACCAGTAACCATCCGCTTCAGAAACGGATCGATTTTGTTGCGATTCAGCAGCGATTCGCAGATGTAAATTCGGTCCACGACGTTCTTTTGCGTTAACTCGTGTGGCACCCATACATCAAGCTTCTTTTTGTATCCAACCTTATTTAAATGGTTCCAAACGGTTTTTTGTGCAATGTTTAGCTCCTGGGCAATCGAAACAGTGCTTACATGACGGTCGGACTCGACGATTTCCATTATTTTATCGATATTTTCGACAATTGGCCTTCCAGAGCGTGGTGCATCTTTGACATCAAGATTACCGGAACGGAATCAACGAAACCAAAATTGCGCATGATTGACTGTTACAGTATCAGGACCATAAACACTATTCACATTTTTAGTCGCCTGGCTTGCGTTTTCGCGCGCTCAAACAATATTAAGTCAAGTAATCACAAAACTGTAAAGTTCGTGGCCTTTATCGCGCAACTCTGAAAAACTGTAAAATATGGCGTATTTTAACTTTGCTGGTGTCCATCTTTGACGCGCGCTCAAACAATATTAAGTCAAGTAATCACAAAACTGTCAGAAGTTCGTTTAGTACGAAATCTTATCTTTCGAACGCCATCTAGCGGAACGCGATCGCACTTATACAACGCGAGATACAGATTACTAAAGCCTTCTATTGGAAAAATAATGGATTTCTTTTTACTAGACCTTATATTAAAAGAAACATGCTCGAATTTTCGTTAGACGGATGGTACAGTATTTTGCCGCAAAATCCGTTAGAATTATATATAAAGCAAATATGTTGAGCTCAAATATATGTGCATTAGGAGAGACATTATAACCACTTCATCCTAGTTTAATCGCTCAAGGTTGATATATAACCCCTTCCCATAATAATTTTCCTATTCCGTATACGTATTTCGATAGCTAAGTTATCATCATCAGCAGATAATTAAACAGCGTCGCACCTGAAAAACTAGGGCAAAAGCCTGCACGAAACAAATTCCAGACACGATCTGTAACGTCGAAAGCCAAAACGCACATTGTATATTCGTTTCTCATAATTTTAAAGGCAATTGTATTTTAGTCTTAAACACCCTCCCTTGTCTATCGTATAAGAGGTCAAAGAGAGATGAGTTATGGGTAGGCCCTAAGTCAGTGTTCAACACATGGCCTTTATTCTTTAATATGTACATGCTTTTATACGTGTCTAATTCTCGATAATTACACACACTCTTTATCAAATGCAAACAATGTGCTGTTACACTATGATTATTTTCCAACGCCTGTTTTGCTAAACCGGATTTTTCTGGCCGATTGAATTTGATGTGCGCAATATGTCCTTTGTACCGGGTTTCTATCAATCCTTTTGTTTGGTCGATGTATTGTTTACTGGTATCTCGACATTTAATTCCACAAGTGTAAGCGGAATGCGCACTTTAAGATAAGTTGTTATTTTGGTTGTGTTTGGCTTTTCGGGGAATGTCGGATACGGACTTGTTTCTGGGTGAGTTTTACAGGACATCTGGGAACAACACTGTATATAATTATCTATTCATGATGGCAACTTAATTGTCGAAATACGGATACAGAAAACAAACATTATTGTGGAAGGGGGTTTCATTTACCTTTTTTGTTTTATCAAATGTTCCCATTAAATACAAAATATGTACAATCCATAACTGGGTACACAAGGGTTATGAATTTTCACAAGAAAAACAACATTGCAAAAAAACATAAATAAAGTTAAAGGAAAAAAAAAAGATTATTCACACTTAAAAACAGAGAAAACAAAGTAGAGACTATAAATACAGAAAACGCTGATAATGCCATCACAGACAAAGACAAACTAAAAGTCATAATTTCCTTAGGTACCACATCTCTCAGAAAATCTAAACAAACTCTGTGGAAAACACAACATTAAAATAGCAAATAAGTCCTTTTTTTTAATAATAAACAGAAAAATGCAAATACGTCCTTTTTTACCAAAATTAAACATCAATTACCTAAAGGAAAATAAACGCAGTATATATAAAATAAAATTCCAATATTATGAAGGTACGTAGGTAGGACAAACAAGACAAAATCTACATAAAAGAACCTATGAACGCAAATATAGTTTAAATAGTAACAAAAAAAAAAGTGACAGCCACTTTAATAACACTGAAATCCTTGAAATCAAACAGTTTTAATAAATGCGTAATTGAAGAAATGGTATACATAAAGAAGACCAAAACACAATAAAGGATAGAAGAGATGTTATCAGTAGAGCGGCGACGAAAGTGGCAATACCATAGGCGGTACGGTAGAACGGGCAATTGGTGCGCAGTGAATGAAATCATTCACATCAAATACAATACGGTTCACGGTTAGTGTTTATAATAACTTCACACAAACATGTCGCGAAAGTCTGTGCCGTTTGCTACGTCGGTTAGAAAATACATAGCAGAATTTCCCGATTTAAAGTATGATGGATGTGCAGTATTGTGTTTGGTTTGTAATAAGCGACTTATAATACGGAAGAAAGACAATTGCAAAAAACATGTGAACAGTGCAATACATAAACTGAACAAAAGAAATGAAATACCTTATGCAACATTCC
Organism: Dermolepida albohirtum; assembly: GCA_031893035.1. Classification (NCBI taxonomy): domain Eukaryota; kingdom Metazoa; phylum Arthropoda; class Insecta; order Coleoptera; family Scarabaeidae; genus Dermolepida; species Dermolepida albohirtum. Next base: position 9,947 of record JAVIWB010001997.1, on the reverse strand, counting down.
TTTATGATTTTTTATTTATGTTGACTGCATGTAATTTGCCGCTTCGTTTAATCAGCAAACGCCCTTTTCAAGTGTTCTGGAATAAATATCTGCCAAATTATAAATTACCTGAAAGAAGAACTTTACAGAAACATTTGCCGCGTTTAAGAGAGAGGCTTGAAAATATAGCAAGAAGAGAATTGCATAATAAAAATGTGTGGATTACTGTAGATGAGACTACTGATTTAAAAAAAAATAGTATAATAAACGTAATCGTACGTATTTTATCAGCCAACACATTTTCACAGCCCTATTTGTTAGCCTGTAAACGTATACAAGCATGTACTGCGGCAAATATTCAGCAAATAATAATGAACACCTTAAAGAAATTTCACATTCATAGTACTCAAGTCTGCATGCTTGTAACAGATGGTGCTGCTACTATGTTACTACTCGGACGTTTACTAAAAGTAACTTTTCCTAAATTAATACACATAACTTGTGTACTCCATGCTCTTCATTTAGTTGCTGAAAATGTTAGAAGTAGTTATAAAAACGTTGATCATTTGATTGGATCCACCAAACAAGTGTTTCTTAAATCCCCTAAACGACTTAAAGAATTTCATAAAACTTGTCCAGATATTTCGTTACCACCGGAACCCATTCTTACACGATGGGGCACGTGGCTAAATGCAGCTTTTTATTACCATAAGAATTTTCACAAAGTTAAATCCGTTATATCAAAATTTAGGCCAACCGAATCCGAAGCAATCAGAGACAGTCAACATCAATTTGAAAATCCCCAAATTCTGGAAGATCTGCATACAATATATAACAATTACCATCCATTAGTAGAAGCAATTACAAAACTTCAAAACGAAAACGATTCGCTGCCCTTAGACGCATCACTATGCATAGTGCAAAATGTGACCGCTCATTTGCATAGTTTAACTGACGCTGCTGGTGTACGAGCTCATCAAAAATTATTAAGTGTTTTAAAAAAAATCCGGACTTGCATGTTTTACGAACTATTTATGACACATGTGCAAATAGTGAGCGCTGGAATGGTTTTGAACAACAGATTCTTTCTGCCAAAATTACATCAATAGACGCCGATACGATCTTTTTCTCTATACAAAAACATTTTCTCGTCGCGAAGGACGTCATTTACAGAAGCAACCGTAGAGACGTATGCAGTGATGCAGTTGTACAGTTACTTCCACAACACATTACCAGGGTTATGAAATTACATATTACTAGGTAAGCACTAATTGTGTAAGAATAAGTCTAGACACGGCACTGCTACGGACACTTTCGCCGCAGTTTATAATTTACACTTAAACACCAACCGTGAACCGTATTGTATTTGATGTGAATGATCTCATTCACTGCGCACCAATTGTCCGTTCTACCGTACCGCCTATGGTATTGCCACTTTCGTCGCCGCTCTAGTTATCAGTTTTAATGACATTTATAAAACTTAATTCTTAGAAAATAAATTGTCTGCATCTCCTTGTATATACAAACATTCATCAACGTAAATTTACAAATACGCATACGTATTTGACACGAGAGATAAAATAAATAACACATGTGTGCAGAAAGCTTTTGCCAAATGTGTACAAAAATTACGTCCTAACACAAGTATACATATAGAAAAACACGATATAAGTTTGCTATTTTTAAAAAATGCTTTTGCGATTGTAAATCTACAATACGAAACTTGAAAGAAAAGGTAATAACATAAAAACCGTAAGTACTAATAAATATTTATATAACCAGATATTATTCAAAAAAAATCTATCAAATAAAAATATGTAAATATAAAATGTATTGCTGGTAAAAGAAAGAAATAACTTGAAAAAGAGGGAACCACCCGCCCCCTCCAGAAACGTCGTAAATAAAAACTTATTCCATGCTGGTCGAAATACTCAAATACAAAAGATAAAATTTATAGTTAGAATAAAGCAACCAATAATGAAAAATCAAAAGAAAAGAGTACATTAATAGTAACTGTGGAATAGTAAGAAATGTTAATTTTCAAGATAAAAATAAAATCAATTTAAATATATCTACACCTTGTCTCAGAATAAGGAGTAATTCAAATATTGCGCCAAAATAGTATATATTTTTAGGAGTTTCATTGGTTCTCGAACAGGCAAGTTTAATATGGATAAATGAATGCCAGATATCCGCCATTTTTCATAACCTGTAAAAGTGTAATTACATTTTTGCATTGTTTTATTTTAATAATATTTAATCTTAATTTTAAATAGGTTGTGCATATTAATCCAAAAAGTAACGTTTGTAAAGAGTGTTTCAAATTGCGCAGTCTCTTTAAGAATAAATAAAATATAGATGGCGCACTGAATTTGTCTGTGTATGTGGTCATTTAAAAAGTGTGATGTATGACATTTATAAAAATGGCTTTGTACACGGTACAACAACGCGTTCAAATTGTTGAATTATTTTATGAAAATCAGCATTCTGTGAAAAGAGTTTTTAGACAATTAAGTGAATTTTATGGTTTACATAATCGTCCATCCGAAAGCACTATTGGTCGAATTATTAAAAAATTTCAAGAAACCGGTTCCGTGGAATATCAACAATGTGAAAAATACAGTCGTAGTGGTCGTTCACAAGAAAATATTGGTTTGGTTCGTGAAAGTGTTGCTGAAGGTCCTGACATGTCCATTAGACGACGTTCACAACAACTTGAACTCAGTGGATCAACAACATGGCGTATTTCACACAAGGATTTAGCTCTGAAGGCATATGAGGTTCAAAGCCATTAGATCATTTAAAACGTCGTTCATTTGTCAATTTCATGAATAAGCAACCAGCTGATTTTTCTCAAAAAATAATGTTTTCCGATGGGGCACATTTTGAACTTGGTGGCTATGTTAATAAACAAAAATTCCTAAACGAGATTTTTGTGGTCTGAATTAATGAATTTGATCTAGAGGATATGCGGTTTCAACGGGATGGCGCTACATCTGACTTTGTTCATGAATCAATTGATTTATTGAGGGAACAATTTCCCGGACGTATAATCTCAAGAAACGGTGATGTTAATTGGCCACCAAGATCATGTGATTTGACACCGTTAGACTACTTTCTTTGGGGTTATGTGAAAAGTCAGGTTTATAAAAACAATTCACAATCAATTCCTTTCTTTGAAAGATGAAATTATTCGTGTCATTGGTGAGATAGAGCCTCAATTAAGCCATTTGGCAGATATTATTTTTCGCATATAAATGTCATAACTTCAATTACCAATAAAAAGTTTTTGAAAGTGAATGCAAATTATGTGTTTAATTTATTCTTTAAAAAAACCGCGTTTATATCTAAACTATTCTAACCTAAAAAATAAATCTGTCTCGTGTTATATAACAGCTTTGGCGCCGAGTATAATCTAGTGCACGTTATGAATACAATTTGTTTTGTAAAAATATTTTAAATTAACATACAGCACTAACTGTTTACCAATAAGCCGTATTAATTTGTTTTTCAAACAACAAGGAATCTGTTTTTGTGACCTAATCGCCTTGAGAAGCCACCCCGTTTACATTTAACTATTGACGCGATGCTGCATTAGTATTACTTGTGCATTCAGAATTTAAAAAAAATATATTTACTCATAATGTACTTTACACTTTAGTCCAGTACAACATTATTAGATTCCATGAGAAAAATATTACACTTGCCTGCCCTTGCTCCTTTGGTAAGGTAATTGATTTTAAAATACAACTATGTAGTAATTGTGGGTGATAAATTGCTGTTTCCTGAAATAATTGCGAGATAATAATATTACATTACCCTTGAATTTTCTATTTTAAGATATATATGAGTTGTTTATTTTATATAATTGAATGCGGAAGTGCTTTATATATAGCGATAATACAAAAATAATATATCGTGCATCGAAATATTTTTTGAAATAGTTGTGCTATTATATAATTGCTTACAACAAAGTTCTAAATATAATTAAGCAATTATATCGCAGAAAACGTATTATCAAAAAATTTTTATATATATCAGGTGCGCAACTAAGTTCTCGCTGTTTTTTTGATGAAAATGCAACTTTATTGTGAAAAAATATTTACAAATGAATCATTCAAAATATTGCCCATCGCTAGCGACAACTTTTTCCCATCTTTCTGGCAGAGCTCGAATACACGGTAGAAGTGTTCGTCTTTTGAGGCTATCCACGAATCAAGCCATTTTAAGATGTCTTCATATGAGCGGAACTGCTGATTAACCAGACCATGTGCCAACGAACGGAACAAGTAATAATCGGACGGCGCAATATCTGGGGAATATGGCGGGTGGGGTAGGACCTCCCGTTTGAGCGTTTCTAAGTAGGTTTTAACGGGTTTGGCAACGTGAGGCCGAACGTTGTTATGCTGTAGAATTACTTTTTCGTGCCTCTGCTCGTATTGTGGCCGCTTTTCGCGCAGTGCTCGGCTCAATCGCATCAATTGAGTTCGATACCGTTCCCCAGTGATGGTTTCGTTAGGTTTCAACAGCTCATAATAAATAACACCGCCCTGGTCCCATCAAATATACAGCAAAACCTTCGCAGCGTGAATATTCGGCCGAACCGACGACGTAGGAGCATGACCGGGCAGTCCCCAAGATTTTTTTCTCTTTGAGTTGCTGTAATGAATCCATTTTTCATCACCCGTAACGATTCGATGAAGAAAACCCTTCCTTTTTTGCCGCTGGAGCAGTTGTTCACAGGCGAAAAAACGACGCTCAACGTCTCTTGGCTTCAAATTATAAGGAACCCAAGTTCCTTGTTTTTGAATCATTCCCAACGCATGCAATCGCTGGGAAATGGCTTGGCGGATAACTCCTAATGCTGAAGCAAACTCTTTTTGCCTTGGGCACGGATCCTCATCGAGCAATGCCTCCAATTCAGCGTCTTCGAAGGTTTTTGATCTTCATTCACGCGAACGGTCATCAACATTGAAATCACCGTCTTTGAAGCGACGGAATCAATCACGGCACGTTGTTTCACCTAGAACAGCATCTCCGTAAACTTTTTGGAGTTTTCGATGCGCTTCAGCCGACGTTTGCTTCGAATGAAAAAAGAAAAGCAACACTTCCCGCAAATGACGATTATTTGGCACAAATTTTTTCACACAACCAAAAGTATATGACGCAAAAACAAAATCACTAATGTGTCAATTGATTCATTTATTCACCTAGTCTCCATTAAAATTTACCTTCATCATATTTATTCAAAAACTAAAAGAGTTATGGGTTCAAATTTCACATAAGTATGTTTTACTCACTCAGCGAGTATCAACTTTCTTTTATAATTTTTCAACTTCATAATTTTATATTTTATACGTTTAATCTTTTATTTTTAATTCCAATTTCATTTTTATTCTTCTACTAATCTACTACTATCCATTATTTTTATTTTGGAATTTATAGTGTGTCGTTTTCAGAATTATTGCATCTGTATTAAAATCTATGAAAAAATATGAATCAGCGTGTCAGTGACTTATTAACATGTATTTTATTATGCAATATCTCACTCCGCGCCTTCTAGTTTCATAAAAACAAATTGGATACAACACAGATAACGAGAACAAGGAAATACCGTGTGTCATAATAAAGCAATAAATATGGGTATTGTAACCGACTTCTTTATTTCATCAATTTATTACAAATTAAAGAACGTAGTTTTGAAAAACAATGCAAGATGAATGGATGCACTTACACAAGTACATTTAGTGACGTAAAGACATGTGTTTCAATAGATTTAAGTAGGCCACGATTTTGTTATCATTGGCGCCTCTTTATGTCGACATTCTCATTAATAAAATGATTAAGAGAATTCAAAAAAATGTGTGTGTATAATCACATAAGAACTACGAAAAAGTGTCCGGAACCCTTTGTTCATTCCTGAGAACAATAATTAATGTCATAGCTCAGGGCGAACTTGATACTACAGACCATCTTTTGATTAGGTAAACTTTTGCGAGTAACCAATCAATGTTTTAGTTCAAATATTTTTTTATAGTTACCTTAAATACAGAGATTATTTCTCACCAAATACCTTAAAGAAGGTGTAAAATGAAAAAATGAATTTCATCATTTATTACTATGCATTCTAGTTTGTTATTCTGGTTTATAGCAAAGAAACAAACGCACTTGATATTTTTGAAGCTGTAATAGCTACAAAAAAATTTGTTAGCATAGAATTACGTTTTATCTTACATGGTAAGCCATACCATTGGTACTGAGCTACCGGAAAAGTTATAAAGTTATGAGTACTTTTTCTGTTTTTCACAGGTCGCTTGTTAATACAAAAAAGATGAATCAATTATACATTTCCCGTTTTTTTTCTATAATTGTTGGCCATCTTTCGATGAACTTCATAATTCTTCATTCGTGAAAGGAATTTGTTACTAAAAAACTTTTCAAGATATTGATTCGCAGTTTCATCTGAATCGAACCTTACACCATGTAAAGAGTTTTAAAGCACACGAGACAAGGTACAAGTTTTGCAGAGTATGGTGGATATGACAGAACATTCTGTTTAAGTTCCAGCAGTTTTTGATGGGCGCACCAGTTATCGCGCCATGATAACGGACTAATTGTTGCCTGAAATTGAGGTCCGTGATCTCGGCGATATTTGGTTCCAGCAATGCGGCCCTACTTACCACACAGAAAGTATGGCTTTATTGCGCGAATAATTTAGTGAACATTTAATTTCACGTAACGAACCTGTGCAATGGCCGCCTATATCATGTGATATCACACCTTTAGACTTGTTCTTTTGAGGTTATGTAAAGTCCAAAGTCTATATGGATAAATCAGCTACGATTGAGCAGTTGGAAGTCAACATTACTGGCATTATTCACCAAATACCACTTGAAATGGTTGAATGCATTATCGAAAATTGGAACTTCAAAATGGACCATGTTAGGTGCAGTTACGGCCAACATTTGAAGAATTTAATTTTCAAAAAATAAATTTCAAGAATGGTTCTTTTATATGATAATAAAGAATATCCGATAAAATTGTAGTTTTTATTTCCATTTTATTATTGAAAAACGTACCTCCAAATGAATCACCTCTTGTAATTTATTTTTTTTATTCTGTAGTAAAAATCGTTAGAGATAAATTCGGGATAAAGGGATCATCAATTATTTTGGTAATTTTTTTTTATTTTTTGAAGGAGATTTGGTGAATTTAAGTTCCTGCAATTTATCTAGGTCGTCTGCACATGACTGCTGAGGTTTACTAATTGTACTGATTGATCTAACATATGCATATGACCGACTGATTGTACCGAGTCTTCCGATAAGTACTTCCGAACTTTGATAACGACCATATTGTTGAAGCTACATCTGTCGAATCGTCATTTATTCAGTCTGTTTTGCCAAATCATCATGGACGGATACAGCGTTCAACAACACGTGCAAATGATACAATTGTTTTATCAAAATGGGTGTTCTGTTCGGGCAACGTTCCGCGCGCTTCACCCATTTTACGGTCGCCATAATCGTCCTACTTAGTGGACTATTCGCACTGTGGTGGATAAATTTGAGTCCACTGGTTCAGTAAGCAATTGAACCAACGACGAAACGCAAGATCTTCCGCAAACATCCCGCTGTCCGTGAGAGTGTGCAGGAGAATCCGAGGCAGTCGATTTCTAGTCGCTCACAAGAACTCGGCCTTTCGCAGACCACAACTTAACGAATTTTGCGTCCTGACTTGGGCCTACACCCGTACAAAATTCATCTGACCCAGGAGCTGATATTTAAAAATGTAGTAGGAATACTTGTGATTTCCATCCAAATAATTGAATAGCATTTTTATTATTTTTTTATTTATTTATTTTTTAATCACTAAGGTTGGTATATAATACCTTTCCACATTAACTTTAACCAAGATGTACACTGTGTGTTTGTTTCACAAGATTTTAAAAATTGTTTTACTTAAACTAGGATGAACGACATTGAAAAAAGGAACACGGACACGACCGATAAGTACCTGCATGTACTTATCGGTGCAGTCAATGTCGTTCATCCTAGTTTAAGTAAAACAATTTTTAAAATCTTATGAAACAAACACGCAGTGTACATCTCGGTTCTCAGCGGTGAAGATCGCGTACGGAGTTTGTTTTCGTACATGTGTTTTTCACCGTGTTTTGCCAGGTGCGACATTTTGCAATTGTCTGCTGATGATGACAACTTAGTTGTCGAAATGCGCATACAGAATTACAAAAGTTAATGTGGAAAGCGGTTATACACCAACCTTAGTGATTAAGTTAATCAACCACAGGCTCCATCAAATTCAACAGCATTTTTATTTGTTCAAAAACTTTTTCTTTAAACAAGAATGTTTAAAGAATTGATTCAGGATAAATTAAGTGTTTATAGTTGATTAATATAAATATTTTCAATAACGGGATTATTTATATAGTAAAAAATGGGCTTATTCCTAGTTTTAGATGTATTTAAAAATTACAGAATACCGGGTATTTGTCCGAACAAAAAAGCAAAGTAATACAACGTCTTGTCCGCACGTTCACTGTTTGAAGCGAGGGGTAAGTGATTTTTACATGTGCTACAGAAATAATTTACTAGTTAGTCATATAATCCAAATTTAATGCATTTGAAAACAAACTCGTTAATGTGCAGTTATTTAACGGAAGACAGGAGCTGAAGGTAACGACCATAGACAACGACGTGTGTTCGCTGAATGGGCCCTGGAGCAGTTGGACACTGACCCTAATTTTCATCAAAAAATCATTTTCAGCGATATGCCCATTTCTGTATGAATGGGTATGTCGACAAACAAAATCATCAAATTTGGGACAATACCAATCCATATGAGATCCAAGGGCGTCCAATGCATCCCGAAAAAGTCACTGCTTGGTGTGGATTTTGGGTTGGCGGTGTTATCGATCCATATTTCTTTCAGAACGACGTTGGTCAGGCCATCACCGTCAACGGCGAGGGCTATAAGTCGATGATTACCAACGTCTTTCGGCCTGAATTGGATGCTATGGACACTAACGACATGTGGTTTCAACAGGACGGCGCTACGTGCCACACAACTCATGCCACATTGGACATTCCGCACGAGCGATTTGAGAGCATGGCCATCTCATGTGGAGGTAATGCGAACCAGCCACCGAGATCGTGCAATTTGTCCCCGTTGGACTTTTTCGCAGGTCTATACGAATAAGCCACAAACCAGAGCGGTCCTCAAAGCCAACATAACCCATGCCATCGGTCAAATTCAGCCTGATTTATGCGCCAAAGTAATGGAAAATTGGACATTTCGGATGCGCGCCACCCAGCGAAGACGCGGCGAACATTTGCGCGATGATATATTTAATACATATTGGCATCGATAGGCCTTTCAAACGAATAAAAAATTTCGATGATATCTCACACACAATTTGTTTTATTTAAATTTAAGGATAGGTAATGCTTAATGAAAGACCTGTTATATACGTTCTGAACTTTCTTTAAATGTAGTTTCTGTCATTGAAGGCAGTTTATGTGTTTTAACATTTTATGAAGATGCAAATCCGAAGTAGAAACTCCCAAATTCTACTTGAAATCAGAAAATTGCTCTTTGCTTCTGCCATAAAATGTATTACATTTATCTCTTAAAATATAACACCTCCAGGCCTGGATATTTAAAAGATGACGCATTGGAAAAAATATTTGAAACGTTCAAGTTCATCACCCAAATGTATTTACAGTAAATACTATACATTAAGCATGTATATAAACAACTTATTTCACGTGCACTCTCTCTAAATATTGTCGAAAACGTCATACGTGGCCTAAAAACGAACCCATGTTTTCAAAACATGACCTTGCTTTGCAAGACAAATAATCTACATTGCACCAAATTATAATCGAGAGGTATCAATCAGTTTACAATAATATCGTCAAGACTTATAGTAAATGCGTATGTGTGTGTGT
>JAVIWB010001996.1:0-27555 GCA_031893035.1 Dermolepida albohirtum | reverse complement strand
CGACCGACCGTCCGACCGACCGACCGTCCGACCGACAGACCGTCCGACCGACAGACCGTCCGACCGTCCGACCGACCGACCGACCGACCGACCGACCGCAAGACCGACCGACACACGCACCCACACCCGCACCCGCACACGCACCCGCACCCACACCCGCACCCGCACAAGCACCCGCACACGCACCTACACCCACACCCACACCCGCACCCGCACACCCACCCGCACACGCACCCACACCCGCACCCGCACACGCACACGCACCCACACACGCACACGCACCCGCACACGCACCCGCACACGCACACGCACCCACACCTACACCCACACCCGCACACGCACCCACACCCGCACCCACACCCGCACCCGCACCCGCCCCCACGCCCGCACCCCCACCCCCCAAAATTCGCCTTTTCTTTTGAATAAACCTCGCATGTTAGTTGCACCTTTTATTTAGGTTACAATATCTAACTAGGATAATTTTTTATGTTATAGTAAGCTAAATAAAAATAATTGGAGTCAATGTAATTTTCTTAATTTGCTACAGCTATCATTAAATACATAACGAAAATATTACAAGATTTCTTCGAAAATACTAAAACAAAAAAACCCTAAAAAGCAGCATGTTCGTATACTACTGTGGGAAAAAAATAGTGACTTTTTAATTTAAATTTCGCGCGAAAACCCATTCGTCGAAATACTTTTTTTCTAGGTTGGTATGACTGTCAGTGACATCTGTGCCAAATGTCACATCAAAATAATCATTAGTGTTTAGTATACGCTTGTCTTTCTGAAGTACAAAAAGTGCATTCGGCGATTTTTACAATGAGTGAAATTATTCAACAAAGAAGTTCCATTAAATTTTGTGTACGGAATCAAATTTCTGGTGCCGAAACGTTCAGAATGTTGCAAAAGGCCTTCGGTGATAATTGTTTGTCGCGAGCAAGTGTTTTTGATTGGTACAAATTATTCAAAGAGGGTCGAGAACGCGTTGATGACGAACCACGTCCAGGACGGCCATCAACATCAACTGATCATCAACACGTCAATAGAATCAAGGAATTGGTGCTTGAGAATCGACGATTAACAGTCAGAAACCTTACTGGCATCGTTGGAGTATCGGAGGAATCAGTGAAAACCATTTTGAAAGATCATTTGGGCTTAAGAAAAATGAAAGCACGATTTGTTCCAAAATCAATTTTTTCGGAAAACAGCATCGCGTTGACGTCTGTGAAACAATGCTTTCCGACTATCAAGACAAAATGAAAGGCATCATAACTGGAGATGAGACTTGGATCTACGCTTATGACCCGGAAACAGACGATCAATCGCCCGAATATCGTATCAAAGGTGGGCCGAATCCCAAAAAACCACGTCAAAGCAAGTCAAAAATCAAGATTATGTTGACAGTTTTCTTCGATTGTCGAGGTGTGGTGCATTCCGAATTCCTTCCGACCGGCTAAACTGTCAACAAAGAATACTATTTGAGGGTTATGCGTCGTTTGCGCAATGCTATTCGTAAAAAGAGGCCAGAATTATGGGCCGACAACTCTTAGTTTTTGCACTACGATAATGCATCGTCGCATACTGCATTAATTCTTCGTGAGTTTTTCGCCAAATTTTTAACCAATATCATGCCGCAACCACCGTATTCGCCTGATTTAGCTCCGTGTGACTTCTGGCTATTAAACAAACTCAAACGACCGTTCCGGGGAAACCGTTTTGAGTCAATTGAAGACATTAAACGTGAATCGCTACACGCATTGAAGGTTATTCCTGAAATTGACTTTAACAACTGTTTCGAGAATTGGAAGAAACGTTGGCACAAGTGTATTGGGGCCAGGGGGGATTACTTTGAGGGGGACGAAATAGATTTGGAAGAATAAATTAAGAATTTAAAAATTATGAACAAAGTCTTACTATTTTTTGCCCACAATAGTATAACAGCAGTATTGACTAAAGCTCAGTATATCTTAAAGAATAATGACAAATAAAAGCTAAAAATCCAACTATTTGACTTTCTCAACTTAAAACTAATGAAGTTATTTATGGAATTTGGTACAATCAATCACCTTCAACTCAACTAGAGATTATTATTCAGTGTTAACGAACTCAGAACGCTCAGACTTCATCATTAATGCAAATGTGTCGAGTTGTGCGAAATGTGTCGGGGAAGTGATAATTCAGTAATGAAAAACAATATTTCATAAAGCTTGGCAATTACAATAGTGGTTTTGCCTCCTCGTAAGATGTAAAAAGAATGAAAGAGTTACACAATACTGACCTATTGATAGAAAAATTGTGTTCTTAACATCACGAAACTTCATTGGGAACACGAGATTAGTCTGAGAACACCGAACTCGGCAACAAAGGTAAATTCACAATTAAACCTTAGAATGAATTTTATATTTCTAAGGTTTTCACAGTGACAAACCAGTTAAGTAGAGATTTGTAAAATTGACGATAACAAGAAACGCATTTCAAACTAACAGAGAGCCTTAGAATGTTCGCTTGTCTATGTAAAATTTTACTCGATTTTAAACGAAAACAAGCATAACGATTTAAGATTTCCCTTAATCGGAAAGTATGTAATTTTAAGACATTATTTGTTACTGTAACTAGCGTCAAAATGTTTGAATTTTGTATTACTTTCACAGTTACATCATCCTCTAATTCGTAATAGAACTAGAACCCTAGTATATTCACGAATTCAATATTGGCAAAGTTTTGTTAGACCGCTTCCTCGAGAATACTAGGCAGGCAGTGCATATGTATTCCATTTGCAATAAATCTCACAAATATACTTTTAAATTTAAAATAAACATAAAAGAAAATAGTTCAAATGAAATAATTTAATTTTAAAATTCAAAAGGACTTGGTGAGTAAAAATATTGTAGCACCATAAATAATAAATAAAAATTTTAGAAATGGCACGTACAACCAAATACATTGACATGAGTAATTAATAACTGAGGAGAAACTCTGAAACATTCCAAATACAAAAGACGTCGTAAATATACTGTGCATAACGAACGCCTTCATATCAACTAATGATGGGTAAAGTGAAGAAAAATTTCGATTCAAAGGAAAATATAGTGAATCAAGAGCTTAACGGTAATATATTCACTTCTTTTTTAATATGTTTGTCTTGCAATGGTGGTATCAAGCAAGAGGAATAGACGAAAACAGCCCCAGAAATCACAGCAGAAATGAATGCTGTTCGTAGAAAACCCAAGTACTTCCACAGTTAAACGGCTATTAAAAAAGCAGGATATTCATGGACGAAATGCAATGCGGAAGCCGCTTCTACGCAAGCAAAAAACGTTTAAAGTGGACACGCGATCACCAAAATTGCACCATAAAAGATTGGAATAAAGAATTGTGGACCGATGAATCCAAATTCGAGATTTTCGGTTCACGAAGACGTGTTTTCGTGAGGTTTGTGGGTGAGCGTGCCCGGGAAGAAAGCATAGCCCCTACTGTTAAGAGCGGTGGAGGTTCAGTAATGGTATGGGCTTGCTTTTCTGGATCAAATGTGGGCGCATATTAGAGGAAAACGCAATCCCTAAACACACTTCCAAACTATGCCGGGAATATTTGCAGAAATTGGAGAACGAGGGAACCATAAAAGTTATGGCGTGGCCTCTCCAGAGTCCCGATTTAAATCTCATCGAGTTGCTGTGGGACGAACTTGACCAAAAGGTGCCCCCATATCTGCTGTTAATATGTGGAAGAACCTGCAAGGGGAGTGGGGTGAAATAAAACCTGAGACATTACGAAAATTAATCGAAAGAATGCCTCGATTGTATGCTACAGTTATTAAAAATAAAGGAGGGCATATAGACGAGTCTAAAATTTAGATAAATATATTATACAATTTATTTTAGATATAAATATATATATTTCTCATACATGTAAATAATAAAAAGACATTAATATTTCAATTTTGATTTTTGCTACAATTTGCGGGTTAAATGTGAGGACCAAATACTTATGTGCGATAGTCTACATCATTTCTTTAATAATAGATTTACTGGAATTGTTTTCCATTTCTTAAACGGTAATCTAAAATTCATTTTTGTAATAGTTAAAACTGAGAAGTAAAATCACGAGAACTATAATTTTTTTGTACATACTACAATAAGCGTCAAATACACCTGTTGCCTAGTCGTGTGATGGACACAGTTAAACTAATTTGATAAACAATACCCAATTTGATTTGGATTAGAATAGTAAATGTTCCTCATTCGTTCTTACCAACAAGTCCACATATACATATAAAGAAAATATTTGTAAATGAAAAATATAAAAATCTTGAAAAACGAAACTTTTACTTTGAATTTAGTTTAAATAAACACTATCATGATGTGGTAAGCTAAATCAATTTCTTTGGAATGCTTATTTCAATATGATTTCAAGACATTTATACACGTGGATATATCCTATTTTTCAATTCTTATTTCATCATCGTTTATTCAGACTTGAAGGCTTCTAATTCTCATTTAAAGACAACATGTGTCGTTACTGTATATTCTCTTATACCGTGGTTAAGTTGTGTATTTAGAATATTTTTCTTGATTGCTACTTTTAAAATATCGGTTAGAAAAAGTTCTTGATTTTTTAATTGATTACTGTCATTATCAATACCAACTATATATAATTATAAATTACCATAAATACCCGATTCTATAAAACTTCAAGTTTAAATAGAGACTTATATCTGCTTCTACCGGTCATTATACTGAACTACGGAGGATGTCACTGAAACTTACGATTGTAAATTACCTTTAAACTAAATAAGAATGAAGCACATTACTAACTGTTAACAAGTAAGAGAATAGGAAAATTTCTAGTTTAAGTGGATTTAGTAGAAATGTGACTTGCAAAAGGCTATTACAAGAATATGAAAGAAACTCGAAAGGAAGTCTCATGAACACCTAATCACATAATAAATATGACAAAAGCTTTGATTTTATGTATTTTATAAAGAATTAATAAAGTCAAATCTGCTTAAATCAAAAGTAAACTTTTACCATCATTTATACAGGCGAATATGCAAAAGCAGTTAGGCGACTAACTGTGATTATTGCCCAAACTTACTACTAACCCATAGAGAATGGTTTAAACTGTTAAAATAAATGTTATAAAGAAATAAAATTAATAAAATTAATAATTAAATTGTCTGTTTCTCGGTAGTATTGCTTTCAAAGAACAAAAACATTTCCGTGAACTCTAAAAACCAAAACATGCAATATACAGTAAAACCTGTCAATAACGGCCACCCAAAAAGCAAAATATATTGGCCGTTATATAAAGGTGTCCGTAATTGACAGGTTTTTCATCTCACAAATAAAATACATAATTAATTTTAGGATTTGCTTTCTTTATTTTATTAATTAAAGTAAATAGTATATAAATACAAATATGTGTAAGAAAAGAAGTGGCATTGTCCAAGAAAAGAAGCACTTTTCTATTTTGTTTTTTCATTTTATTGTCAAATTTATGCAGCCATCTTGTCATAATTTCCGTTGTCATCCATGCCTTTTGTTAGAAACCCATTCTAAGGGTAATTTGTCCACATGGCTACCCTTAAAAGAGCGAGGATTTTTACTTTTTCCAATTATTAATGGATCTTCCTTCTCACCTTCCATATTTGCACATAGTAAAACAGTCAAACGTTGTTTTGCTGCCTTCTTCCCTGCACAATTCTCACTTTTTAATGCAAATGTCTTATTTGGCATAGCGCGGTAATAAAGACCTGTTTCGTCGGCATTAAACACATCTCGAGGAGAATAATTTATTAAAATCAACGGTAACTTGGTTTTCCAGTCATTTATATCGTCCAAATTAACCTCTGCGGAATCACCACAAATTGATTTAAAAGTTATACTGTGTCGCCGACAGAAACTTTCCAACCATCCATTAGATGCTGCGAAATTTTCCATTTTTAAACTGCTTGCTGTCTCCAGTGCTTTTTGTTTAAGTAGCGGCCCAGATATTGGAATTGCTTTATTTCTGGCTTTGCAAAACCAATTGTAGACGACTTGATCCACTGCCAATCCTTCCGACTTCGGAAATTTTCGTTTTAGCTCCATGTTAACACCTTCCTCGACCATCTTTTTTAATTCACCTTTATTTTTCATAATATCGTTAATTTGTGTTTTTCCAACCCCATATTTTTCGGTCAACTTTCGCGAACTTAACGCATACTTTTCACTTTCTGCGATTATATTTATTTTGTCTTTTTTGCGACATACTTAATTAAGAACCTTTCGAATACGGAGACAACTTTAAACTGAATAGTTTCCTTTAGAATAATAAAGTTTATATCGAAAAGGGTGAATTACTACCAGGTAATAGGAAACCCCGGGAAACCCCGACAATTTGTATTAGGTATTTCCGTCAATAAAGATATACATGTCATAAATAGTCCGGCCGACATTGGCAGGTAAATTTCTATGAAAATAGGCCGTAAAAGTTTGGGTTATTTGGCCGCGGCCGTTTTACAAAGGTGGCCGTAATTAACGGGTATTTGTGTATGGGAATTTCCTTATAGTCGATTCGGGTGGCCGCTTTAGTCAGGCGGCCGTTAACACAGGTTTTACTGTACATAAATACATATAAAGTACATCCAACACTGAGCTTTAGCGACTCCACATTAATTGAAAAAATAGATAAAAGAAAAGACAAAAAAAAGTACTTACTATCATACCGTCGGCCATAGCTGTTGGCGAAGCAAATCTGTAAAAGATTCACACTCATTAATATCTCATTTTTATAGTACAGTGTGTTAATATTTATTGACTGTATCAGGACAATGATTGAAGAAATAAAGCTGCTGTTGTTAATTACAATCGAAATTCAGAAACACAAAATTTTCCATTACATTGTCATCAAAACGTTGAAAAGAAAAATAGATCTTTCCACGGCTATGAAAAATCAATCCCAATTTTAAATACCTTTCATTATTCTTGCATATAATAAACATATATTTACACAAATCTTAGCCCTTTACTTTTCTCATAATAATTGTTACAACTTTTACATTTCTTACATGAAAAACTTTATTCCTGAAGATATATTTTGGCGGGATTCGAGGACGATATGTTCACAATGACAAAATATTCGTTTATAGTCTATGCTCGATTACCGGCTATTTTAACAGTATTTCTAAGTTTTATATTTAGAGCTTATTTTCAAGTTATATGTAATACTTTTTTAGATACTGTATTAACTTGAACTCTGATATACATTTTTAGTAATGAAATTACAGCGTGTTGTTCATTTTTACGGATAATAATTACAAATAATTTATATTTTTATATAAAGACTAGGTAGGAGCTTTTCCTTCGGATTATAACGGTAATTAGTAATGAATTCTTTATATCTCTAGACAAAGTGTAAATACTCCTATGTTCGATTCAAAAAAAAAAAGTAACGACCTTCAGATCAGATTTCGCTATACGAATTGTAATTTTAGGTTTAATAAAATAGTTAATTAAAAAAAAAGTGGCAGAAATTTCCAAAATGTGCATAGACTTTTGGTTATAACTCATTATAGATGTTCCTAAATGTAATTTGTGATGCAAATCTAAATGTGCCATACAGTATATAGTAATTTGTTATAAGGTTGAGCTAAGTATTATTTACATACTATCAAATTATGATAACATCTTGGTACAAGACAATTTATTTAATATAAGATACAATGAACATTCGAAATTACCTCCTTTACATTCTAAATAATACGCTAAACGAGTATAAAATGCTTAACAGCACATCTTTAAAAAGACCAGAATTAAACTGACAAGGGACGAGGACACGATTTCTTAATTCATATATATTGTTTAGTTAAATATTGTTTAGTTAAATATTGTTTAGTTAAATATTGTTTAGTTAAATATTGTTTAGTTAAATATTGTTTAGTTAATATTTCGCTATAATTTCTAGATTTAATTACAACGAGGAAAGCAATCATTTGGAACTAGATTGGGTTACAGAGGTGGCCAAACTACTAAACCAGATCATTCTCGCTTGGTTTTGAAAATACTTCGTAAGGTGCAAAAAAAATTACACAAAATAGGGCGAAGCCCCCATCCATTTGAAATCATGTGTTATCAAAATTAAAATTTTGTACCTGTGAAAAAATATGTGTAAGAAGTTCTACGAAATTAATGGCATTTAAATACCCATTAATGAAAAAGGGACCAATAAGGACTGTTATTTAACGTCAGCCCAAACTCTTTCGTTATACTGGGAGTGCTAAATTTTGTGTGTGTTCATTGGTATGTAACGAATACCCTAGAAAGCAAATAAATCTGATCTTTAAGTTAAAATTGGATAAAGTATTGGGAACTAACAGTCTAAGATTACCGAACAACGATTGTGTGATAAAAACTATTCTAATTATTCCAATTAATAAAATATCGGTCGATCAGAATAGTTTAAACGAAAATAAATCACGGACTTGCTTAAATTTAAAATACTTGTTTTCCTCTTTGAAAAAAACATTTATTTATAGATTAATTTATACGCTGCGATTTGGATATTTATTTTATTTTTATTTTTTATTAAGTAAACAATTTTATTGCTATCATTACAATTTAATATGTAAATAATAATCTGACCTAAAAACAAGTCACTGTTTATAATTGAATTATTAATAAATTCAGAAGCATTCACAATGAACAACCACTTAATACTTTTATTATGAAATTCGTTTATTAACGTAAATGTATTATATATTAACTTTAAGTTAAATCTTGCCATTTTCTTGATTAACACCAGTTTATTTATTAAAGGCTAGTTCATTATCTACAATGCATTGAAATATTTTTTTAATCGAGCGCAGGAATATTTACATTTTGTTCATGTTCATATACTACATATACGATTTATGTATGTACATACATACTAAAGCTGAAAACAGGGATAGAATTCATTTGATATTCACTTGATGCAAATTCGTAGTAATAGCTAATAGTAATAAATACAGATTATTAAACAACATACCTACGTCAAAAGTTTTAAGAATTAAATAAAATAAAACATAATAATGGTTATAATCCCACCAAATAATAAATAATATTTCTAGCTAAAAAACTGTACGAGACATTTTATTCATTTACTAAAGACAAAAAAAAAAAGGAATTTGGCAATAAACTAGTATAAAGTAATTACAATTATATTGGATCTCTAAATATCAAATTATCTAGAAAACTAAAATGTAAAAGTAACATTCAGAACTAAAAATACTTTTTGAGTATAAAAAATAAGGAGGACCAAATTCATAATAGCAGAAAGTCGGAAGTCTATAATTTCATATGTGATATGTCCACAGAAATTATATTGGTCGAAAAGGAAGATCTTGTAATAAACATACATGTGTTAATTATTGGCAATTCATACATCTATAAAAAGATAGGATCTTCTTTCACTTTTAATTTGACTAATAACAATCGTATGTCGAATTTTTAGAAATTAATAAATTTAAAAAATTAATCTTTATAAATAAACGACAAGTAAACTATTGAACCCTACTAAATCCGCTTATGTAATAAAACAAATGTAAACGACCCGAAAAACCTCTTTTCCTCATTATTTTACCTAGTGTTATTTTAGTCAAGTCATCGCGTACATATTTTGAAGTTTGAATTAGTTCAGAACGTTCAATAGTCAGAGTATAAATAGTTATTGTCGAATTGTTTTTCAAAAGCAAATCATAAAAAAATTACCTTGAATTCCCAGCTGCTACAGTCTTCTGATGTCCATTAGCACTAACGAAACGAATGTGAACACTGTTCGAAACCAAAATTAGTCGGAAACTGTAAACAAAATTAGATATATATTAAAATGTAAAATATAAAAATACTAGAACAATTAAGAATTTAATATACTTCTAGAA
Organism: Dermolepida albohirtum; assembly: GCA_031893035.1. Lineage (NCBI taxonomy): Eukaryota > Metazoa > Arthropoda > Insecta > Coleoptera > Scarabaeidae > Dermolepida > Dermolepida albohirtum. Next base: position 17,651 of record JAVIWB010001996.1, on the reverse strand, counting down.
GTGGTTTGATTACACAATGCAAAATTTATAAAAAAAATATTCTGCGATTCCTTAAATTGAGACACGGGTGAAAGTTTTAACAATGGAATACTTTTTAAAATATTCTTTGGGCTATTGTGAATTATCATAAGTCCTTATAGACGACCAGCAGCGGGGCGTTTCAAGAGGTGGCCGTTAGACAAATTAAATTTAATACTTAGTATTAGATGTGAATTGAAGGCGGTCGTTTATTTAAATGGTTATTTAACAAAGGTGATCATTTGAGCAGTTCTTACTGTATTTATATAATCATCATGTAGTCGTGAAAACTGTTCCTTTACTCCAACTGTTTTATAAAATTAATCTGGCAGATATAAACATATTCCCGTTTCTTTTATTTGGAATTTGGTCTCCAAATTCCAAATATTGATAATCCCGTACGTGTGCCTCATACTATACGGTACGTTATAAGTAAAGGGAAGATGCAAACATCTACCTTATAAATTAGTGAAGGAAAACAGATCGGCAAGGAAGTCGATTTTCAGGATTATCCTGATGATAATTGTCGGAATGCCAAAACGTCGAATACATAAACCCTCCCAACCCAAATATATTCAGCTTGAACTACATTAATAGAATGGATGATAGAGATAAGTAAATTACTTACATAAACGCGCACTGGTGGTGGCTACCAATACCGAACGTCACAACAAGCGAAATACGATAATCGAAATATGCTAAGTAAACAAAATGGCTATTTCCAAGATATTAATGATATGTTCAGATAAATTTCGAGACATTTCTGACAAATTACTGGGTTTTCACTAAAAAAACACAATCACTGCTATAATGTTAACTGATAGTTTTGTAAAAGACGAAATTTTCTATTGTAATATCATTTTTATAACAAGCTCTTTGCGTACAGTTAAATTCAAAGTGGTAACAAAATGCTATTTATTACAAATTTATAATAATTTAAAATATTTTAAGTTATAACCTCAAAGGAAAGGAAATAATGTAAAAGGCAACTACGTAGTAATATCTGAGGAATTGAAAAAAATGGTAATGGTAAAAGAATAAATTAGCAAGTTTAATGAAATTAACTATAACTTGAAATGGGAACACTTTTGAAGCGCTGAATTTCCTATGATATATACATAATAAGTCAAATGTAAAATAAATACAAATTTTTGGCAATTTGCAGAAGCATTTAATATCACAATCACATTGAGACTAATATATAGAGTAAGTTTACCCTTTCTAAATCAGTTATTTAGAAATGAAGTCGTCAATGAAAATGAAACAGATTCGTGGAAAAATATTATTTTCACACTCCCTAAGTAGACAGAGTAAAGAGAAAACCTGAAATTATTAAATTTATTTACTCCTACTTCTAGAAAAGAAAAGTAACCTAATCTTTGTAAAAATGAACGGTTACATAAGTGGGAAAATAAATATATGTAGCTTGTTCTGTAAATGGAAGCATAATTGTGCCAATAATAAACGAAATAATAGAGCAAATACAACAAACAAAATAAAGAGGCAATGTCATTAAAACTACCAAGGTGGACAGCAATGGTTAAGTAAATTATACTGTTAAGATAAATTATATGAAAAACAGACACCAGTACTGTTAAGTCAGGAGAGATGAAGCAATAATGTTTCTAGTGAAATGTCAAATGCTAAATGATACGACTATTAAAGGCGTTAAAGTTAAATCAATTATGAACGAGCAATAGAATTTATCAATTCGTCGTGCAATGTATATCCTAATTATTAAAAAATATTCACATCGAGAAAATCGTTATAAAATTCTAAATGTTAGGGAAACTTGTGCATTTGGATGTGCATATTCAGACAACATTTTATATAATAAATAACGAAAGACATTTTATGCACTAAAAGTTGTTGATTATTACTCAATTTACTATATTTTACCATCCAGAAGAAGGAACTATGAAAAGTACTTGATACAGTATGATGCACGAGCTACTGACAAAATTGGATAAAATATCTAAATTGAGATGTAATGAAGAAGTATGTAATCGTTGCTGGAGAAGGATTACAATATTTATAACGAAAGTATGTAGATTTACACAATAAATATATTTAATTACAAGTTCATACTCGTAAGTAGCGAAGATCATAACAGGTAATTCTTTCGCAGTACACTCTCTTAAAGTCTGAAGAAACCAATTCATACATTAATCGAGTTATAAATATAAGCAATAAAAATTTCTTTAACGAAAGCATAAATTAGAAACGAACGATAATAATTATATGCAAAGAAGTTTAAATCGTAAACAAAGTAGGCCATAAACAAACTAACTAATTATTAGTTAACTGTTTAATGTAATCTATCCTCTGAAAATAAAATTACATTGGAATGCTACTTGACTTTAGATGAAAAGCAATTGAAATTGAACATTAACAACTGATTTTAAGTGTTTCAGAAGCATTAAAAAATTGATAGAACATCATTTAAATAAAATGGTAATATAAAAAATTAAATGCGAATATCAAAAATGTTCAAAAGCAAAAGAAATTCGAATGTACAAGTTAAAGAAAAATAACATGTAAAATTACTATCAACTAATGTACAAAGGACATTCGTTTCATTTGATTATGATTTATTTATATATTTATTAATAACTATTAGATTCTAAATGGTTTATTAATTAGTAAATAACAATAGCAATTATTAAGTAGATGTTAATAGTTTGAAGCCTCTGTTACGAAACATTTAGCACTACAAATTACCCCTCCTAAAATTGAAAAATTCATGTATTTCTGTGAAACTAAAATACTAACGATACAATACTCGTATACGAGAGTATTATTTCACGAAATAACTTAATTCAACGTAAAATTGGTGTAAAAATTTCTTATAAACATAATGACAACATGAAAATGTGAAGAGAGGGGTTCGAGAGCAACTAAAATTATATGAATTTTACAAAAGCCATAGAAGACGCCCATAGAACTGTTATTAAAACAAAGATCAAATGAAAATTTAAACTACCTAATTCTGTACAAAACGTTTAATCGTTAAAATCCGAGATTTCGGTTTAAAGATATCATGAGGAAATCAATATACGTTCAAGTTCTGAACATCAAAAACTTTACAATGGGAATATCAAGAAAATGTATGAACATATTGAGAAAAATAAAATGACGTGTTAATATTGAGATATAATTAGTGTTTATACGCTCAGAGCTAATAGTTTAAATAAGAATTACCAAATGTAATCCTATCGAAATTAAAGTATTATTCTGAAGCTTGTAAAATAATTTAAAAACCATTTAAGAAAATTCCTTCTACATTGAATATATTACTCAATTTGCTTAAATTAATTTTACATAAAATTGTTATTAAAGCCAGCTAGATAGACACTTAAAAAATTTTTGAAACTTTAAGATAACCGCTGAAATCAAAATTTCTTTTACGCTGAATATTTTTAAATTTGTTATTAATTTAGCACAAAATAAAATTGTTTTTTAATGACATATGGTTTAATGCAATTAAAAAATTTTTGAAAATTTAAAATAGCCATTTTGTTTACTATCCGACGGTAACGTCACTGACCACTGTTAGCACAAGATCGGGTTCGAGGTCGAGCTTCGCGGCACAATCTTTTTACGAAACCTGTAAATAAAAAACATACTAAAATCACATTCGCTTAAGAGAATATACACATATGATGTATCAAAATTATATGCACAATTATTGAATTTTTCATAAGTAAACTTACGAAAGAAGAAACTTTTTTTAATTTTTTTCTGGCACATTGTGGTTAATTGAATTAATCAAAAAAAAAAGATAAAATCTTTTTCCACCGTCGGTGTTCGTACTCTATATACGTATTTCGGCAACTAAGTTGACATCATTAGCAGATTATGTCACAGTGTCGCATCTAAATCTGGGGTAAAGGTTATACAGAAAATTGTGCGTACTACTTCCGTCAAATCCAAACACGATTTTCTGTGCGGGCTTTACCGCAGATCCAGGTGCGATACTGTGAATTATAGTTTACTGATGACAATTTAGTTTTCGAAATACGTATACAGAATACTACAAATAATTATTTAAATTTCAGAGAACGTAAATTAAAATACTGCAATTATTTGTACGCACGAGAAAGCATATACTTTTGTTAGTTTCTAGAGTTGAGACGTAGACATCCTTCCTTCATACAAGTATGTGGCTAGAAAAAATTTTGTTGGGAATTAAAATATCAAACCCCTTTCTTATGGTAAAATGGAGCGCAAGAGTGTTAAATTAATTTCAACTTAAACTACGTAATAAAACCTTGTGGTGAACTCAAGAAAGTGATAAGAAGCAATATAACTTAAAGAAAAGACCAAAAAAGAGGAACATTCTTTAAACAGTATTAGGCATCACATGGTAAGTGTAAAAGCAATATATCAACGACAACATTTTAAATTTCGCGAAATAAAAGACCCACATCTAATGCTGTCGATGTTATAAAAATATCTAATATTTTGACCAAAATATTTCTGCGGAAACGTGCTGCAATCTCTTAAAAAAACATGGATACAATGCACGTGTCATGCTAAAAAAAACCGTATATAAACAAATTAAACAGAATGAGACGTTTAAATTTCGTTTCTCGAATGACAGAAAATTTGTCGTATCCATATTAGATTGTTACTCTTTCGTTTGGACAAAAAAGAATACCGAGATTGTCATTGAAAATCTTAAATCCACAGTAATATATGAGTTGACAGTGTAACGGGCGGAGGGTGCATGGCATATAACAGGTTAGGAAATATTTGTGCGATAAATTTGGGGCTCCGTACAAATTTTTCGTACTTTCAATATGATAACGACCCCAAACACACGGTCAACATTGTCAAAACATGGTTATTAAATTAACATCCCCTACCTATTGAATACGCCATCTCACAGAAGTACTATTAAAAATCTTTGGGCAGAAATCAGTAAGACTGAAAAAAAAAACTTCTCAAGAAATATTAAAAGCTAAAATTTTTGATATTTGGTGTGAACTGGATGCTTGAAACTATTTAGAAGTCTTTATTAAATCAAAGGGAAAACCAATCAATCAATTACTAACTAATATATTTTCACTGTTTTAAATTGTCTTTTATTGAAATGTCTGTGTGGACGAATAGTTTATTGGAATATGAATTGACTATTTTTAGATTAATATAGTATTTCCCACAAATGTAGTTTGATTTTGATAAAAAAAATTATTTATTGCTAAATGTTACTACTGCATTTACAAAAAAAGAACTATTTAATATGTATTATTTATTAATTTACTGGGAAGTAAAATTAAGAAGTGCAATTTTACAAACAACTATTAGAACCAAAATAAACCAGCATTATTTTCAGATAGTTTTGATCTATGTCAGAACATTGGGACAATAATGGACCTTTAGGAGGAATGAACTATTCACTACCATAGGTACGTTTTATTACTTTTTCCAGCTTTAAAATATGAAAAGAAACAATTAATTAATATCTCGAGGTCAAAAAATATTCGTATAGTAATCGTACAATTCTTAAGATCTGTATACAAAAGTAAAGGAATAGCTAAATTACAGAAGTTTATTTTGAGCTTTTTTTAAGGCTAACTAGACTTGTAAAGTCATATAATAATTATCGTCTGCGATAAAATAAGTGTTGGGCAATAGCTAAGCAATTTAAATATTGATATTTTATTACAAGATTCATTACTACTCTACAGCATGACGAAAATTGCAGAATGTTTTCAAATACATATACTTACGGTTAACGCATCATTTTTTTGCCAACTGCTAGTGGTAAATCACGACTTGAGAACGAACCACGAATCCGAACAGATCGTTTCGTGATTAAAACTGCAAAATAGAAGTATTTGTTGAAGTTCCATTTGCTTATATTGAAAAATAAAACAGAAGCTTAATAAAATATACAAAGGAATACTAAACTAATTTAGAAAATGAAAATAAGTGAATAATTAGTTCGAAGTATTACCCTATATAAATTCCCATTGTTTTTCAATAAATCATAAGGTTTTACAATTTATAAATGTAATCTACAGCAAAATAATGATGAAAAAATACTGGTATGTGCAAAACAATTTTTTCAGACGAATTTAGATTATAAAAACAAAATCCAACGAATGTCTTACCTTTAAGAGACCGTTGATCCTGATTTTAGATGGACATCCAAACCGTAACGGCAGTTAACCTAAATTGCTTATTCGTCCAATATAAGTTTATTCACGTCGCTTTTATTATAAATTTTGAAGTATTTTATTTCAACAGTTAGGAAATAATAAAAATATAAATTTATATTTAATAAAAACAATAATAAAAAGAAGGTGACTTGAAATATTTTGCAACAAAGAAAATAAATTCTGTACAGAAAAAAATATCTTATTTTACACATTAAGTCAACCGGACTACGCAAAAGTATCCATACATTACAAATTTGTTACGTTCATTCTAACTCTAGGAATATCCTGCTCCATAACTTTCATCACTTTAGCTTTTATGGGACTTGCAGTACTATGATTACTTAATTGGCGACAATTTGAACACATTTTAAGGACACGAGATTATTTTAGGTAATAATATTTTCCTCTTAGGTTTTAGTATAAACAAATAAATAAAAACGCACTTCTGCAAAAGTAAAAGGGATAAGCATTATTCTTGACGAGGTATGAATAGTTTGTTAGAGTCACTGTATATACATAAAAACTCATTTGATCACCTATCAAGAAAATGATCTTGGAATAGGCAGAGAAGTAAATTAAAAAAATAAATTTAATGTACTGTAGAAAGTAGATAACAGAAGAAACTTCAATAAAGAACGTACTTAAACATACATAAAAATAGAATGTAAACCCGTACATGAAAAGAATGAAGGTAGAAAAGATTATGATTGAGTATACAAACGGCTCAAAACAAAAAGTAATGTATGTTTCCTGGAACGTACTCTCGATAATGCAAATGTATTAAATATAAATGTAACATAAACAATAATATAAACAAAAATGGTAAGTTCCAAATAATTATTATTATAAAGCACTTAAATTGGTTCAATAAACTAACTTTCTCGGGTGAATATGATCAGATAAATACATCACAGGCTTCTTTTGTTCGTGTAAAATTTTAAAGCAAGAGTAAAAATCCAACTTTGAAATTTATACCATCTAAAAGTTAGGCTATATTAAACAGCCAATTGAACTTTAACAAACTAACTCCCTTACTTAATTTTATTATCGACTATGTTGCAAATAAATTAGGTAATCTGTAATATTATTGTATTTATCTTCCCACCATTCGCCTATACGCCCAAAATTTAGTGAAACGATTGCAGTACATTAGAATAAAAATTATTTGTAATTAGTTATTGCTATCTAACTATTACATGTCTGTTACATCTTCAATAATCAATTATTAAATATGATACTCAACATCGTGGAAGTTTAATTTAGACGAATTAGTTACCACTAATAAACAATAGGTATAATAAATTAATTTCACAGAAGTAGATAACTTCTCTTGTTAAGATTGATCAATGAGATACCTTGTCTGCAATCTACAGTATTATGCAAATTAATGGAATCAAACACAATATAACTAAGAAAACCGTTTATTTGTTATAATCACGATGAGATGGTATACAATTATAAAGTACGAGTAATTTAATAAGCGCTGTGCCCTCCTTTGGCTGCGACAACCGCCTGAACTGTTTTCGGCATGGAATCTATTAATTTTTGAGTTTTCCTTTATTTTCTCGTCCCGAAACCGCACCCGAATTACTGCTTCTATCAATTTTGTCTTCGTTGTACAGCCCATTTTATGTAACCTAGCCTTACAAATGGCCCAGACTTTCAATTGGGTTTATGTCTGGAGAATTTCCAGGCCAGTTGAGGAGAGTTATTCCTTTTTCCTTGAAATATTTGACCATAACCTTTGATTTGTGGCATGGAGACGAGTCCTGTTGGAAAATTGCAGCTCCGTTTGGCTCACATTTCATTAGATTTTTTCCCAAATACTCATCCAGTAGCTCTTTATATTTCTGGCTGTTCATCATGCCTTCTATAGGCACCAGCGATCCAGTCCCCATGTACGAAAAACATCCCCAAAACATCTTCTTTACAGGATGTTTGACAGTCTGATCAATATGAGCTGCAGTGAGTTTTTCATCTCCACTTTTTCTCACGAATTTTGATCGCTGGCTCTGCACCAAAAAATGGGACTCATCTGAGAACAACACCTTTCTTCAGTCTTCCTCATTCCATCTGGCATATTTCTTGGCCCAAGTAAGCCCCTGCTTCATTGTTCTTTGAGTGAGGAGTTGCTTCGTCTGTGGTCGAATGGCTTTTCTTCCAGACTCTAAAAGTCTCCTACAAACTGTCGAGTCATGCACTTTCACTCCAGCGTCGGCTAAGTCCTTTTGTAGTTCAAAACTAGTTTTTCTTGGGTTCAGCTTGCTATTTCTGACCAAAAATGTGGCATTCCTTTCTCCCACATTTTCCCGCTCGTTTCACTTCAACTATATTCCGGTATTTTTTTTGCTTTAGGATCTTGTTTACTGCTCCTTGACTAACACCACATTCCTGAGCAATGTCTCTGTCATTGAAGTGTGCTCACTTAATGTCACAATCTTCTCACGTTTTCTGGGCGTGATATCCATATCGCGAACAACCGGTAAAAGCATAATATAAATCAAATTTTGAACTTTGAAAGAGTATATGCGAACAAACTCTCTAAAACGCACTGAATAACTGTATAATGTGTTCCCATTGATATAGGTTATGTTTTTTGACATAAAACTACTGTCAGAACTGACCTAACAATGTTGCCACATGCAGAAAACTAAAAAAATAGTCATGATTCCATTAATTTGCACAATACTGTATATACATTATTTGAGCAAAAATATTTCCTTTAAATGTGTTAAAGTCGTGATAAAAATTTATTGGGCGAATTGTACAAAGCGAGTTGCTCTAGTAGTCCCTATAATACAGATTTTGTATTACATATAAAAAAAAAATCACACATACAATAAAGGAATACAGTAGAAATTTAAAAAAAAATAAAATGTGAATGGAGCATAGAAGAATATGTACTATTGCGAGCACAAAATATTGATGATTATAGTTTAGTTGTGCAAGTTTTAACAAAACAAGCCCACTTAAAATTTGTTGAAAATATTTTGTTCTCACTAGTACATAAAATTATGAATAATGTAGGCGGAACAAATATATCTTCATCAGCCAGTATGCTAAAAAAAATATATAAATATAAAATATAAGAGGACCATATTGTTGGTTATGAAGTTAATAGGTGGCTATATATGTGATCGAAATAGGAAATCTTATGTATTACTTCTTTAAAAAAGAAATAATTTCGCCTATACAATTTCAAAGATACTAATAACTTAAATATAGATATATGTATACTTTATAAAAGGCGTAAATGCTATAAAAAATATGTTTAGTTGAAAAGTCTAGTTAACAAATTTATTTCAAACAAAATTCTTTTCTAAATTTATTATAAATGGTAAAATAGCTAAAATTTTACAACTACATCCTAAATAAATTTACGTTTTTTTTAACCAAGCGACATTTGTATACAAATAGTTATTAATGCCAATGAAACGAAATTAAAAAAAAATCTATAGATGCAAAAACTAATTGCACTCACTACTTCGGCGACTTTATAGTTTACCAGTATTGTTGGACCTGCTACTCTGCGATGATGAGAATATCTGCCAATGGATTGACGAGTTATCAGTTGGAGTTTTGTGTCCAGTATTGTAATTATTTCATCCTACAGATGAAATAAATATTAGAAGTTCGTTGACAAAAAAAAAGACTAATTTAGAAAAATGGATGCACAATATTCTCAAATATTTAATTAAAAGAATGTCGATAAATTCGTTAGAAACTATTTTTAAAGAGGAAAATATTAAATTTTTAGATGTTATTAAATTTCCTTGGTTTGCAATGCCTTGAATGAACTTCAGATCTAGTACTTTTCTTAATTCTAGGGAAGACATAAATAATATGATATTTATGTTTTATAGAGTGTTTGAGATAAAAGAGTGAAAATGTTGCCATTATGTGTTTAAAATTTAATATATTTTATAAAATAAACTAGAATTTTATTTTATTCATTTTTATCAAATCTTTTATATAGAAAGTTATGAAAGATTTTAAAAAATGTAAAAAATGCATACAATTTTTGAAATCAACATAAATATTATATTTCCTTTTTCAAGTAATATTAACTAGATATAAAAATTTGTAATAAACAAAAGAAATTTCAGAGCTCACACATATAATTTTGTAATATATAATAAGTTAAATTTTTTTGATTGATTCCAAGGAACACAAAATATAAATGTAAAAGTAAAAAAAACAAAACTTACTGCTGTGGAGCGACGGCAGCTGTCTTCTTAGAATTTTAATAAATACTGCAATTTTTCAAACCTACAAAATACTACTCGTAATTATATGTACATTAAACAAGATGCAAATTGTTACAAGATAAATATTGCACATTATATCTAAATTTCTAAATAACGGTAATATAAACGAAATTTAGATACATTGCGATATTGGTTGGAATATTTCAGCGACGGCAATCAGCCTGGTGATATGGAATCCAGACCATTAAATTGCATCATTAAAATGAACAAAATCAAGATTAAGCAGTTAATTAAATATTTGCTAAGCATTAAAGTAAAAAAAAAAAAAATTTACAGATCAAGGATCATAACAAAATTCTACAAAAAAAATACCTTCAAACATTTGCCAGTAATTAAAATGGTGGTCGATCGGCAGATCTTATTCGCTAACGTAACTAATGCATCCTCGGCCAGGTTTGGTTTCCAAGTTATAACTAAATATATTCAGTAAGTTACACAGACTATAGAAAGGTACTGAAAATAAAAATTTGTTTGTAATAGTGAATTACAAATTAAACTGTTAAATAATCTTACTTAAAATTTCTCCAAAAACCAACTACATTGCATAACGAACAAAATTCGAATAATCTTCCATACTCTACTCTAAGCTGATATGGGGGAGAGTTTATGTTCACAGGACTGAGTGTCTCTCTGTCCTACTCAATAAATGTATACTGAGCCAGTCTATGTACGTGGAAAAAAACTAATGTGTCTCTAAAATACAGATTATGGTAAAATATTTCTATTTCAATCGACAATCTAACTATTACATGTCTGTATTTCTCGCAGAATAAATGCATTATAAAAAAAGTTTCAGGGCAAATAGGTTTCTGAGAACTGCTATTACTTAGTTTATGGAAAAATATGTTTTATAAATCGATAACACGTGCAAGTATAACAAAGAACACTTCTCTGCAAAAAAAAACTAATCGTAGTATCTATGAAGACAAAAATATGTTTCTTCCACTTCAGTGTTTGGCTTTTATTGAAAAATAAAACTGATTTTACAATTTTTGAATATTTTAATTTTAAATGAAATATACGTATTTAGATAAATGAATACATGCAATTTGAAACTTCCTATAATTATACATACGTATGTGTACTTATATGAACGTTTTTTTGAGAACTAAGTCGGCTGCTTAAGAGCTAAAAGCATTATTACATACATATATAAGCTAAAATAATGATGTATTGCCAATGAATAAAATAAACAGATAATTAAAAATTTAATAAAGGATGATTAATTTTGTACATCTTGATATTTATTTAGTACGTCAGTATTACATATATTATTTATTTATAAAGTCATAAACATTTTGCCGTTTCATTTAAACAGGAAGAAAGTAAAACATACTTAAATTTCATATACAGTTACCACAGCATTCGTGCTTTGTAGTAATTTATAAGAAACTAAAGGTCAATTAAATTATTAATTATCTATGTTTATTTTATACATTAGCAATGGGTGATTTTGATGGTGCCTGTGGTTGGTTAACTTAATCACTAAAGGTTGATATATAACCCCTTTCCACATTAATTTTCGTAATTCTGTATACGTATTTCGACAACTAAGTTGTCATCATCAGCAGATAATTAATTGGCAATACATCATTATTTTAGTTTATATATGTATGTAATAATGCTTTCAGCTCTTGAGCTTGAGCTTGAGCTATATATATATATACAGTAGAGACCGCTTATAATGAACCCGGTTATATTGAATTCTCGGTTATTATAAACCGTTTTAGATGGCCAAATAAATCGTCCCTTAAATTCAATGTATTTTTTTTCGCTTGTAATGAACTCGCATATATTGAACTTTCGCATATAATATATATATATATATATATATATATATATATATATATATATATATATATATATATATATATGTATATGCCCAGATGTTATTACAGTCACTTTAGTTTGAAATTTCTGCAATCAAGTTGCGATAAGCATGTGGCATGTGGGCCTATGTCGGCACGCCGCTTAAGAGCTAAAAACATTAAGTATATATCTACATATATATATATATATATATATATATATATATATATATATATAAATTAAAACAATGATGTATTGCCAGTGAATAAAAAATACATTGATAATTAAAAATTTAGTAAAAGAGGATTCATTTTATACTTCTTGATATTTATTTATTATTTACTATATACATATATATATATATATATATATATATATATATATATATATATATTATCTATTTATAAAGTCACAAACATTTTGCCTTTTCATTTAAACGAAAATAAAGCAAAACATTATATTACGTAAATTTCATATACAGTTACCGAAGTATTTATTCGTGGTTTATAGTAATTTATATGAAGCCAAAGGTATTTTATTTATCTAAGTAAAAAATCATTATAGCAAAAATAGCTATTAAATATGTATATGAACGTACGTACAGTAGGCACCACAAAAACGTTTACGACGTAAACAAAAATCTTTCCTACCGAATTGATGTAGAATGGTTTCTTCGCCATGTAAACAAAACATTGGCTATCCGAGCATGTCTATGAATCATAACATAACAGTGATTTGTATTCGAATATATAGTAATGCCGTTTATATAAACGTTAATCATAAATCAATCGGAAATTCTATTTAATTATTAACAAATGTAATTGCTATAGAATATACAATATATATATATATTCTATAGCACTTATATTCATTAATAATTAAATAGTTTTGAATTGATTTTATGAATAACATTTAGTTTGTTTATACATTTTCTACCTTGACTGCACAAAATAGCGAAGAATTGTAGAATGTCAAGAACGAACTTTCACACTGTATTTTGCGTTAATTTCGAGATTTAATATTTCAAGTAAAAATCTTGGCGACATATCCCATAATTTTTTTTATGCTAATGCTTATTATTAACTTATAATTAATTAAAAATTAATAATAATATAATAAATACATAAATAAATATAATTAATTATATTATTTATATTATTATAATTAATATTGTCCAAACGGCAAGAGAGAGAGAATGAAGTTGTTTGAAGCTTTTTGTTTTCAGGTGGAAAATGTATAAACAAACTCGTTGATAAATAAAATTGACAAGATTAAAATATTTGCCAAGTATTTGCGGAACTTTATCTCCAAATAATGCTCTTCGTATTTATGATTAACAAAATCCATATATTGCTGTAATTTATTTCAGAAGTTGCAGAAAATTAATGTTATAAAATAACAGATAAAATAGAATCAATATAAGACGTTAATCTCGATGAAGCCTGTGGTTGACTAACTTAATCACTGAAAGTTGATATGTAACCCCTTTCCACATTAATTTTCGTGTTTTGTATACGTACTTCGATAACTAAGATGCCATAATCAGTAGATAATTAGACGGTGTCACACCTGAAAAAGTACAGCAAAAATACGCGTGCGAAAACAAATTTCGCACACGATCTGTACCGTTGAAAGCCAAAAGGCATCTGCTTTCGTACGGGTATTTTTACCGTAGTTTTCCAGGTGCGACGCTGTTTAATTATCTGCTGATGATGACAACTTAGTTGTCGAAATACGTATACAGAACACGAAAATTAATTAGGAAAGGGGTTATGCATACATATATAACCTTCAGTGATTAAATATTGGGTCTGGGAAAAAGTTCGTGGCGTTTTTCCCGATAGATGGCATTGGTTGCCGATAACTAAAGAACAACAAGTCACAGCGACACCACCGAGGGCTCGTTTTTTAGATGACCTTCCGAACGTTAGTTTGAGCGTAGAAACATTGTAATCGGTGCAGTGGTTGGAAAGTTATTCGCACTTGAAAATGGAGAAGAATAATGAGAAATTTCGCTATATTCTGCAATATTATTATGATAAGGGGAAGAACGCTGCGCAGGCTTGTGATAAAATTTGTGCTGTGTACGGTGAAGGTACTTTATCGAAATCTGTTGCGCGGAAATGGTTCGCTCGCTTTCGTTCTGGAAATTTCAATGTGAAAGATGAGTCACGCTCCGGTCGTCCAATCACTGAAAAATCTGATGAAATTCTTGAAAAAGTCCAACAAGATAAGCATATCAGCAGTGTCGATATTGGCATGGAGCTAGGCATTGACCACAAAACTGTTTTGAACCATTTACACAAAGCTGGTTACAAAAAAAAGCTTGACGTATGGGTTCCTCATGAGTTGAGCGTGAAAAACATGATGGACCGAATTAACATCTGCGATGCGCTGCTGAAACGGAATGAAATCGAGCCGTTTCTGAAACGTTTAATAACCGGAGATGAAAAATGGATTACGTACGATAATCGGAAGCGTAAAAGATCGTGGATAAAGGATGGTGAGCCGTCACAAGCGTTCGCTAAGCCAACATTGACGCCAAAAAAAGTGATGCTGTGTGTATGGTGGGACTGGAGGGGAATCGTCCACTACGAGCTACTTCCAACTGGTCAGACGATTGATTCTCAACTCTACTGTGCACAACTAGAGAGATTACGCCAGGCGATTGAAAGAAAACGGCCCGAATTGATTAATAGGAAAGGTGTTGTCTTCCATCATGACAACGCCCGACCACACACTTCTTTGATGACCCGTCAAAAATTGAGAGAGTTTGGTTGGGAAGTTTTGATGCACCCACCTTACAGTCCGGATATAGCACCCTCTGACTATCATCTGTTTCGATCTCTGCAGAACTCTCTCAATGGAATTAAGTTGGTTTCAAAAGAAGCCTGTGAAAACTACTTGATTCAGTTTTTCGACCAGAAACCACAGAAGTTTTTCACCGATGGGATCATGGATCTACCAAAAAAATGGCGAAACATTGTCTATAATAATGGAGCATATTCGGTTTAAATGAATTCGTCCACGCGCCATGCGGGGACCAGTTGAATTTTACTGAAAAAACGCCACGAACTTTTTCCCAGACCCAATATATATGTAAAAGGAGTATTTTTTTATAGTGCGTAAAATTTTACTCAGCATAGAGCATATAAGTAAGTAATCCATAATAAAAGATTTTCTTGCGATGTACTCTTCTTTTTTCTTAATGTACTTTCTTTTCAGTATCAAATTCCATGACTAATCGAACTCATGCAAAATCTTCTCTAGGTACAGTTTCAACAGTTCATGATATTTAGATATTTCTTTTCCTATCTACTTCCCGTAAATTTGGCTATTTGACTTAAGATTTCTTTATGTAATGTTATTGTTAACTCGCGTATGTTATCAGACATGTGCTTACTTTTACAACACTCCTTTGTAAAGGCACCCAATGCTTATTTTTTACAAATACGTGATACTACGAAGACAATTTACAGAATTCGTTCTAAATTTATGGCTTAAAATAGGAAAATATTGTATAAGAACTAAGTGTATGAAAACTTTTATTTTAGAAGATTTGATATTCGAATATTTAGCAAATTCTTTTGTAGTTGTAAATAGTAATAATTTTGATATTGTTTGAGATTTTAACGTTGTTAAATGCAAGTAAACATGTTTTATCATAGCCGGATGATCACATTTGATGGTATTATAGAATGTAATAAACTTATAATACAACAAAAATAGATTGCTCCGTATAATTTTGGGGACCAATTTTCATTTTCATTTGTGACATTTCTGCAGAAAAGAGTACATATTATTAAGGACGAGTACATACTTATGTCCATTAGTACATTTTTTATTCAGGTGTACGCGAAAAAAGAACTGATAATTATTTAAAAAAAAGGTAACCCGATTTTATTTCATTTGTTAGAACACAATTTTAACTTGTCAGACTCACGATTCTTATACATTGTATGAAATATGATTCCTTTAGAATTTTGCAGTATAAATTAGAATATGGCCTGTTTCAAAAAGAATATACGTATTACAAAGTATTATTTTGTCCTAACTATTGATCGCTGCGATTCGGCTCGGCTATTAGAGAGACGAATACGTTGTCTAGTTTCTTTAATAGCCGCTAGATGTCAGTTGTCTTCTGTTTTTCTTGGTAACCGTCATATGTTTAAAATGGCTACTCCGCAGCAGAAATCATTTTGTGTTCTTGGGTTTGCGAAGTGCAATTCCGTGATTATAGTGCAAAGACATTTCAGGTTGAGCTACCAAACCAAATTGATCCTCCGAATGGGTGCAACATTCACAGATGGTATCCTGGCCCCCTCGTATTTCTGAAGAATATATTGCACGAATTCAAACAGCGTTCTAACGTAATCCTTCAAAATCAACTCGTCGTGCCACTCGGAAGTTACAACTGCCTACAACAATAATTTGGCTTGTTTTGAGACGTCGGTTGGTTATGAAGCCGTACAAGTTACAGTTGTTACAAGCTTTGCGTCCTGATGGCAAATGGAAACGTGTGGCATTTTGTAACGAGATTCATGATGCTATTGACAATGATAACACTTTCGCACAAGGCATCGTGTTCAGTGATGAAGCGATTTTCCATGTTAGGAGTCTGGTAAACAAACACAATGTTCGAATTTGGAGTCTACAGATTCGACACGCAGCCATTGAACATGTACGAGATTCGCCTAAAATCAATGTGTTTTGTGCGATATCGCGACCATCTGTTTACGGCCCATTCTTCTATAATGGAAACACGGTTAACGGTCAGCAGTAACTCGCTATGTTAAAAAACTGGTTGTTTCCGAGGCTGCACGAAGATAACTTCATTTTTCAACAAGACGGGACACCTCTCACTGAAACTCTACTGAATCGTTGGATTGGTCGTCAAGGATCTGGCATGTCTCAGCTGGGCTTCACGTTCACCGGATTTGACACCCTGTGACGTCTTCCTGTAGGGTTTCGTTAAAGACAACGTTCATGTACCACCACTCCCACAGAACCTGGAAGAGTTGAAGAACCGGATTCGTACTGCCATAATATCAGTGACGAAGGACATGCTTGCCCGAGTATGGGAGGAATTTGAGTATCGATGTGATTTTGTTCGTGTCGCTCATGGAGGACATATTGAACATCTGTAATCTGAACTTGAGAGGTTCCTAAATATGTATATGTGTATTCGAAATACGTATATTCTTTTTAAAACAGCCTGTACTATAGATCTTCGAATATCCGAAAAAACCACTGTAGTGCGAAACAATTGTTAGCTGCAATTACTAGTAAATAAAAGTAGTTATTAATATGAATTTTGGGTAAAGATTGAACCAATCTATGTATCTACTTACATAAATTACTTAGGTAATTAGCCACACATAACCCTTAT